>JAWNGG020000065.1:0-600000 GCA_036937485.2 Tetragonisca angustula | reverse complement strand
CACTATTTTTTGTATCTTTAGTTGGTTGGTAAACAATCACAGCAATTTTTTCTGTTAGTTGGCAATTAATCATAAGTTTCATTCACGACATTAAATTAAAATAAAGGCACATAAAACTCAGACAAAAACGCAGCATTTTCAACCAACGTCCATACCGCATTGAATGCACTCGTTCTCGTCCGATCACGAAAGTTAAGCAGTGCCGGGCACGGATAGTACTTAGATGGGTGACCGCTTGGGAACTCCGTGTGATGTTGGTTTTTTTTTTTTTTTTCCTAATAATTTGATGCTACTTTAGATTGCTACAGAATAATCATTTTATTCGAATTTTAAAATAACTTTATATTAGTATAAGTCCTTTACATATTTCGAAAAAATGCCATTCAAACACAAATGCGGCTGATTCGAACTTATAAATATTTTAGAAAAAAAAAGTTACTTCTAAGTAAAATGACCTTAAAACCTAGAATAATTTATTTGGTTGGGTAGAAATCAAAGCATTTTTTGCATGATGTGCATTTCATTAAATAAAGAAACACAATTGCAATCGGCTACTTCCATGTGAGTAGTTTTATCTTACGAGCTACGAATAAATTTTTTGTTCTAATAATTTTCAATTTCAAAACTATAATTAAATACTTAGATTCATAATTTAATTAACATGACCATTAATAAAAAATATTATATTTTATATATTATATGTATATATTCTTCATATTCGAATTTTTCAAGGACAAAACTTCGGATCAAAAAAAATTGTTCTTTTTTTCCGACAAGTCAGTTGACTATGGTGCACCACGGAACACCTTTTATACAATGAGTTTAAATAAAAAATTTTTTAACTTTTTAAAGTTTATTAGCGGCATAAATGAACGAATCTTGACATGATCATTACAAGCAACATATCTGACATTACGTTGATACCATAATACAATGATACCATAAATAAGGAAAAATTTTTGCAGACAAAAATGTTTCATTTGAACTTTCGAGCGACAAGCCCAGAATTAGTCAGATCTTGGAGCTCCTACATCATTGAAGCGGTTACATCATTGGCGTCACTATTTCTTGTATCTTTAGTTGGTTGGTAAACAATCACAGCAATTTTTTTTGTTAATTGGCACTTAATCATAACTTTCATTCACGATATTAAATTAAAATAAAGATACATAAAACTCAGACAAAAACATGCAATTTGCAACCAACGTCCATACCGCATTGAATACACTCGTTCTCGTCCGATCACGAAAGTTAAGCAGTGCTGGGCACGGGTAGTACTTAGATGGGTGACCGCTTGGGAACTCCGTGTGATGTTGGTTTTTTTCTTTTTTTTCTTTCCTAATTATATTGGCTGCTACTTTAAATTGTTTCGGAATAATTCTTTCATTCGAATTTTAAAATAACTTTATGTTAAATATGTCCTTTATATATTTCGAAAAAATACTTCGAAATGTGACCATTCAAACACAAATGCGGCTGATTCGAACTTATAAATATTTTAGAAAAAAAAAGTTACTTCTAAGTAAAATGACCTTAAAACCTAGAATAATTTATTTGGTTGGGTAGAAATCAAAGCATTTTTTGCATGATGTGCATTTCATTAAATAAAGAAACACAATTGCAATCGGCTACTTCCGTGTGAGTAGTTTTATCTTACGAGCTACGAATAAATTTTTTGTTCTAATAATTTTCAATTTCAAAACTATAATTAAATACTTAGATTCATAATTTAATTAACATGACCATTAATAAAAAATATTATATTTTATATATTATATGTATATATTCTTCATATTCGAATTTTTCAAGGACAAAACTTCGGATCAAAAAAAATTGTTCTTTTTTTCCGACAAGTCAGTTGACTATGGTGCACCACGGAACACCTTTTATACAATGAGTTTAAATAAAAAATTTTTTAACTTTTTAAAGTTTATTAGCGGCATAAATGAACGAATCTTGACATGATCATTACAAGCAACATATCTGACATTACGTTGATACCATAATACAATGATACCATAAATAAGGCAAAATTTTTGCAGACAAAAATGTTTCATTTGAACTTTCGAGCGACAAGCCCAGAATTAGTCAGATCTTGGAGCTCCTACATCATTGAAGCGGTTACATCATTGGCGTCACTATTTCTTGTATCTTTAGTTGGTTGGTAAACAATCACAGCAATTTTTTTTGTTAATTGGCACTTAATCATAACTTTCATTCACGATATTAAATTAAAATAAAGATACATAAAACTCAGACAAAAACATGCAATTTGCAACCAACGTCCATACCGCATTGAATACACTCGTTCTCGTCCGATCACGAAAGTTAAGCAGTGCTGGGCACGGGTAGTACTTAGATGGGTGACCGCTTGGGAACTCCGTGTGATGTTGGTTTTTTTCTTTTTTTTCTTTCCTAATTATATTGGCTGCTACTTTAAATTGTTTCGGAATAATTCTTTCATTCGAATTTTAAAATAACTTTATGTTAAATATGTCCTTTATATATTTCGAAAAAATACTTCGAAATGTGACCATTCAAACACAAATGCGGCTGATTCGAACTTATAAATATTTTAGAAAAAAAAAGTTACTTCTAAGTAAAATGACCTTAAAACCTAGAATAATTTATTTGGTTGGGTAGAAATCAAAGCATTTTTTGCATGATGTGCATTTCATTAAATAAAGAAACACAATTGCAATCGGCTACTTCCATGTGAGTAGTTTTATCTTACGAGCTACGAATAAATTTTTTGTTCTAATAATTTTCAATTTCAAAACTATAATTAAATACTTAGATTCATAATTTAATTAACATGACCATTAATAAAAAATATTATATTTTATATATTATATGTATATATTCTTCATATTCGAATTTTTCAAGGACAAAACTTCGGATCAAAAAAAATTGTTCTTTTTTTCCGACAAGTCAGTTGACTATGGTGCACCACGGAACACCTTTTATACAATGAGTTTAAATAAAAAATTTTTTAACTTTTTAAAGTTTATTAGCGGCATAAATGAACGAATCTTGACATGATCATTACAAGCAACATATCTGACATTACGTTGATACCATAATACAATGATACCATAAATAAGGCAAAATTTTTGCAGACAAAAATGTTTCATTTGAACTTTCGAGCGACAAGCCCAGAATTAGTCAGATCTTGGAGCTCCTACATCATTGAAGCGGTTACATCATTGGCGTCACTATTTTTTGTATCTTTAGTTGGTTGGTAAACAATCACAGCAATTTTTTTTGTTAGTTGGCAATTAATCATAAGTTTCATTCACGACATTAAATTAAAATAAAGGCCAGTAAAACTCAGACAAAAACGCAACATTTTCGACCAACGTCCATACCGCATTGAATACACTCGTTCTCGTCCGATCACGAAAGTTAAGCAGTGCTGGGCACATAGTACTTAGATGGGTGACCGCTTGGGAACTCCGTGTGATGTTGGTTTTTTTCTTTTTTTTCTTTCCTAATTATATTGGCTGCTACTTTAAATTGTTTCGGAATAATTCTTTCATTCGAATTTTAAAATAACTTTATGTTAAATATGTCCTTTATATATTTCGAAAAAATACTTCGAAATGTGACCATTCAAACACAAATGCGGCTGATTCGAACTTATAAATATTTCAGAAAAAAAAAGTTACTTCTAAGTAAAATAACCTTAAAACCTAGAATAATTTATTTGGTTGGGTAGAAATCAAAGCATTTTTTGCATGATGTGCATTTCATTAAATAAAGAAACACAATTGCAATCGGCTACTTCCATGTGAGTAGTTTTATCTTACGAGCTACGAATAAATTTTTTGTTGTGATAATTTTCAATTTCAAAACTATAATTAGATATTTAGATTCATAATTTAATTAACATGACCATTAATAGAAAATGTTATATTTTATATATTATATGTATATATTCTTCACATTCGAATTTTTCAAGGACAAAACTGCGGATCAAAAAAAATTTGTTCTTTTTTTTCGACAAGTCAGTTGACTATGGTGTACCACGGAATACCTTTTATGCAATGATTTTAAATAAAAAATTTTTTAACTTTTTAAAGTTTATTAGCGGCGTAAATGAACGAATCTTGACATGACCATTACAAACAACATATTTGACATTACATTGATACCATAATACAATGATACCATAAATAGGGCAAAATTTTTGCAGACAAAGAAAGTTTCGTTTGAACTTTCGAGCGACAAGCCCAGAATTAGTAGGATCTTGGAGCTCCTACATCATTGAAGCGGTTACATCATTGGCGTCACTATTTTTTGTATCTTTAGTTGGTAAACAATCACAGCAATTTTTTTTGTTAGTTGGCAATTAATTATAAGTTTCAATCACGACATTAAATTAAAATAAAGGCCAATAAAACTCAGACAAAAACGTAACATTCGCAACGAACGTCCATACCGCATTGAATACACTCGGTCTCGTCCGATCACGAAAGTTAAGCAGTGCTGGGCACGGGTAGTACTCTTAGATGGGTGACCGCTTGGGAACTCCGTGTGATGTTGGTTTTTTTTCTTTTTTTTCTTTCCTAATTATATTGGCTGCTACTTTAAATTGTTTCGGAATAATTCTTTCATTCGAATTTTAAAATAACTTTATGTTAAATAAGTCCTTTATATATTTCGAAAAAATGCTTTCAAATGTGACCATTCAAACACAAATGCGGCTGATTCGAACTTATAAATATTTTAGAAAATAAAACATTAGTAGAACATGGTTTATGTTCCACTACAAATTTTTCATTCGTTATAATATACAATTTTTCTCGGTTATCATTCTTAAATCATAGTGGTTATCATTCTTATCAAATGATAGATCGCACAGTGGCAAATAGAAGAAAGTTCAAAAAATGCTAGTGAATGAAATGAAAAAATTAAAAGAGATTTAATTATTACGCTTATACAGTATTAAGAGTAGGAACAAATTAAATTAAAATAATGGTCCATAAAAAAACTCGAATAATACTATTCTCACAAAAGCACCTTTCTTTATTATAAATAGAAAAATGATGGAAAGTAACATTTATTGAATTGCGATTTACTAAACTACAATTCGGGTATACACATTTTTTATAATGTAATTTCCGGTTCTGAAGATCCATTGTTTCACGCAAATATACTATTAAAATGAAACATAGAATATAATGTATTATAGGTATAATTTTTTATAGCTCTCTAATTTTTTTATACTTATCTTCTAAAACATTTATCGTGTTACACTTTCTAAAAATCGCATTACACCTCGTTTTTGTAACAATCAGTTTTATAACAATTTGTTTGCGCTAGCAACAATACGACAGCATGTATAACTTGTTGCTGATTGCTTTTTCAATGTTTGTCAGCGATGCTTTTCGTGCTGTTGCTATGAAAGGTTTTGTTTTACTGAATACAGGAAAGCATCAAAACAAATACTATACACATTTACACCGAAGAAATAATGATCAGCAATCTGAATCGAAACGTTGGCAAATTTTGTTTCAATATATAGTGTCACGAAAAAGCAAGTTTACAGATAATATAGAACTTGTATAAATATATTTTGTCAACAAAATTGTTTTTTATTTGTAATTTACTTCACTCCGAATTCATATCACGATACTGATGAAGATACAGTTACACATACTATGTACAAGAAAATGAAAACGATTGTCAGTACTTTCGTTATCTTTTGACGAGGAGAGTCATAAAGAAGTGTTGTCTGATGTGAGTAAATCTAAAGATAGTGAATTTGAGGAGGAAAAACAAAATCAGAATATTCCATGGAATTAGGGATAGTAGGCGGGGACTGTTGTTTGAATTTTCTACCAATCATAGCCAACAATTCAATATCTTTTTAAGGTCAAAAAATGACTGTTTGCTTTATGTGGAAAAATTTTTAAATAATGACATAATAAATATAATAGTTGAACAAACTAATTTATATGCTACGCAATTCGTTGAAAGTCACCCAAATTGGAAATAACGATCAAGGATAAGAAAATGCTATCCAACAAATAATAATGAAATAAAATGTTTTATTTCATTATTGATACTGCAAGGTATCGTCAAGAAACCAACATTGCAAATGTATTTTTCTAAAAGAGAAAGTATCATAATTCTTTTTTTTTAGTAAGATAATGTTTGCAGATTTTTATTGATATGGAAATTTCTTCATTTTGAAAATAATCGAAATTTAGATCGTATAAATTCAACAAATAAAACTGACAAAATTCAAACAGTTTTACAAAATATCCAAAAAAATTGTAAAACTGTATATATTCCTGAAAAGGGTATTTGTATCAAATTGTTAATTTTGAAAGAATGGTTATCGTAGAAAGAGTACATATTTACTAAAAAAACCGTTTTGAATAAAATTTGTTGTACTATGTGAAAATCAATCTGGATATACAATACAATTTCTGTGTATATAATGAAAAAATCATTTTTTAGACATTACATATTTGTTTGAATTCATTTTTGTTATATGAAAAGAATAATGAAAAATTAAACGCGTGTAAACTTTCTGCTGGAGTGTATTGAAAAAAACCATTGAATTATATCCGATTGAAGATATAAATTCAACACATACATCAGTTGGTCGGCTATCTATAACGAAACCTACACTTTATTAGAAAACATTTTCCAGATTACATATCAAGCTCATCATCAAAAACTAAACCCACACGACGTTCGCTGTGTTCAAAAAATAATATTTGAAAAGAATGTAGAATTACTTTAATAAATATTCTAAAAAAATTAATTAAATTTCTAATTTCTTTTTATTTTATCCAAATATTAAATTTTTTTGTTTAATAAGAAAATTATAAATCTTTAAGTTTCGTATGAAATAAAATTAAATTAAACAGACTCTTAACTCTAGAGATATAAAGACTTGTACAATATAGTGAATACACTTATAGAAAATTTAATAACGTAAGAAATAACTTGGTTCGGAATAGAACCGCAAGATAAGCTTTCCGGTCGGAGTCAAAACCATAACTTAAATCGCAACGTACCGATGTAGAAACTGTAACTGGAATAGTTTAGCTACACTTGTCCCATTTATGCTAGTTGTTAAATAATCCATTTTTTTATCGCTGTTTATGTTATGTGAGGATTGAGGGTGTTTATGTTTCTATGATCATGGGGAAGTTTAGGGAAGGGATCATATTAGTGAAGATATATTTTTGATTAATAATGTTTAAGGTTATTTTTGCAAGAATAGGATTTTAAAGTTTTATGTCTAATAGAGGTTATTAAGAAGTACCCGCTGCTTATGTTAAGTTTCTATATGATATTTTATGCTATGCTTGGCTTGATGCTATGTGAATATCTTAATGCTATTTGAATATTATATCTTACTATAATTAGCGTATGATTATTTATACATATATTGTTATTTATGTTGATCTTATTTTAGGCAAACGTCGGTCATCCGACGTTACACAACTCTTCCTGAAAGGTCATCCGTTGACACTTCCTGGGGTGGGGAAGGTAAGGATAATGATACTAGAAATAGAGTCAATACCTCTCAAAACGTGTCATGCGCAGTCCACTCGATGTCACCGTCGGAACACGTACTTCTATCTATCACGATCGTGTACGTATAGATCCAAGTGGCCGTAAGCACGCATAACAGGGCGCTTCTCGACCAAGGATCGCAAATAAATATAAGAAGGAAATTCGTCGAACAAGTCAAGATATGTCGAACACTCGGTAATCTCAGGAGTGGGGGAATCGATTCGGTGAAAGACAGAGTGCAAATAAGCATCCGTGCTGAACGCAGATATATAATAGAAAAGATATACCGCCAAATACTCGCGAGACTTGATCAGAGGGCATATTAACAGATTTTCTGGCGAGAAGAGCCGTCGCTGAACTAAATACGGTTACGTATTGTACGACTGCCACGTCGTTCCTTGCGACACACCCTGCGGCAAACAGGAATTGAGGCAGGCGAGCGCGTCCTCTTTGCGAGTCGCGCGATTTCTACGTCGATGACACCTACTAACCGGCGCTGAAATGGTAGCGAAGGCGCGACGCCTTTTATTTCAGTTGATAGAAATTCTAAGTGAATACGGATTCAAGCTAAGAAAACTACAGTCGTTCGAGATAACATCCATGCGGCGATACAGATCGTTTCAGAATCAAACCACCGCGAACATACAAATGGGATGAATAACCGCTACTTTCACGATCAAGAAGCGACGTTGCTATGAACGCTTGGCCGCCACAAGCTAGTTATCCCTGTAACTTTTTTGACACCTCTTACTGAAAACTCAAGCCAAAAGGATCGATAGGCCGTGCTTTTGCCCTTTTTTCGATCCCCTCGGATTCAAATTACATTCAAATAATAATTTGATTAAATTATGTAATATTTAACATTGATTTGCCAAGGTTAGAGTTGACTTTCCGAATATGGAAATTATAATAATGTTGAGTAGAATAAGGGCCTTAATTGTTCCTTGTAGTATCAATTGATTTTGAGAATATGACTGACTTGAATTTTCTGTGGTGTGATGCCTCTAATAGGATCATTGGAAGTTTTCTAGAAGCTTTTTTTTAATTTTATAGAATAGGTCTTTCACTTACTACACGTTGTCAAAGCTTTTCTTGAGGTCTATGAAGCATGCTACTATCATCTTGTTATTTAGTCTTATTTGTTATTTGTGCATTGTTTGTATGTTTTATAAATTCGTATTTTATGTCTTTCCTTAGTATAGTAGTATCTCTGATTAGTATAGCAGTACCTCCCCTTTCTTTGTTTTGACGATCATTTTGTCATTTTATAGTGTTGTTTAATTTAGATTCGCTCGAGAAGAGGTATCTGCATATTTTTTTTTTATGAAAGCTTTTAAGTCGATTCTTTTGGTGTATTTGGTAGTGGAATTCTCTGCTATTATCTTCAGATACAGACAGATGTAAGTGGTTACAATAACCGAATAACAGAACTATTATAGCAACTGAAGTAACCATTTCAAAATTAAAATAATTGTAAAATTCCCCGGTAGTACAGTGATCAATATTCCATAGACAATGACAGAAACTTAATTATTATCAACATGTAAAACAAACTAGGTTAGATGCATACTTCGAAACAGTTCACAACAAAATGACCACATGTACAAACAGCAATTAACAAACATAATTAAGCAAAATAATTAACCAAGTACAACACGAAATTAACAAAGATAAACAAAGATAGCAGAACAATATGCACATTTAATACAAATATATCAGACAATCCAAATATAGAAACAATCTCACCTAACATATTCACATTCTACACTAAAATTAACATTCAAAAAATTGAGCAACAAAAGATCCTCCAGGTACGACAATATCCTGAACATGGCTTTAAAGAACCTATCATCATATATATATATATATATATATATATATATGTATGTATTTAACACACAATAATATACATATATAATTATATACAATAATGTTTAATACTATACCAACCCGATCAGTTGCCGAGTTTCTTGCCCAACATAAACAAAATATTTCAAAATAAACGATGCAATAAATTCATTCTGTTCAGACAATAACGTAATCCAAGAAATGCAATTTGAATTCAAATTTAAACTCTCAATAATTTATGTAGTAACAAAATTCACATCAGACACATGTATGCTGGACAAAAAAACGCGAGAAACTGCGTCGGGACGGTATTCATTGACTTTGAAAAAGGCTCCGATACATTCTGGCTGAACGGACTTTTCTTCAAGATCATAAAGAAAAATTTCAACAAAATTTTACAAACAATTTCAAAGCAAAAGCCGTATTATCTCCTTTAGACCGTACAAAATTGAAAATGGATTATAACAGGGCACGATAAATTTTCTCATCCTGTCAGTGATTTACTCCAGGCGTACAACCTAAATAATGACGGTGAAACGACGGCCTTTGCAGACTACCTATCGATATATATATATATATAAAAGATAAACTTTTAATAATTAAAACAGAATTACAGCAATTATTTAATAAAAGTATTTTTACATATGGAGTACTTTTACATATGGAAACTAAAAATACGAATTAATATTGTTTAGGCCATATATATCAAAAATATTTGATGCAAATAACAATGTGAAATGAAATGACAAAAAATTTGATATATATGACGACAGAAATGCCAACATCCAATCGCATAAAGAGGTCATCCGCTATTTATACCCACATCTGGGCTTCAAATTGAACTACATTAAAATATAAATAGAAAAAGCATAGAGCGCATTCATCTCGAATATCCAAGATGAATGAGCATCGAATAAGCATTTTTTGTTCAAAAGATCTTTATAACAATGCAAAGATCTTATGTTACAAATTCCTAATCCAACCAATATTAATATTGGCTGCCCTATATGATGCAATATGGTGCCGACACTATTCAAAAGATGTGCTTATTCGAGGAAATTTCACGAAAAGAGTAAGCAATCACTGTCTTGGTCTTCTCAATGAAGAAACCAAAATATCACGGGTAGCTCTAGCTACTAAAATTGATAAGAAGAATAGTTTAATATATCATTCAATTTATCTCAATCTGCAATATTATGACAGAACAAAGATATACAAGTTACACATTCTCAGAATCGTTTATCTAAACAGAATATCGCTAATACAAAACAGTGACACCCGATCATTTAAAAAAGTATTTCTTCATCCTCTTCCTTTACGAACCAAAGAATAATTATATAATTTCCGTGCCATACTGTATATAATAAAAATAAAACGTCATAGCTATAGTAAAAAAAATACCACTAGTTTATAACAATATCAGCAATAAATGCAATCTAAATCTACACAACTTAAAAAGTGTGCGTGTTCTATTGTCGGTCTTTAATTTGGTTTAAATTTATTTAATCATTAGAGTACTTGTTACATCCATCATACAAGTTGCCGTTTAGAAAAATAACGGAGAAAAATATTATACAGCAACGTGAAAAAAAATTCATACATTTAAACAAAAATTAAGCCCTAATATTGATAAAGAATCTGCTGCTGTTGCTACTACTGCCATTATTTATATTACCAAACATAACCTGGTAACAACAGCAGCGATTTTTTAATAATTACGAATTGTCCAGAAATTAATGGAATAAATGTCGAATATATCGAATATAATATATTGGCTGAAAGTAATTTCAGAAACTATTTCAAACGATTATAAAATTGATGTTTTAAAATTTAAACCTTACGTTACCGATACTGCTCAGTAATTTTGCATAAGATATTGATACATATTGTGTCAATTGTTGAAGATTTACATATTATTGCCAATTGACGAAATGTTAATGGAAACAGTTGAAGATCGCAATAAATATTTTCGCAAATATAAACAAAAATTTTTAAAAAGTTCTTCAGAAAATGTTGCAATTGAGATGTTTTAAATCGATTATTGCTAATCTCTGGTTCATTTATAAATAGTTTAAGGAAATTTCTCCCCTCCTCCAAAAAAAACAAAATACAAATTCTCAAACAAAACTCTAACGTAAGTATGCTGCTTCCTCTGCTCAGTCTAGCATTGATATGTAGAAAATGAGTATGATTATTCTGATAATCGATATTATCTGAAGAATCAATGTTGTGATAATTTTCAATTTCAAGACAATAATTAGATATTTAGATTCATAATTTAATTAACATGACCATTAATAGAAACTATTATATTTTATATATTATATGTATATATTCTTCACATTCGAATTTTTCAATGACAAAACTTCGGATCAAAAAAAATTTGTTCTTTTGTTTTGACAAGTCAGTTGACTATGGTACCACGGAATACCTTTTATGCAACGATTTTAAATAAAAAATTTTTTAACTTTTTTAATTTTTAAACGTATATTTCAGTTTTTATATGATTTAAAATTATATTACGTTATTATAAAATGTAATAATACACTGTGATATATCAAAATGTATTAGTTAAATAACAAAAATAATTTTGAACAGCTTTTCTGGTTAAATGTCCTCTGTCTTAAAAGTCTCAAGAACCCTATAGACTTAAGCACAAGTGTGAAGCAGTGAAATTATTGAACACTAGTGTACAATGCAAACATAAAAAATAAAATAAAATAAAGAAACGGAATTTATTATAATAGTGAAAAAAAGTAAAAAATTATTACATACACCTAAACCAGAGAGAAAAACGTAACATTACTCCTCAAAGACCTTGAAGGAGACTTCGAAACCTGAAATCGTTTTATAGAAATTAATAAATAAAAAACTTAAAAATTTCCTAACAGTCAAGAGATTCACGGCAAAAGATCGATAGCGGAAAACAGATCTCTTACACTCAACAATTTACAACTAGTATACTGTTCAACTAATATAAACAGCAACAAATCAAAACTATCATACACATACGTAAGATGTCGCAAAGAGGGATCATATCCAGTGTAAAAGATGTCAAAGAATAGGTTACATAACTTCAAATTCTAATTTAAAATACCGTTGTCTGAAATGCAATATTCCCCAAAAGCAGGCCCAATGCCTACACAAAAATCTCCTCAATCAAACGCTCAACCGTATTGTATCAATTGCAAAAGCTTTGGATATAGAAGTTGAAAAAAAGATGAAAGGGAGGAGCGGGAAAAGAAGAAAAATAAATAAGAAAATATGTATATAAAACAAGGAGTTTGCTTTAACTCAGTACTAGCAGGCAACACGAAAACAAAAAAGGGGCACGGGTACAGTAAAAATAACATCAAATTCGAAAACGTTTACAAAGACTATATCACGATTATAATTCTCGAAATAATCATCATACAAAATTACAATGTGATAATAATTTATTTCTAGTAGCTGTCTGTGTTACAAGCAGTTGTAAGAAAGAGTTCATGGCAGAATTAAATCTAATTTTTGACAAACTAGAATTATATAAATATAACAACTATTTTTTTTTTAGCGATCTAAATCTTATGTAGCAATAGGTAATAAAAGAGAAACTGCTCTACAATTGGCTTAAAGTAAACCAAATAATCTTTAGACTTACTTTACTGCACACAGAAATTTTTTTGTATTCAAAATACGCTTTGTATTCAAATTCATCGACATCTGCTTACCCGACTATAAATTTCAATTTCACGATTTCTCTACAGTAAATAAACTCGAATCCTCTGAATGTGACCATAGACTAATAATGACGGTTTTATTATAGAAATACACGATTGCTTCGAAATTCAGAAAATCAATTCTAGTTTAAAATATAATTTTAACAAAGCAGATTAGACCAACGGGACACCGTAAATTCTCCCATTCTGTTTAGTGTTTACATCTGATGACCTATTAATATACGTAAAAGACAAGCTCAAAAATCCAAACAGGCTTAGAACAAAATTTAACAAACTACAGAATTACCTGTGGAAATTAAAAATAAATATCAAAAAATATGATACAATACTTCAGCCATGTATATCAAGTGTATCCGATGCAGACCATGACGTAAAAGAAATTTCACATATATTGCAACAAAATTCCACATAAAGAGTTATCTGCTATTTAGATTTCAAATTAAACCATAATCTTGAAACATAATAGAAAAAGTGCAAAAAACATTCATCATGAATAAATAGAATATCAACAACTTGTACATAAATTGTACAAACTTTTATTTCATCCCCAAATACGATTGCCCCATATGGAGTTTAACTCTTATCACTCTTGTGGTCATTCTCAGGCACACTGATTTCAATGTGCTATCTTAAATGTGCTTGTTTCGCATTCTGTTGAATTTTATTTTCAAACATTTCTAGGATCTTTGAACTGCGATGAGCAAGTATTTTTGATAGTAAGACAATGTTACAGTAGATTATTCAAACTAATTGGAAGACAAATCCGGATAAACTATTTTTTGGATAATCGGAAAGAATTAAATTTTTGAATATGTTATAAATCAACTAAAAATTAAACAGCTTGCAATTTCAGTATATTAAAGAGTATACTTAATAAGAAAAATGCAGTAAAAAACGTAAATTAAGCATTCGGAAATATTGTCAGTGTTGAGTCGTGTTCCGCTTGGGAGCAATTCGTTTGCTCAAAATTAATTTCGCACAGACGCTTTAAAATAAGTTGATACCCATAGTTTTTTATTGAAATTAGTGGAATGATTCAGTTCTACTGAATTACTGTCGACACTAGTATACATTGTTATTTGCTGATGTTACTCTGCACTCTGCTATTCTGTGTCTAAGGGTACGATTATAGTGAAGCGGCGAGGCGAGCGTTGCGACAAAACAAACCAATGTAATGTAATGGAAGTGTTTATAGTGGAGCTGTTCTTACGCAAAGTCAGGACAATTTCTAGTAGCTCGACGATTTCGGGTAGCCCGACTATTTTGGATCGAGTTGGAAAAAGTTCAAGGGGGATAGGATAAGGATTATATTGCGTTATCGAAATCAATTATTCATAATATTTAATATACATATATATATATATTTTTTTTTTCTTCAAATGTAATAATATTTACTCTAAATAATAATGTAAAAAAAATAATTGCTCAACTTTTTGTGGTATTAATTTCGCATGAGTTGGTGTATTATATTTCCGGATAAGGAAAATAGTCTTTCACTCGTAGTTTGAGTGGCAGATACAGCAAGAAATTTTTTTGCAGCTAAAGATAAGTGGGAATCTGGCTGTATTGCGTTTCCACCAGCTAATGTCTATATTTCTAACACTAAACCATCGGCGAAATACATACAGTGACTCTTATTTATATTCGGACATCATGCTATTCAAAATATTGTTGTGGACTTCGATTGTTTATAATAGTAAGTTTGGATTAATTTTAAATAATATATTAGAACATTCATTCGTAAATTTTATTTATTTATTGCACATACTTTCTTTAACATCAAACAATGAACTGAATTATGTCGAAATGTAGCGTTCGGACATTTAAAAAACTATAATATTTGAACCTGAAAATTGTCAACATAAACAATAATTAATATTTTGTTGGGTAGTCCTTAACTTCAATTACATATCGCAGACGCTTATGCATATTTCCAGTAATTTTCTTTACGTAATTTAACGGAATATTCTTCCACTCTTCGATTAATCGTTGTTTTAATTCCTTTTTCGATTTATTGACGTATGACAAATAGTTTTCATCGAGAAAAAGAAAAAACATATAGAGAAATCGGTCATCTTTTAAAATTAAATAAAAGAGTACCGTGGCTAATATTGTACGGAGATACGATGATGAAGACCGAATTGAATCAATTCCTCAGAAAGGTTGGCCACGAAAACTTAACGACCGAGACAAATGCATTATTCTAAGAAAAATAAAAGTGAATCATAGTTTAAGCTCTCCTAAGTTAATTTCAAAATATATTTATTAATGCGAGATACATTGGATAATATTGGGATATGTGGATATGTTTCGCCACTCATTTTTTCTGTAACATGTACTGGCTTCTGTACATGTGACTGAATTAATTACATCACTATGCTTATACTTTAAATGACCAAGGACACTCGTATTGCTTGTAATTTAACGACCGTTACCTCTACAAAATTAAACTCAACGCCAACTACTGTAAAACAGTTCTGCCGATAAGTACGTTTCCTGTAAACCGACATCGCAAACTCTTAACGTAAGAATATTTATAAATTGTTATTTTATTTTTATTATTACTATGGAGATGTTGTTATTATGTTTACTTATTATATATATAGATCCCATTTTATAATTTGTTATTCATTTTTTAATTAACATTCACAGAAAATAATTATCCATTTGTGCTATAAATTTTATCTAATATATTATTGTTATTTAAATATCATTTATTATAATTTATTAAAAGTTACTACAGTTACGGAGTTTTTCTTATATATATTTGTAGTATTATGATATTAATTTAATTATCATCATAATCACTACAATAATGTAGCGACCGTTACCTCTTCAAAATTAACATCAATGCCATCTACACGATCGCTCTGCCGAAAAGTACGTTTTCTGTAAACCGACATCGCCAACTGTATATAAACTCCTAACATAAGAATATTTGTAAATTGTTATTTTATTTTTATTATTATTATGGAGATGTTATTACCATATTTTCTTATTTATAGAGATGTATATATAGATCCCATTTTATAATTTGTTATTCATTTCTTAATTAACATTCATAGAAAACAGTTAGCTATTTGTGCTATAAACTTTATCTAATATATTATTGTTATTTAAATATCATTTATTATAATTTATTAAAAGTTACAGTAATGTAGTGATTATAATCATAATATTATAATACAACAAATAAATAAGAACTTTTTAACTTTAATAACTTTTACTAAATTATAATAAATAATATTTAAATAGAAATAAAGTTTATAACACAAATGGATAACTGTTTTCTCTGATCGTTAATTAAGGAAAGAATGAATAACTAATTATAAAATAGGGTCTATATATACTTTTCTAAATAAGTAAACATGGTAATAATATCTCCATAATAACAATAACAATTTACAAATGTTCTTATATTAAGAGTGTTTATAAACAGTTGGCGAAGTCGGTTTATAGGAATCATACTTTACGGCAGAACGATTGCTTTCTTGTAGATGGCGCTGATTTCGATTTTGACGAGGTAACGATCGCTGCAGTAAGGTAATGATTATAATGATAATATTATAATACTACAAATAAATAAGAAGAACTTTTTAACTTTAATAACTTTTAATAAATTATAATAAATAATATTTAAATGACAATGTAGTTTATAATTCAAATGGATAACTGTTTTCTCCGAATGTTAATTAAGGAATGAATAACAAATTATAAAATAGGGTCTATATATACATTTTTATAAATAAGTAAACATGGTAATAACATCTCCATGGTAATAATAAAATAAAATAACAATTTACAAATGTTCTTATATTAAGAGTGTTTATATATAGTTGGTGATGTCGATTTACAGGAAACGTACTTTACGGCAGAACGATTGCTTAGTTGTAGATGGCAATGATTTTAATTTTAAGGTAATGTAGTAATTATGATGATAAATAAATAATAACTCAATATTTAATTTTTTTTTAGTTTATACCAATATATTATCAATATAACAAAAAATATAATAAATGTCAAATAATGAAGACTATATAATAAAAGTTGGATAACGTTAATGAATGATTAATATTATGTTTGCAGTATATATAGGTTTCTATAAATATTTCCATGGCGATGACGAAATTACAAACAATTTTTAAATATTCTACTGTTTATATTAAATACACATCTCGACGGAAAGATTTAATGAACATAGTTGTCGATGATCCAAATTCTTCGAAGTAGAGGTCGCTACGGTAATCGAACTAATCGTGACATCTATTGGTCATATGAGTGACTATGTACATAGCCTTTGTTTTTCCGATGTTCTGATTAGTATATATATTCAGTTTGGTCTAGAGACCTTGTTTCGTCGGCCGAGTTCTAAAGACGTATTGAACATTTGTGTAGTCTTTATTATAAATAAAATTATACAACAGGTTATAGCTCAATAGCTCAATAGCTCAAAATTGAAGTAATAAAGAGATAGATTTATTCTTCAATAGTAATAATCACTATTAAATGAGGACCGCAGCTGGCGACCACGTGCTGCAACACTCGTTTTGTAAGTTCACAACACTTCTATAAAAATTTCATCGACAAACATCAGCGATCTGTTTCTCTACGGAACCATAAATAACTCCGAACTACTCAAACAGTTATTTCGAACATTTATTCTTTAATTGCTGTGACAATCTAAGATGGCGACAGAACAAGCGAATACAGATTCGCAAGACTCCACCTTCATATTCCTAATATTGAGCCAAAATTAGACGGTTCTTCCAATTTTATCTCATGGGAATTTATTATGAAAATTGCTCTTATGGGATTAGATTTATGGGACTACGTGAATAATACGGAGACTAATACACTCAATGAAAAGGAAAATCAAAGAGCATTGACATGTTTATGCCTAAATGTTAAATCACATTGCCACGTGCACGTTAAAGACTGTCTCACCGCTCGTGATACTTGGCTAAAATTATGTTCAATATATGAAGATGTACATACTGAGACGCCAGCCTTTATCACTACAAATAATGGACGAAATATTGTTAAAGCCACCAATAATTATGATAAATGGAGCAGAGTTCCTTGTTTTGTTCATTGTATACAATTGGTAGTTAAGCGAGAAGAAATTTGAATTATACTATCATCTTCGAGGAAAATGCAAGGAAATAGTTTCAATCGCAAAACACAAACTTATAACTGCACAAAAATCCATCAACGAACACCAAGAACCACTGCAATTAATACAGGATATTGATACAAGATAGAATTCAACATACGAAATGTTTAAACGGTTCATTCTTTTGCAAACAACACTAAATATAGTACTGTGTGAAAATAATATGCCAGATAATTTAGATTCAGTTGAGTAGAATTTTATTATAGCAACAAATCTATTAAAGATGTTACAGAAAAAAAATGAGTGGCGAAACATATCCAACTGTCTCCTAGTGTTATCCAATTTTGCATTAATAAATATTCTTCAGCCACAGCCAACAACTACTGATTTGAGAGATATGAGTAATAGTATTCGCGAAGCATTAAAGGTCTATTCAATTATTTATTTTTAGTTACACAAGAAAGACGAAAGAAACCATATTAAATAAAATGCGTAATTTTATTTTTAGGAATGATTCTAGCGTATTGTACACAATAATAGCCTGTATTTCAATACCATGTTATTGGATCCTCGTTTTAAGGATTACTTATTACCGACAGAAGAAACAGACAAAGCAATAGAAATATTAAGTGCAACTATTTTAGATATTTATAAAGAAATATCAAATTCACATAAAAACATATTAGACGAAGGCAATACCAGAAAAAGTAATAAGTTTATATAACAATAAATATAATTTTCCTATTATTTAAATATTTTTTTATTTATTAATGATTTATCTTCACGTGTTGCAACTTATAGGTACAAACAAATCATAACTGGACCAATTTTTCGACAATACACTAGGGCATATAAACGTCGACGAACTGGAGACCTTTGAGTTGCAGCTATATCGAGAAATAGATAATGTATTTCGCCGATGGTCTGAATACTAGAAATATAGACATTATTAGATGGTGGAAATGCAATACAGCCAAATTCCCACTATTGTCTTTAGCTGCAAAAAAATTTCTTGCTGAACCTGCCACTCAAACTACAAGTGAAAGACTATTTTCCTTATCCGGAAATATAATAACAGCAACTCGAGCGAAATTACTATCACAAAATGTAGAACAATTATCTTTTTTATATTATCATTTAGAATAAATATTATTACATTTGAAGAAAACATATATATATATATATTAAATATTATGAATGATTGACTTCGATAACGTAATATAATTCCTATCCTATCCAGAGTTGGACATATTTTATTCCAATGAATAACGAATAAAATACGTCAAATTTATTCGTAAATAATAAATAACGATTTTATTCGAGAAAGAATTATTTGTTATTTACGAATAACGATTTTATTTGAAGAAAAATTATTCGAACACATAGTTGGGCATTATTCGAATAACGTTTCAAATAAATACTTCGAATAAAATTTTATTCGTATAATATTTCGAATAAAATTTTATTCAAAATATTTACTGAACTAATGTAAAGAAAAAGAGTCAGGAGTACTTTTTTTCAAATTTGGTTTATTTAATAAATTTGCTTTACATTATTTCATAAATTTTGAAGAATTTATTCGAAATGTTATTTGAATAATGCCCAACTCTGACATGGACATTGCATTCTACCATATCTTTATTTGTATCATTTGTATCATTTAAATCATCCATATCATCAAATACGGATGAAATAATATCATCGTCACTGATAACTTTATATTCTGAATTATTTTTGTCCATTTCTGAATATCGTCAGTATTACAATCTTCAAATCCATTTATGTTACGTACCAAATTTTCTGATTCATGATTGATTTCAATTTAGCTTAGATTATCATCTTCTTTATTGCACAATTTATTCCATGCTCATTTAAATGTACGTACTAGATTTTTTCCATGTTTCACCTAATATATAAATATAATCGATTAAATTAAGACTTTTTATAAAACCATAAGATTTTTGCGCCATTATTATCGACAAATAACAAACGCCCTAATAAATTCTAACGATATATCTCTTCAATGATTCAATAATTGATCCATTGGTGACAAGAAGAAGAATTGCTGTGACATTCGGAGATAAAAAAAGGACTTCTATAATTTCGCTTTCATTTTGTAGTATCGTGAGAGAATGTGATGATATATTGTCTAAGATAAAAAGAACTGGACGGACACAATCGTTGATAAGTTTTAATAGAAGACAAGAATATGTGAACCAATTCTTATAAAAATGACAGTATCCATTTATGAAACAGTTAGGTCTGTTTGCTACTCCCATAGTTGATGAAAAGACTTTTATAATTTGCATATAACATAACTGTAACACGGTCTTTGCTAATTTTATATCCTGGCGCTATAGATTCCATCCTTGATGCAAGAGTTGTGCAAGATAATGCTCTCCACCAATAAATGCTGGTTTCATCATAATTGTAAATATGATCTAAATCGTAATCTTTCTCCTTTACAAAATTAGTAAAAATTTAAATAAACTCTTTAGCCATGAAATTTTCAACAGATAATTTTTCTCCCACAACGTCCAGTTGATGTATTCTATATTTTGATTTTAGTCAATCAGTGGATGCCTTGAAACATCTATTACTACTTAACTTTATGTTTAATTCAAAAGCCTTTTCTTAAATTAATGGATCTGATAATAATATATTATATTATATAAAAAATTGTTTTCATCTTTCTGAGATAATAATTTTGTTTCATTCTTTTTAAAGTTGCAAATTATAGACCTTCCAAACATTATACTCCGCAGGTACATAAAATGCACTTTTACGCGTTTTTTTATACGTACAATAATATTTAATTTATCTTCTAATTTTACTATTCTTTTTTTAACATGAATGATATAAATGAAATAAACATTTGAAACAAAAAAGATGTGTTCCAAAACGTAAACATTGTTGGATGAGTAGTTTGAATGTACATAAATCACTGATTCGAATAATCAAAAATTTGGATAATTGACGTTTAGATAACCGACGTTCTACTGTACTTACAATTAATCAATTATACGCAGGAAAGATAGTTAGATGTCAACCTATTTTCTAAATTCGTCTATTTCACAATTATGTCGAGAAGAAAAATAAATGATATTTATTAATGACTTCAGATTTCGAGTGACGTTTCTTGTGTACCATGAAACGGTCGCAATATATGAAAAAATATGTATGTAGAATTTTCTAATTCAAAACAAAGAGCAGGTCAGAACTTCTTATCGGTACAAAGAAATTTATTATTTTATATTTATCGTGGATAACCATTCATCCTCTTTTTCATGTTAACAAGAAGTCCTAACGTCCACCATGCTTCCTAAGATTATCGTGTCGGGAGCATTTACTATTATCATTTATTGTTGTTGACTTGCGGATCTGTTTATTTTATAGAGTCAAAGTACAATCAAGTATCATTTTCCAATTGACATGTGACTTTTACGGATTACATCAGAGTAATAAAATAATCAACCCATACTTCAAAATGATTGTTGTAAAATAGGTTTGAGAGCAGCGAAAGAATGAGAAAGTGAAAGAGAAAACTAGTCATAGGGAGTTTAAGTTAGTCATAATTAGTCAGAGAATACGTGATAGTGAATACTGGTATAAACAAGTCTAAGTAAGTGTTAGTCATAGTTAAGATATAATCAAGCTTTTGGGGAAGGCCGAAGCTATCATGTTTTTGTAAAAGCCAGCAAGCTTATTTTAGAAAATAAAGTCAGTGTAATTTAAGTTAGATTCATTTTATTTTCTACATCAGTAGGTGGTCCTTCGACAACAAACGACATATTCAAAGGTACAAGATCGACATCAGTCGTGAATAACCTTAATATTTATTGGGAAAAGATATATTGATGATGACGATTTTGACTTAGAATAATGCAGCTACTTCTTTTTGAAAATAACATGCTTTTCAGATAATAATGATAGCAATGATTGCGATAGTGTTACGACATTCTTGTTCCTAGAAGAAGACTAACAATCGAGCGACAAAAATGCAGATAATCAAAACACACAGAAAAAACTGTAAGTATTTGTATTTAAGATCTTTTGCTTACAAGGAGAGGTCACAGCTGTTGGGTCGTCGATTTTAATGTATTTGGTGTGTCGATTCTAAAGTAAAAATAATTTGACTATGTCCAAGCATTTCTGTCAATACTAATTATTTACAGAGATATTTAATGTTTTAATCCTTTATCACACCTATACATATTTCTTTTCTCGCAGTTGGAGGTAGTGATGTAGCAACGAAACTATAGTGTGATATATTCATATCCGGAAGTATTAGGGTTCGAATCCTCCCACCGGAAGAATTTTTTTTGTATTATCTCTATTTCTGTTTTCTTTCTTTTCTTTGTTTTTTTTTTATGTAGAATACTTTTATATTTATATAATGTCCCTAGTTATATCGCCATTATTACAATTTTATAATGTCCCTATTATAGAATGCTATAGAAATTTTAATCATAAACTTTCGAACGTAGAGAAGACGCTATCAAAATTTATTCATTGATTCATAATCAATTATCTGCACCAGTTTTCAATGCAATGGTTAAATATTTCTTGTACACAACAAAATTAATATCTCATAAATTCATATTTTTCAATGTAAACCAAGTGTGCTTTCCAGACGATGTAAGAAACACAAAGTGTTCGTGTAATAATATGGCAGTTATAAAATGTTCATACTGCCAGGTATATTTATGCTTTTCATACTTTTATGACGCTTATCATCCTAAACATTGTAATGTTCTTTTGCAAAATATTAGTTATTAAAAATTGGAGTGTTCGACGTTATATTTTATATTGAAATTTTCTGTAATATTTTAAATTAATAATTAGGGCTACTATAAAAATGTAAACTGAACGAAATGTAAATTGAATGTAAACTGAATGAAATGTAAATTGAATGTAGAAATGTGTTTCTACATTAAAAAAAAAACAAGAAAACTGAAAAGAAGAAAAAAGAAAACAAAAGTAGAGATAATACAAAAATATTCTTTCCCTGGGAGGATTCGAACAACCCCGATACCTCCGGATATGTATTCAGTATCAACTTCGCTACTGTATTACTGCTCGCAAATTTAAGAAAAGAAGGGAGTTGGGAGAAGAATTGGAAACCCTAACAATATGGTCAGTCACTCCTCATTCCCCCTAGTGTTCAAAACGACGTTCATTGACACGTAACCCCGATAAGAGTGTGGAAAGAAAAGCAGTCGGATATTCTCAAAAGGCCGCTGACCGTGCGAGGAGTACGCATACAGACACGCAATATACGATGGTCTCTTTTTTTTCAAAAATTGCAGGAAATTGTTTGAAAATAAAATTCGCAGACGAGTCTGCTTCCCAAGAAATCCCTGCGAATCTCGGCCTAGGTTGGACCAACTCGGGTACGTGGGGTCGTCACTCCCCAAAGACCCATCGGCTAGCCAGTACGGTCCCCCTGTGGGGTGATTTTTGGATACGTTAATAATCGACATTTTCCTTTTTCTTTTGGATACAACCAGTGATCGAGTCTAGTTTCCGTGATATTCCCCTCAGTAAAACTGCCGCTGGTGTAGGAAGTAACTATATTAAAAATATATAGAATTTTTTTATTAGAATCGCCGAACGTGCAGTCAGAGGGAATTAATTGATATCGAAAATATTGGAGTCGAATTACTTTCTATAAAAATTCTCAAGTATTGTTCCTTCATACTTTTTTAAAACTACCTTTGAATTATATTAAATTTCTTCTGTTGATACAAAAAATTATTTTTGCTATTTTAACATTGAAAGGCAGTGTGAGATTTTATATTTATCAGTGAGTAAGGGACATCATTATATTTCTGAAAATTCTTCTATAACATTTTAGTTTTTGACTAGCGCTTATTTCATTTGGAAGTTAGGTTGTGAATAATGAAAATTTTAATTGTATATTAAAATTAATGATAATTAACTGTATTTCTACGACAGGGCTCTTAATTTGCAATGTTTTGAAATCCGCGAACCGATTTAGAAGTGTGTGTCCCAGACACGCAACGGTTACGTGTCTTGTTTGGGTTTATTGATTCTTTCGGTGTATAGACGAGTATGTATGTTTACACGTGAGACCTGAGACCATTTAATAGGTTATTGTAGGTTATTGTAATGTCAGGAGATCGTTGGCGTTGTTGGATATGTATTCGACCAAAAACACGGGAAACCAAGTTCAAATCTTCTGGATTTCGTCTCGACTGAAGATGAAGTCGTTAGAATATAACAAACCGATGCTCAGGCCTGGATCCTTCTACTCGATGTTTTAATTTCTCAATGTTGTGATAATCATGGATCGGCTACGACACGACGGCGACGACGTAACGGGGGTCATGGAACACCCCGGGACCGACGACGCATGACGTTAGAAGGGAGGAAAATTGAAAATAGGGAGAAAAATTGGAAATCCTAACAATATGGTCAGTTACTCTTTACTCCCGCTAGCGTTCAAAACGATGTTCGTTGACACGTAATCCTGATGCGTGCCGGGTGTGGACAGGAAAGCAGTCGGATATTCTCAAAAGGCCGCTAACCGTGGGAGGAGTTCGCATACAGGCGCATAATATACGATGGTCTTCTTTTTTTCAAAAATTGCAGGAAACTGTTCGAAAATAACATTCGCAGACGAGTTGTACATCTCGGCCTGGGTAGGACCAACTCGGAGTGACTTTTGGATACGTCCATAATCGACATTTTCCTTTTTCCTTTGGATATAACGAGTGATCGAGCCTAGCTTCCGTGATATTGGAGGAAGTAACTATATCGAAAATACAATTACGGACAAAATTGAGTGAACACGTAATGGAAACAGATATGAATTAAATTTAGTCAAAGTAGTACTATTATTACGTACTTAATTTTCATATATTATATACCTTTATGTTTCATAGACTATTTAGTGAATAATTGAAATTAATATTTACATTCGTATTGAAATAAGACATACTTAAAGAAAAACTTAGCTGATTTTCGAGGGACAAAAATAAGTGAACATTTAATAAAATATATAAGAAATATAAAATTAATATTTAGTATGTCCACCCTTTGCTTTAATAATCGCTTCTAAACGTCGTGAGATACCATTTGTCAGATTTTCAATGTAATTTTTATCGATATTTTCAAATGCTAATTGCAAATTCTTAAAACAATCGATCTTATTCTTTCGTTTTTCTAATGGCACTTTTGAGTCCAATACACTCCATAAATTTTCAATTGGATTCAAGTCCGGACTTTGTACCGGCTATTCCAGCAATTTAATACGTGAATCCTCAAAAATTTTATTGGTCTTTTTAGCAGTGTGTTTCGGGTCGTTGTCCTGCTGCAAAATAAATTCTTCTTCAAGACCCAGTTTTAGAACTGCCTTTTCTAAATTTTCGTTTATTATCTCAGTGTACTTATTGGCATTCATTATTCTTTCAATTTGTATTAAACTACCATCTCCAACTCCATTCCATGAAAAACACTCCCATAACATTAATGACTCTCCTCCAAATTTGACAGTTGGCGTAATGAACGTCTTTTCGTATGCTTCACTTTTTTTTGTACACATAATCCTTTTTTTTTTCAATTGTTGCAATTCAAATTTGGTTTCGTCACTCCATATTATTTTTCTCCAGAATGATATTGGCATATTTACATATTTTTTAGCAAAAGCTAAACGTTTCTTTATATTTGTTTGATTAATGTATGGCTTACATTTGGTTTTACAGTATCTTAATCCCAACTCCTGCAACCTACGTCGTACTATTTTTGATGATACATTTAATTCTAACGTTTCTACAATATTTCGCGATGCGATCCTTGGATTTTGTCGACATTTACGAATAATTCGACGATTTTCCTTCGCCGTGGTACAACGTTTACGTCCGCGACCATTTGAATTTTCAACGGTTTTGTGTACTAAGTATTTTTTATAAATTTTTTCTACCGTATTTTTGGAAACACCGAACTATTTTGCTATCACATGGTAACTTAATTGATTGCGGCAGTCCGATATAATCAAATAACGAATTTGATTTGAAATTTCTTTTCTTGTTGACATTTTGCTATTTTCTTACAAATAATCTGTCCTGTACAAAGTTTAGAAAGCAACTAAACAGTTAATGAAATACCATAGTGTAAGAATGGGAGCAACGTTTCACATTTGTTTACATTGTTTGCCTTGGAATAACGAAATAAATAAGTGTCCACTTATTTTTGTCCCTAGACAAACAGGTAACTTTCTTTTTAAGTATACCTTATTTCAATACCAATGTAAATATTAATTTCAATCATTCGCTAAATAATCTATATACCATAAAGATATATAATACATAAAACTTAAGTACGTAATAAAAGTACCACTTCGACTAAATTTAATTCATATCTATTTTCATTACCTGTCCACTCAATTTTGTCCATAACTGTATATGAAATTTTTCTTTATTAGGTTTCCCGAACGTGCACTCAGAAGGAGTTAATTGATATCGAAAATATTGGAGTCGAATTACTTTCTGTGAAAATTCCCAAACCTTATTCCTTCTTATTTCTTTAGAACTACCTTTGAGTTATATTAAATTTCTTCTGTTGATACAAAAAATTACTTTTGCTATTTCAACATTAAAAGGCAGTGTGAGATTTTATATTTGTCAGTGAGCAAAGGACATCATTATATTTCAGAAAATTCTTTTATTGTAATTCAGCGTTTGACGAGCGCTTATTTTATTTGGAAATTAGGTTGTGAATAATTGGAATTTTTGAATTATCGCGTATAATACTATGTATTTGTGAAACTGTGGAAATAAACAATTATCACAACGATAGAGAAGTTATTTCAGTTGGATAATGAGTTTATTCACATGCCTAAGAGAATTATACAGAACAATTTATAATTTAATATATCTCGAGTCTGATCGGGGAAACTTGGACGAGTTTGGCTAAAACCGATTTCCGCAATATTCGAATGTTCTGTATACTATGTGGCGCGGTAGTAGTGATAGCCTAATCAAATAATTACAAATTAATGTATCTTTGTATTTACGCATCTGTCTATGTATCCTGAATTTTTTTAATTCGAAATTTCAATTTCATTCAATGCGTAAATGTGTTCTGTCTATAAGACAGAGAAATACCCTTTGTTTCTTTGTATATTCGAGGATTTATTTTTAATTCAAATAGGGATGTTTGACAAACAGTAAATCTTTCGTAATTCCAATAGATGATAACCATGTTCAAATAGCCAAATTAGCTAATACTAGTTTATATTATTATTATTACAAGATGACATTTAACATAACGTTGTGATGTCAGTAATTGTAAAATCTGAATTCATGATTTTAAACTTTCTGGCGTTTTGCAGATAGAATTTCACCATAAACTTACAAATAATAATTTATCTAACTTAACATAAGAGAACGAAAGAAACAAATTATATCATATATATATATATTATTATAATCTGTATAATCTATAATCGAACCAGTAGGCATGTACAAAACATTCACGTTTTCGACTGCAGCGGCTGCAACTATTGGCTATCATGGAATGTCACTGATTGAACCTCAGGCTTCTATAATACCTACAGCGAGTATTTTCCTAGAACTTGTAATTTATAGTGTTCCGAAATCCGTGAATCGATCTAAAAGTGTGTGTCCTAGACACACAACGATGACGTTGCTTGTTTAGGTCTCTTGTTGGTTCGTTTGGGTGTATAGACGAGTATGTTTGTTTACACGTGAAATTTGTGATCTGTTACAAGGAGTTATTGTAGTTAGAAATATCAGGAGATCGTCGGCGTTGTTGGTTACGTATTCGACTTTCTACACGAGAAAGTCAGGTTCAAATCCTTTGGACTTCGCCTAGAGGACTGAAGAATAAGTCGTGTCAAGATAAACCGACGCAAGGATTAAAAATCCCACTCGGCCAAATGGCAATGATCATGGGTCGGCGACGACACGGCAGCGATAACGGAACGAGGAAAATCTCCCACCCCGGGACCGACGATGCATGACCCTCGAAGGAAGGTGTAGAACTATTCTTCACTTCTTAGAGTTGGTCAAAATGTTTGTCGACACGCAAGAAAAAATCGTGTGTGAATAAGCGTCGGATTTACTGCATATAGAAAAGGCGCACTAACAGCTGATGATGATCACGGGGAGAAGTTCGAATACTGGGCGCAAATAAAAAACGACGGTCTCTTATTTTTGTAAAATTGGAGGAAACTGATTGAAAATAAAATTCGCAGACAGGTCTGCTCCCCAAGAGATCCCTGCAAATCTCTGCCTCAGTAGGACCAATGCGGGTACGTGGGGTCGTCACTTCTCAAAGACACACCTACGCGGTGATTTTTGGATATGTCCATAATCGACATTTTCTTTTTTCTTTTGGATATAACCAGTGACCAGGCCTAGTTTCCGTAATATTCGCAAAAAAAAAAAAAAAACTGTCGCTGGTGGAGGAAGTATATCAAAAGTATAAAAAATTTTTATTAGATTCTCCAAACGTGCACGGAAAAGGAGTTAATTAACTTTTTTATTAAAATTTTCAAGCATTATTCCTTCTCATTTCTTTAAAACGACCTTTAAGTTGTATTAAATTTTTTCTGTTAGTATAAAAAATTATTTTTGCTATTTTAACATTAAAAAAGAGTGAGATTTTATACTCAGTGCATATTTAGATTTTATACTATGTCAGTGTATAAAAGACATTGTTATACTTCTGAATATTCTTTGTCGTGTATTTGTCTTTTTTATGAAATATAATTTTTTGGGAAATTTGATTATGGTGTTATTAAATAATTAATCGAATTATCAAGTACGATGTTATTCCTGATTTGTGGAAATCACATACAACAATAGAGAAGTTTTTTCGCATGCTTAAGAGAATTAAACAGAACAAATTAAATTATATTTAATTTCAGTTTTTCAACACATTTTCAACGCTGTTGTTTAATTTGAAAAAGTTTTATGGCTCCAGAATATTTGCTCAATTAATTAATTTCATTAATTTATAATTCGAGTTTTAGCATTTAGGCTTAATTAGCTCAGGAATATAACTATGTATATAAAAAAAAGTATTGTTTATAAATCATGTTACGATGAGGTGATAAAATATTTTTTGCACTTTATACTTTTTCGAATGGAGGTTAATGATAAAGTTAAATCAAATAAAATTGAGAAAAAAACAAGAAGAGCATCTTGAAAAGCGAGGTGACAAATTTTAAAACCTCATTTTGTAGTATTTCTAAAAATATTGTATTTGTAATATACATTGTTTATTAAGCTTATGTGGTTTTGTAAAAATAGCGAGTCAAAAAAATATCGGCACATCTAGTTTTCTTGCAATATTTTTACGAAAACAAACAAAAACGAACACAAAACTAACATGCATATTAACAGTTCTCAATAATGAGTATTATTATACAATAATACAAGTAATATAAAAATTCGAGAGTTAATCTTATCGTCAATAAATATTATATACACAATAAAATACAAATAAAATTAAATGTTTTGTATCAATTGTACATAATTTATAATTATTGCATTATTTTCATTATACAAGTACGATACTTGCCGCAGTTATCTGAGTGGGAGTGCACATAAAGAAAGATATACATAAACTGTACTAATTTTTCAGACGCTTTCAAACGTTTAATTTATTCACCTGAAATTTTCTGCAATATTTAACGTACAAACAATGCTGAATTTTTACATTGAAAATGTAATACAATACTCTAAAACAATTAAAATTCGTATCGAAATTCATATTAAGAAACACATTTATTCACTGCTTCATCTGTTTACTAAATATTTCATTTTTAAATCAATATTTTCTTTCGTTCATTTCATGGATTAGCAAATACTTCGAACAAACATACGCAGCGTTGCACGAGCATTTTCGTAAAAATATATTTTATTCGTGCCGTTAGCGGTCGATATAGAAATCTACAGGGAATTGCTGACGAGAGTATTGGCATGATACTGCGGCAGCAAGGATATATGCGTTCATATTGTGATAGAAGTACGCGGAGTTATGTTTATTGTAACCCACTTTGTAAAGCCTACTTTAAATGGAAATAACGTTCCAGATCTCGTTTTGTACAGCTTTCTCTTTTGCTCCTTTTCCTTTCCCTTGCGTTTCCTCTTTGCTTTCTTGCTTCGCGTTTGCTTCTTTTTAGATTTTCCCATTTTAGATTTTAGTCTCTCGCGATTTCCTTTGTCCTGTTGCCTCCTCTTCTCGTGTCTCTCTTTCTATTTTTCTCTGTTCTGTATTCTTTGTGGATACTTATTTTGTCCCCACTTACTGTTAGTTTATTCTCTGTATTTTTTTTTATGATTCCCAGTTTTTAATATGTCACACGATTATAGAAAATACAACATAAAGTTTGTCGTTATTAACATTTGACACGATCCTATCATAAAACTTTCAATGTTAAATCGAGTTTCATTCATAAAAATTTTATTTGTCAATTTGACAAATATACTGTACCTTGGAACATTTCATAAAAAATATCAAAAGTTTGTTACCATAAATGTTATGATTTTTTTTAGAAAAATCACCCATGATCACAGTGCTTGCAATCGAAAATTCACAGAAGCAAAAATATTCAGAAGTATATAAATATTCAAAATGAAGTATTTGTTGTAATATTTAAAGTATGAAAGGCGCTTCTACTTAGATTCTAGTTCTTTAATATGCATAAAATTTTAAATTTCCAGGAACATTTCTAATCCATTCGAAAATAACAAAATTACAGACCTCGCCTAATAATAAAATTGGAGGCCTCGTTCCCGTGAAAATCGACTTAATAAACTTGCTGACTTTATTAATGAAATATTAATGATAATATTCCCCGCAATTAGCAAAGGTTAATAAAATTCAGCATATGCTAGCTGAATTTGAAAAGATTTACAGAAACAGGGATCATATCGCCTTTGATCTGAATGACAAATAAGTATGATAGAAAGAACAATTAAATGTGAATAATGATTATAAAATTATATAAATTATATAAATATTAAATGTAAATTGACGACACGTAATTTGTAGAGTACAAGCATTATTGTGTAAAGATTCAGTTTAATAATCCACGCTACAGAATTCCGGAAATAGCTGGGAGTTGATCAAACAACGATACTTTGTCGTTTGCATACGGTAAAGGGAATTCACAATGTTAGAGAATAAATTCCTTGCTGACCTTTCGAACACGTGTACTTTCGGTTATTGCTAAAGAAGAAATTTCTTCCGGAAAATTGGGAAAAACAGCGAGAAACGAGTTTATTGTAAAAACGAAGCGAGTTGTGAAATTTCCGAAATCAGAGCACATGGTAACTGCAGGTTGTGATACTTCAGACTTGCGACGGTAATGCTCGTTAAAGTTCAAATTTGTTTATGACCAATAATTAACTACATATAGGTATCAAAAAATTTACTGCGCAATGTCAGCACGTTAGTTTGCCAAATTCATTTTTTCAAGCGTCATTAAAGCAAACATTAATTTTGAAATTTATGGTGATTCAAGTCGCGAATAAAAATACATTAAATTTCGTGGAATTTTCAAGGAAAGATCCATCTTTATTTGTATACTCTGCTTTCCAGTATTTGCGAGGGAAATGGACCCAATGAGATGAAAGTAGATGCTTTGCCTTTTAAACGCAGGCCGATTACTGTACGATTATAATTTCAGACAGTACAAAGACAAATTCTTTTTTCGCGAAAATTTAGCGTTTTTTTGCTGGCTACCGAGTATATTTATGTAGATGATTTAAATCTTCCAAAAAGGAGAGTATTAAAGTTTTAACTAATTCTAACGGAACCAACTTGTAAAAAAGAGATTTTATTACTGACTTTGAATGAACGTGTTTTAATTTACACGTATAACATTACATGTTTATAAATATATGTGTTTTTTCATTGAAATGTTAATATCCAAGAGGATAGCTCCAAATTTATATTAAAGAGCAATATAAGTATCATAATAATGATTATTTGTACATAATACGAAAAAAACGTTCAAAATGTAGTACTTTCTATAATATGTACACTTGCAACATTCATACATGAAACAATTTTTTTTATCAAAATTTTACTTTTCAAATTATACTTTCAAGAATGTGAATTTACACATGGATTATGAGTTACGATGGGATTTGATAAATTTCCAATTCGAATCTGTATAACATACAGGATGAGCTGCATAAAATGTAGCTTATTTCTTGAAACTTGACTTAATTTTTTTTTTAATTAACTCCTTGACATACAATGACGTCTGGGAGACATCATGCGTTTCCTAAGGACTACTGAATCATTAATTTGTTCTTTTATCATTTTTTATGAATTTGTAGTGTATAAAAATTTTCTTTGTTAGATTTACAGAAATGTTAAAATGAAAAATAAATATTTTTCGGTCATACCGAAATTCACTTAATTCGTATGTCAAAGGATTAAACGATTTTCTAAATGAAAAATTATAAATCGTTTCTTTCTTTTCAATGGGATCACATATTATGTTTCTTTTTTAATTTAAATAGTTTTTATTAAACTAAATTTATTTCAACCATTTTTTGATACTCTTAACAATGAAAAGAAATTTCTAAAGACTAAATACGCCAAGAATAACTTTCTTATTTCCTTTCTCTTTTTAATTATGTCTGTATACATTGGATATTTTGTTGTTGCAGTATCTTTTGTTTTAAAGCTTGTTGAAATGTATGTCGCAATGTATGCAATTTGTATGCCGTGAGCTCCTTGAAAGAATACTTTGCAGTTTATGTTGTTTATGAACTCGTAGTTTCTCCATTCTGTAACGCCATTCGTATTTGTAGATTTTTCATTTTTTGCCATATTTGTTTTCACATTTTGGATAAGCTCAAAGATCAGTGTGTGATCAGATCCTTCGTTTTGACGTTGAGTTTGGGATTGATAATCCCAATATCCAAGATATCCGGGATTTTATTGGTATCCGAAGACGAATGTTGATTTTTCAAAATAAACCAATTTTAATTGATTTGTTGTTATATAGTTCCATTAGTTCATCCAGTACATTCATTAGTACATGCAGTAGTTGTTATATAGTCTAAAATTACTATTGTCAGTATCAGTTTCTGAGTTTAAATTTTTAGCACTAGTTATAACGTTTTAGTTATATAGCCAAAAATCATTTTCTTTTTGAATTTCTTTTTTATTTAACTAGTAATATACATTATTTGTATGTTCATCTTCGTTAATTATTTAAATAGCCAAGTCTTTTTTTAAGCAAAAATCTTAAGTATCTAATTCCTACAGTCACCAGTGCGAAACATAATTGGAATCACAACTTCATAAAAACTCGATTCTCGCAAAAAAAATGAAGTTAATTCTTAATTTAAGGTACATCATGAGGATGTTGCAAAGATGTACGTGTTTAATGTATATTCAATGTAAATGTTTGATGTGTGTACGGGTTTAATGCACGTTTTGGTTACTGGTATAGACATATACGGTTGGACATGTAGATCGTTGGCGTTGTTGGTTATGTATAGGACTCTGACACAAGAAACTCAAGTTCAAATCTTTTAGACTTCGTCTAGACTGAAGAACACGTCGCAAAGACAGAAACTGATGCTGTGACACAAAATCCCACTTGATCGAATCACGCGCCGGCGACGACGTAACGGGGAACCCCACTTCCCCGGGATCGACGACGCATGACACAGGAGGGAAGGTGGAAGAAATGTTAACGTTGTATAAACTCTTCATTCCCCAAAGCTGATCAAAACGATGTTCGTCGACACGCAACCCTGAGAAAAATCTAAGTTGGAAATGGCATCCGGTATACTGAAATAGAAAGAATCACACACGGGACGCAGTGAAACGGCACACGAACATCACCGACCGTGGGAGGAGTTCTGGTACAAGGGCAATTAATGCCACCGCCGGTCTTCTTTTTTTTAAATTTCTAGTACAGGCCCAATGCGCGACGGCGGTCCCCTTTTCTTTTAAATTGCAGGAAACAGCTTGAAAATAAAATTCGCAGACGAGTCTGTTTCCCAAGAGATGCCTGCAAATCTCGGTCTGGATAGGACCAACTCGGGTACGTGGGTTCGTCACTCCCCAAAGACCCACCGGCAACCTGGTGCGGTCCCCCTGTGGAGTGATTATTGGATACGGTAAATTTTTCTTCTTCCTTTGCATATAACTAGTGATCGGGCCTAGTTTCCCTGATATTCGCAAAAAAAAAAAAATTGCCACTGGTGGAAGAAGTAACTATATCAAAAATATAAAAATTTTTTTTCTTTATTAGATACCAAACGGGAATAGGATGAGAATCAATTAGCGTTTGGCCTACCGTGCGAGGTTTTCGAATACTGGACGCAAATAAAACGACGGTCTTTTATTTTGTCAAAATTCCTGTAAATTTATCGAAAATTTCGCAGACAAGTCTGCCTACCCGGAGAACCCGGCAAATCATTTTTCTTTATTAGATTCCCCGAACGTACACTCATTGTTAGCAGAAAATTTTTAACCAAGATATTTTATGACGATTTGAATTTTCGACTGTATGAAAATTCCTGGTCCACAAGTACACAATTCTTATGAATCTATTCATATTTTCAATTATTTTGTACTAATACATTAGTAAAAAAAAAATGTATTATAAACAAATTCATCAGCAGAAAAGATTCTTAGTGATAAGATTTTATCAAAACACTTCATGCGGAATGATTAATGTCAAATCGCATTTGAAGAGATGAGAGCATTTCATAGTAAATATAGGAGCAATTTATCTAAACAACGTACAGAATTATTACGTCAAAGAAATTTATAACATGAATATTTATCTAAATATTCAACCGGAAAGATTTCTTGCAAATCTTTCGGATGTTGCATTTGAACGAAAAAGTTCAAGTCATCAGAAAGAGATTAAAAAATAAATAATTTCATCGAATACTTGGATACAAAATTTCGAGAATATTTTGTATCCGACAAAGAAGTTTCTATAGATGAATCAGTTTCGAAATTTAAGGGAAAGATAATATGAGTGCTGTAGACAAAGCAAATTATGCAAACATATATTATTTCCTAAGTACGAGATTATAATGGAGCGGTTACCAGAGCGGTGCGATACGTTTATAGTGGCGCAGAGAAAAGCGCGGAGCGAAATGCTACAACGAGCCATTCTTCTCAGTATGTCCCAAAATGTCTTCGAGGAAGCAGCAAAAGCTCGTGCTTGTAGAAAATATTGCAATTAAATATCACATATTAACGTCATATTTCGCAAAAAATAAGATCAGAAGGTAGAGAAAAAATAAATAATAGAAATAATAAAAAAATAAAATAAAATAAATAATAAATAATAAGAAAAACAGAAATAGTAGAAATAGTATAAATACTTCGATCTTCAGTTGAATGCTATTGAATGCGATAGGATGCGATAGAATGCGATAGAACGCTAACGAATGCTAGCGAATGCTAGCGAATACACTCTACGCCGCTTTCCTCGCAGCTGTCCTCGCCGCTCCCCTATAAATACTTCCATTACATTACATTGATTTGTTTTGTCGCGACGCTCACTTCGCCACCCCAAGAAAATCGCTAACGAAATAGTAACGAAAATTGTTTTTTAGAAAGATCAAAGACAAGTTTAGTGAATACTTATACATTTTACAAGATTCCTCAGGAAAAGAAAGGCGAAAGAGATTTATCACATTATAAGTTCGTCAAATTATTCTTCTTCTTATTCTTTTTTCATTTTTTATGTCGCATTGACAGCGAGGTCATTAGCAACGACTGTGTCCTTAGATATGAGTGTAGTAGTTTATGTTTTTAAGATATTTTAATACTCTTTGTACGTAATTTTGAGAAGTCAGATTTATATTTGCGTTAATTCCGTGTCTTTATCCGCGTTAATTTCTGTCTTTGGGCTTCTGTGGTAGAATTCGTGTAGAATGTAAGTGACTGTTAATGGATAGTTATTGCAATGGGTGCAGGAAGGAGGTATAGTTTTTTAAATTTTGTTTTCATGTGACAGCTTTGTACGACCAGTTCTTAGGCATGTGATAATTATTCCTTCTTTCCTGTTGCTAAAGTTTGGTGTTTGTTGGTGAAAGTCTTGGATACTTTTGTGTAGTTGGGTGCTTTCAATTATTTTCCATGTATTGTTCCATTTATTTTTTGCTACTTTTTTGCAATGGATTATTTGGTCGTCACAGGGGATTGGAAGATGGTTGCGATTGTTAGTAAGTGAGGGAACTGTGGCTTCTTTCGCTGGCGCGTCGGCTTTTTCATTTCCTTCTATTCCTTGATGAGCTGGAATCCAGATGACTCTGGCGTTTATGTTAGGTTGTGATTTAGTTCTTGGAGATAGAAGTTATTAGTTGGTTATCTTGGTCATATGATTTCGTTAGGGATTTTGTACCGCTCGTGGAGTCGGTATATATGACGACCTAGGCTTCATTATTTGAGTGTGCATATTGTATGGCTTTCAAGATGGCATAAGTTTTGGCTGTAAAGATGGATGATGAAGAAGGGAGATTTTGTGTTTTTTTGGCTTTTTCTGTAATTATGGCACATCCAGCTGTGTCCGTTTTTGACTCGTCCGTGTAAATTTTGCTGTGATGGGCGTAGTTGTTTAGTTCTAGGAATCGAGCCCTGTGGTCAGTTGGACTGAGGATTTTTTGGGGGAGTTCGGCAAGACTAGTGTTTGTTGAGCTTCTATTGTCCATGGAGGGATTTGTGGTGGTTTACGTTCGGTGATGGGGTGGATTTTGAAAGTGGGCTGGATTGGAGGATTTTGGTAAGTCTGGTATGAAAAGGGAAGGGAATTTTGGGTTTATTGATATAGAGAGCTTTGCATCTATTGGAAAAGATATTGTTGTAGGAAAGACTATTTGGAGTGGATGGGACTTTTAATGCGTATATAAGAGTTAGGAATTTCCTTCTTATGCCATTTCTTTGGTTTCGAATAGGCTGTTTATGGAGCATGTACAGTATGCACCTGTGGCTAATCTTAGAGCTGAGTGGGAGATTGGATCTATTATTTTTTTGGTAGAGCTTTTGGCAGAGTTATAAACGGTAGAGCCGTAATCTAGTTTAGATTTAATTAACGCTTTGTATGTTTCTAGAAGAGTGTCTTTATCGGCTCCCCAGTTATTATTGGAAAGAGTTTTTATGATGTTAAGTCTTTTTATACAGGACTCTTTTAAGGTTTTTAGGTATGGCGCCCAAATTTTTTGTCGAAAATAAGGCCTAATATTTTAGTGGTGTTTGTGAACTTTATTTCAAGATTACTCAGATATATTTTAGGTGAGAGTTTGAATTTAATTTTCCTAGTGAATAGGATACCTTGGGTTTGTCAAATTATTATGAAAACAGCTAATAGTTCAAAATAAAAATGTCTATGGTAGCGCGTTCGAAAAAAAAATAGAAAACAACGTTTAGATGAAAAATTCCATATAATCAGAAATCAGTTACCAAAAGAAGAAAAGGAGAAATAAATCTTGTTTGTTTGTCACACCCAGAAAGAAAGCGATGTGGTGAAAAAGCAAATAGTTCTTTAGTGTAACACTTGTGAATATAAATTGGATTGCATCGCAACGAATACTTCAAGAAATGTCATATATATATTATATAGTTAATTATATAAATATATAAGTATTAAAATCACAATCATATTACTTCTTAAATGAATAAAGATTGTTTTAATTGACTTGAAGATTATTATTTACATGTCATTATCGCATTTAAGTATAACACTTCGTAAAGGAAGAAGAGATTTACAAGCAAACATATTCCGAAAATAAATTGGAGTTGCCGGTCGATAGTCCCGGCCAATTGCTAAACAATTGGAGTCCTTAATTAATTGGCATCATCAATGCCCGCATTATTGAGAATATATATTTGCTTATTGAAACGAAAATACCTTAAATGATCCTAAAATCCGTTTCTAATTAGTAAACCATAAAGAACAAACATAAAAAAGATATTAAAAAATATCGAATTAAATATCAATTTAAATTCAGATTTGGAGATGAGACTGGTTAGGTAGTCATTGGATAAATTACAGAGTTTGACACAGAGTCCTCGATAGTATAGTGGTTAGTATCCCCGCCTGTCACGCGGGAGACCGGGGTTCGATTCCCCGTCGGGGAGATTTCTTATATTTTATACTTTTTTATTTTTAGACTAATTTTATTATTATCTTCAATCAGATAATTTTAAATCAGAATATTATTATCACTGATGTTATTATTATATTATTGCATACTATTTCTTTTCGTTCTTCTGATTTTCTGCCTATCAATCATTTGTTATCTATACTTGTACAAATTAGTCTAAGCTATTTGTAAGATACTATAAGTTACTCTAAGACTGAACATTATAGACAAAAATTGTTAACTAAAAATGATTATTTATTTATATTCTACATATATCTAGACTTCTTTTAGTTTCATATAGACACATGTACATATACATACTTTAGTAATAAACAGAATTACATTAGAATTACCACTATTATAAAAAATACTTTTTACATAAGCTAAATTTTATTCAGCGACATAAATACGTGCAATAAATTTCTCTCCTACTACTACTCCTTCTAAAACCAGAAGCTGATTATTCAGCTACCGCACCATATTAAATATAATAAATATCTCATAGCGTAAATAAAAAATTATAGTATTAGAATATCGTAGCAACAAGTGCAGTTTAAAATCACATAATTTAAGAACTTATTTCTTTATTACTTTTTATTCATTATCTTTATTGTATATATTGTTGTAAATTTTGACACAATAAACGTTCTGTTAAAAAAATAAGTGGTAAGTATTACTGCCTGTTACAGCTAATATTTGATTCTCTGTCACAGATAATATAACTATTTTTTTTTTAATTTTTATAATATTTAATATTACACTTGCATCATTTTAGTTTTGCTCATATATTTTAGCTGCGGAACATAAAATTAACTGTTGTGTTTTCATCTATATAATTCTTTTACCTGTTTTTCTTTCCTTGTTTTCTTTTTCTCTCACATTATTATCTTTCGTAAAAGCAAAAATTAATTATATAGTGTTCAGGCCTGCCATAGAATTAAAATCATTCTGTGGCAACAATAAATTCATAAAGCCACTGAATGTCGCGATTTTCTTCTTTAGTATTCATTTCTTTTTTAATCGTTGAAGACATTTAGTTGCGTGTTTCAACTCAAAACCGAAATTTTATAAGAATTTTTTAGAGTCTTTTCTCATCATCGAATTACAATAAAAAAATATATTATTTTCCAAGACATTTATTATTTTCCTGTCGCTATTTTATATAGTAACTGAGAGTTGGAACTTGATCAGCAAAACATTTTTTTTCGTTTTTATTAACCACTAAAGTTCCTGCAATTTGTCCTAATGGACATTCAGCAGGTTGTTATATCAGCATCGGGAAAATGCTACTCCCAGTGGAGGAGCATAGTTGCACAATGATTTCATTTGATTAGCGGATGCGTTACAAGATCCTGTGGATGTTTTTCTTTTTAATCTTCTTTTGGTGTTGTCCATATATAAGGTGTTAGTTAGGGGATTTGAATGATTTGTTGATATCTTTATATTTATCAGAGAACCGTTAAATTTCTTCTGCGTAAGTCTTCGTTCTTAATGTACCAGGGCGCGTTAGCTATTGTTCTAAGTATTATGGATTACATAGCTTCCAACTTTGTGATATGGCTTTTGGCAGCCCTTCTCCAAAGCTGGATGCCAAATAACACATAGGTTTCATTATAACTTTGTATATCAGGAATTTATTTTCTATACTTAATTTCGATTGCGGCTAGATAACCAGAACATTTCTTTTCTTTGGATTTGTTGTATTTTCTTGTGTAAGTGTTGTTTTCAGATTAGCTTTGAATCTAGATAGTATAGAGATATTTGACTACTTTTGTTTGCTGGACAGGGTTTTCTCTTCTCTGTAGTGTGAAGGTGATGTATTTGCATTTATTTGTAATTCACATTTATTTTCTTCTCCAATAGCCATATTTTTATCTCCAATAGCCAGGTTTTCAAGTGGGAGTATTGTAGTGTACATATTGTACTGCGAATGTACATATTATATTATTGGGCGTTGTTGGAATATTTGCGGTGTAAAAAGTGTAGAGGACGGGTACACTTCCTTGCGGCACTCCTGCATTTATTTGTTGTATTTATTTATATATTTTATTATATATTTCCTCTTTTGTTCTATTTATATATTTCATTATAGATCTAATTCTTATTTTCCACTTACAGCGTATACAAATGGGAATTGGACAACAATTGACGTTTCATTCACATGAAAAATTACAAGAAATATTACAACTCAATTAAAAACGAATGTCATCATGTGGGTTTGGGTTAGGTTTCAATCGTCACAAGGTCGTCATTAGGCAACTGACAAAGCTTGCATAAAATAATTATTTTTCAAACGAATCCAATAAGAGATGTCTGTTTTATAATAATATAACATCACGAATGGCAATTGTGAACGAGGTTTTCGTAGAATTCATTTGTTGAAATTCATAAGATGTGATACGAAGATAAAAAGAGCGATGACCGATGTATCAGTGTGTTACAGATGCACACATACGGATAGAATTCAATATGTTAGTATCGGCAGTTTTTTGCGAACGTAAACTAGCAGATGTCTACCGGTTATATGCAAGAAAAAAGTTATTCAAGAAATAAATATCTGCCACATATCCAAAAAGAAAAGGATTTAACTTTTCTACAACTTCACCTTGCTCATATTTAAATATTTTGAAGAACATTGCGTACATAGCTAGTGTAGCGGCAATATTCGAAAAAGTTATTTTTCTAAAATTAGGAAGTTGGGAGAATTTACGACACAGTTAATTATTTGAAAAGTTAAATTCTGTTCTTTCAGTGCGTAGAACAATACTGTCCGCACTTCAAGTTTTAGTGAAACTAAATACAATAGTATTTGCAACTTGTGAGCATGTGTTTGGCCCGGAAGAAACCCCGCTGCATCACCAACAATTAAGGGAAAGTCATCTCTAACGAAATTGCATTCCATGCTCTTGAAAAGTATATCATGAGCACGAGGAATGGATGCAATTTCGAGACAACTTAACTGGCTAAAACCTAAAAACCATTTTACCAATTGAGAGTGTTAGGAGAAAACCCGAAACTTGATGAAAACTGCGAAAAAAGAAAAGACTCACAATCAGTTGAGTTCAAGGGCATTGGAACTGTGATAGTGGTTACCATAGATGAATGAAAATACATGATGCTTGTATGGAAGGATGAGTGTGGCGGGAGTGAGCGTATAATGGTGGTGTGGTGTGATCTGAGTGTTTGAGATATTTCATGGCAGAAGAAAGAACGAATGAGAGAGATGTATGCGAGAACAGTTGAGCGCGAGCATGGTGATGAAGAAACAAGTGTGATCGGGAAGAAGTCCAGTCGAGAGTTGGATAGACGCGAGACTTGGTTGTAGCAGAGTATGAGAGTAGAGACAAAGTGTGAGAGTTAAATGTTATGTGTTAATGAGTTAAATATATGTATTTCATAATTTGTATTAAATCTATCTACTAGTGTGTTTATCATTCGATCCACTAACAGGAACCGTATCTAATAAAGCCGATACGAAAAACTAAAGAGTGTGCAAGTTGATCATCCCAAAACATCTTCTTACAACATTAGGAAAATGTCGATAAGATCACGAGTCGTAACGAAAAATATTCGTACCACATGTTTGCATAATAATATGCTCAACAAAGATCAATCTTCAGAGATCAATTAATAAAAGTAAATTAAGAAAATATATTTACGTAACACCAACTGAAATGTCTGCAATAAATAATAGTGGATCACCAATAGCGACGCATCGTGTTATACTTCTAAAAATGATATCTGATACTGACGAGCCAAACTAATGTTCGCAAACCTGTAGTCTAGTATAGCTCTGAGAACAGGGAGTAACTATAATGACAAGATTTCGAAAAATTCGGCAATATGGGATTAGTTAAAAAAGCAATAAGATTCTAGTTCAATAAATTTAATTTAGTTAACTGACTAGAATTAGCTAACAAGATTAATAATGAATAAATATTAATTTCACATAGGTAGAGATAAATAGAGAGGAGTTGAATTTTCAAAACCTAAGAATCAATTTCTAAAATGATTTCGGAATACAAGCACCGCCTTCAATTCTTCTCCTTGATATTACAGCGAATATTACAGCAACTCTACTGGACAATATAAGTATTCATTCAAGATGGGCCATTGAGAGAAACTATATAACGTAAGTCAAATAACACGTAATTCACTAATCTACGTAACTAGAGGATACCGGATTTCTTTTGATATCCGTAATGGATTTTCCTCTCCCCGCGAAAAAAAACTACACCTATGCTTTTGGCAACTATATTTTCGTTAAAAAAACCCAAACTGTCTTGAAGAACGCGTGTAATGGCTTTCATAGTGTGGAAAACTTTGAAAAAAAAGAAAAAAAAAACTTTGAAAACTTTGAAAACGACACTGAAGTCGTAATAGTCAATAATTACAATTGCGATAGTTGAAGTAGAAAGTTGTTTCAATTATGTTTATTACGAATGGACTTATTCCACTTTCAAGAAAAAGCATTCTTACGATAACATTTTACAGCTAAACTTCTTTTGATCAATTTATGAAGAAATCGTGTACCACTAAATATGTGATTATAAATATAAAAAGAAAATATCTATATCTCACTTAATCTACCATTAACAAATTTTCCGAATAGTCCAAAAGTGGACTACTTTTAAAAACAACGGCTCATATTATGATCTTGTATGTTTTGACGTGTCATTCGCAGCTTGCAATAAATTTCATTTTTCGCATACCTCGAAAAAAGTGGTTTATGTAATGATATCAAATCTAAAGAACTTCTTCTATGATCAACTGATTGATCCTTATGATACCAGAGATGCTTATTGTATAATTTTTGTGTTGATACAATTGCCACGTTGTTAAAAGAATTTTTAATAAATTTTCTAACAAAGATGGTATTCAAATTGATTGGTGGTAATTCGTCAATCAAAGTCTATAAAACAGGCCCGCCGTCAATCGGAAAGGTAGATATGCAAGAAATGCAAATCCACTTCTAAACATTTATAAATTAGAATCAATTACGGGAAACATCACATTTCAAAGCGTTATCACGAAATTAAGTCTAAATGCAGATAATCCGTTTCAGTCGGTTCCACCGCAAACATACCACTACCGAAACCGTAGGCGAACGCGATTCAACAAATATAATAGATTATAATCGGCTTAAAGTGAAACATAGCCGATCATTCAGCGAACGCGTGGTGGTCAAGGATGAAAATCGAAATAGAGTATATTGTGTGTCAAACTACAGCACATGCTAATATACAATACGTAGTTTCTCAAACTAACCATTTATTGCGTACAATGGCACTGGAAAGTTCCCAGCCAGGTCATTTTTGGAACTTTTCTTCCACAAATAGGATTTTAAAGACTTTTTGTTATGGACATAACATGAGAGAATGCTGCAAAATTTTATTATAAAGGACATATCATATGAGAAAATATTACAAAATATCAGCACTATTTACTCTTTATATGTGTACTTAAAAAATAAATAAACTAGAGTGTTCAAAAGTTTTTGGCCAGTATGTTTAACAAAGAAAATAATGTTTTTTTTGTGATTATTATAATATAATTATTATAATTATTATATAATTTTTGTAATTATAATTTAACATATTTCTTTTTATGTGAGTTTTGCGTCGCATTAATTACGAGTTCATTAGTGAAGCAGACTAGAGATATGAATATATAGTTATATCATTGAAAAAATTTAAACATTAATTATTTAACATATTACACTTTGTAGCGTTAAATTTATATACACTTTGTAGTGTTATTTATATTATAGCCATGCTTTTTGTGTTAATAATAGCGGCACACCGATATGGCATCAATTTAATTAACCGAATAATAAAATTTTGTTATATTTTATGCCATTTTTCTAATAAATTTTGTAATACTTTTGCCTTATTAAAACTACTTTTTTATTCGTCGTTTCATCTCTCCCCGGAGAGAAGGCCAGTCTAAAGATTGCACTTTATTGGTACATTGGCATTGGATTCATTTTTACAACTTTCGAAACATGTTTCAGATCATTATCGTGCTGAAAAAACCTATTTGTGACATTTTTTTTACGTACAAAACATATATATTTCTAAAATCTCTTTATACCTGACAACAAACACGATGTCCTCAATTTTTATAGAGGGATTAATTCCTTGGGCGGAGAATACCACACTACTTCTTCCATATGGAGAATACTATTTTCCATACCATAATACTTCTTCCCATATTTAATAGTTGATGTTCGATAGATTCACTTCTTCTGACAACTAGATGACGCATATACATCTTCCGTCAACTGTATATTGATTAAATTCAGATTCATCCGAGAACAGGACATGTTTCAAAAGTCCAATTATATACCCTTTGGTGATGTTTATTGGTGAACATTAATCAGGTCATTTTATTTTTCCTGTTGATTAATGATTTTTTAATATTGCCAAAATGTTCTACATCGTATAATCTTCTTAACGTAGTATACCGACGGACATCAGCAATTTTGCCTACTAATTTAGTTACGATTTCGGCTATCTTCTTTAAGAGGGTATTCTGGTAATCCGGCTGAAAAAAAAAACGATTTTTTTTTTGTTACATTTTCTTAAAGTATATGCTTTCGAGAACACCTATGTAAAATGATTTGTTGGAATTCGTAAAATTAACAAAGTTATAGATGTGCACTGCTGGCAACGTGCGGTGTACAGACGTACCACAGCCGTACGTATATGATTTCCTCAATTTCACTCGATCTTTATATTATCAAAGGCTTTGGGTTTTTAAGTAGGATTCCTGCAAGTCCATTTTGACTATTTTAGATATATTTTTAGGCATTTAGCAAACAGTTTACTTTCGGTCAACGAGTAAATCGTATGCGTTTCCAAACGTTAATACCCAGAGTGCGAGTATTCATTCTACATTAAAATGGATAGAAAAAGAGCAAAAGCAGGTAATTCTCAGGCAAGCCGTCCCAAACGATTAAGATTTCACGGAAATCAATACGTCGAGGAAGACGTTGATAATCCACGTACATCGGGAAATTGCAGAGCAAGGGAAATCTCGACATTATTATTTTGAGTATTATTAATATTATTATTATTATTAGTATTATTATTATTTTTATTTGCATCAGATGATTTGTTGAAAAGGTGTTTCAAAGCGGAAATAAAACAATAATGAATCTCTTAATTCGTTGATTTGGCTTCTCGTTTCAAAACATATGCATTCGGGATTTAAAACTGTTGAAATCGTCATATTTTTCGCGGTGAATATATTTAACGAAAGATTCTTCTACGTATATTCAATACACTAGGGATAATTATTGGACAACAGATGGAAGTTTATGCAAACTTTTGAGATGAAAGTCGCATCCCGCGTTCAGAGCATTGGTCGTCTGAAATCGTAAAGAGAGCCAAAATTGTTAGTAAGAGAAGAGAAATCTGCCCAGTAAGATTTCTACGAACACAAGGAAGATCCACTTTTGGGGATGTTTTGTTGTGAGGTAGAGGTTGGTGTAATTTAAAGTAGACTTTAATTCGATGTTAATGTGTTTATTCGGCAGGTTTACACAATGACACGAAGGACACGGTGAACATGTAGCTAACGGCTGATGCCCACGTCGCGAGTCTACCCGTGCGTCTAACTCGAAAAACAAACTCAAAACTTTGAACTGAAACTCGAAACTAAAACTGAAAGCTCGCTGCTTTCCTCGCTATAAGGAAAACGGTCCCCGTTTCGGACATCCCTAATTGGCCGAATCGTTTTCGAGTTTTAGCCAATTAGGTTGTCACGAAATAGCGCCGCCTACTCCTTGCGTTCGTGACGCACTTTTCCCGAGAGTGGGACTGCAATTTCGCCGGGATCAATTTCTCAGAATTGTGGCGGTGTAGCAGGGTGGGCCTCACTTTCTCCAAGTGTTTTCCACATGTCGATCTGGGTGGCCCTTAGGAGTCCTAGAGTTTACGACGCTTCGTAGATATGCTATTGTGGCCGAATTTCTAAAAACTACAAGTGCGGACGTCTGGTCTTACGCATTGTAAAAACTAAACTTGGCCTCCGCAATTCAATAGCGCAAGCGATACGTGAGTCGTAAATTCTCCTAACTTCTTGTCTGAGAAAACGTCTTTTCTCCGACATCTGCTAGCTGCTACATCGCCCCCTTGCCAGTGTAAAGTTACTATTCTATACTTAATGCTACTATTTACAATTATTTATAAAAAATTTTTACATTTGGTTCACTAACGTACATGAAGGCGGTCTGGGAACCTGACACGACAGCCTGATCGCGTATACACTTGCGTGTCTCGGATCGCGGGTTCGCGCATTATGCGCGGTCGTACTTCTTGCCGTTCGCGGCCGGGTGGTATGCCGTCGTTCGCAAATGTTGTGTCCCGAGCATTGCGCTGATCTGGTTGAATAGTTTCGACTCGAACTGTCTGCCTTGGTCGGTGGTGACGCGGGCAGGTGTGCCGAATCGAGATATCCAACCCTCGATGAAAGTTTTCGCGACCGTTTCTGCTTCGATATTTGCGATTGGAAAGGCTTCGGGCCAGCGCGTGTACCTGTCTACGCAAGTGAGGCAGTATCTTTTCCCTTCAGAACTTGGTAGCGGGCCCACTAGGTCGATATGCACATGCTCGAACCTAGTGAACGGCGGCAAAAAGTTCGCGGTTGTGCTTACTACGTGCCTGCTTACCTTTGCTCGCTGACATTGTACGCAGCTTCGCGTCCATTTTCTACAATCGCGGTCGATCGACGGCCAGACGAAACGTTGCTTAACCAGTCTGACTGTCATTTTTTATTCCCGGGTGCGCTATACCTGTCTGCGATATATAGGTGTTATAAACGGCCTACATGCGTCAGTTGATATATCGCAGTACACGGCGGAATCGCTGCCTGTGGGTTTGATTTTTTTAAATTTAAGCGAAGTGCCAGACGCGGTGAGGAGTTGCTTTAATTCCTCGTTTAAACTTTGTGACTGGGCTAGACGATCATAGTCCAGTGCCGCGGTCACTCCTTCTACTCGAGATAGGGCGTCTGCCACTTCTTTATCCTTTCCGTTGACATGTCGGATATCACAGGTAGTGAATTGACTGATGAAATCAAGATATCGGAACTGTCGTGGGGTACTCTTTTCTGGTTTCTGTCTGAACGCGTATACTATTGGTTTATGGTCAGTATACACGGCAAACGACTTTCCACCGCGTGCCGAAACTGTTTGATCGCGGAACAAACGGCGAGCAACTCTCTGTCGTAGGCGCTGTACTTGCGCTGTGCCGACGACAAAGACTTCGTGAAGAAGGCTAGTGGTCGCCACGCACCTTCCTCCTGCTGTTGGAGAGTTGCTCCTAACGCGAAATCGGATGCATCCACCATAATCGCGAAATTCGCACGATTCGATGGATGTGCTAACAACGCGGCGTTGAATAGCGCGTCTTTCAGCGCTTAAAATGCTGTATCCGCTTCGGCGAAACATTGGATCAGAGCGTTACGTTTTAACTTTCGACTTTTTAGAAGCTGGTTCAGCGGAGCTTGCAGGTTCGCGGCTTTGGGTATGAATCTTCTGTTCAGCATACCCAGGAATCTACGAAGTTGCTTTACGGTGTCCGGTTTTGGAAAATCTAAAATCGCTTTAACCTTTTCGGCGAGCGGTTTCGTACTACCGTGTACTCCAGAAATCTTATTTTGGTTTGCGCGAATATGCACTTAGAACTGACTACCACGCCGTACTGATCAAGCCGTGCAAACAGCTTGTTCTTTCTCGTCTTGGGAGGCGACTAGAATGTCGTCGACTAGGTACGCGTAACAAAAGTCAAGCCCGCTCAAGACGGTATCGATGAACCTCTGGAAGGTGTGTACAGCATTGCTTAATCCGAACGGCATTACGGTGTATTCGTACAAACCGAAGGGTGTCGTGATCGCGGTTTTCGGTACGTCTCCAGGATAGACCGGTATCTGGTGATAAGCACGCACCAGGTCGATGGTCGAGAATATTTTCTTCCCGGAGAGCATTCGCGAAAAGTCCTCGATATGCGGTATTGGATATCGATCGGGTATTGTACGTGCATTTAACGCGCGATAGTCGCCGCAGGGTCGCCATCCGTGATCCTTCTTTGAAACCATGTGTAGGGCGGAGGCCCACTGGGTCTTGGAAGGGCGGATGTGTCCTTGGCTCATTAACTCGCTAAATTCCGTGTGCGCGATGTTATACATGCCTAGCTAATCTACGCGGTCTACAATGAATCGGCGGACCGGGCCGATTTATATGATGGACGACATCGTGCTTTACCTTGTGCGGGATCGCTTTCGGTCTCGTGAGGTCCGGATACTTAGCGAGGAGCTGGTGGTACGGTGAATCGCTCACTGTGGTGCTCACTGAATCCGGCTCTGCGGCGGCGATCCTTCCTGTTGAAACCAGCGATGTCGTCGTGTCCAGTAATCAGCGGCGTTGGAGGTCGACGAGCAGTCCACAGTGGTTCAAGAGATCCGATCAGATGATCGGTTTCGCCACGTCGGCAATGACGAATTTCCACGTGAACGCTCGTCGAAGTCCAAGGTCGAGTCGTATCGTTGATTCCATAGATGCCTATGGTCGTCCCATTTGCCGCGTACATTTCATACGTCGACCTCTCGGTTCGGCCTTTGATACACGTGCGCGGTAGCACGCACAGGTCCGATCCAGTGTCGACTAAACACTCCATATTCGTCACGCGATCGGTGACGAAGAGGCGGCTCGCCCTTGGCCCGTCATTATTTGCCGCATTTAGTGTCGGGACTTCCCGTTTCCCGATTGAAAATTGCATGGCGGTTTGCATTTCGTTGATCGGTCGCCGAAGGTCTGGTGGTACCAACAGTGGCCCCTCACTGCTGGTGACTTCGACCGTCGTTGCCGGCTCTTCGATCTTCTTCGTTGCCGGCTCTTCGATCTTCTTCGTTGCCGGCTCTTCGATCTAGCTCTTGCTGTCTGCTGTACCAAGATTTGGGCGAACGACTTCATAAGCTCCGTCATCTGGCTGTGGAATTCTCGCCACTCCCGACGCATCTCGTCCTTTTCCGGGTCCCTGGAGGTGGTAGCGATCTGCAGCACGTTCTCCTGGGTCCGGTCGGTCTTCGCGCAGAGGGCCGCGGCTTTCGGCATTGTATCATTTACCTTGTCTGCAGCGATAGCCAACTGGTCCAACGGGACGTCCAGCACGCTCGTGACTGTCCGGACTGTCTGTGGTAACCGGCTCAACCACATGATTTTGAGAAATTCTTCCGTCACGGACTCGCCTGCCAACATCCGCATGTGACGAAGAAACTGCGACGGCGTTCTGTCTCCAATTTCTTCCTGCTCGAATAATCGTTGTATCTGATTGCTGCGCGTCGCGCTGAGGCGGACCATCTCCGTCCTCAGCGTCTCGTGTTTTTCGGGCGGATTGCTCATTAAATCAGCGATTTCGCCCGCGTTCGTGGCATCAATATACGCAAACGCGAAACTGAATTTTTATTGGTCAGATGTCACGTCGTTAGCTTCGCAGTGGATGTCTAGCTGTTTAAGCCAAAGATCAGGCTCTTCAGGCCAGAATAACGGTGCCCGAATATGCAGATCTCTAGCAGACCTCGCGTTTGTCGGTTCCGCGGCGGTGGCGGCTCGCGTTGCACTTCTGTTTGCTATTTCGTGTCTTTTAAATCGAACCGCACTACTCACTACTCACGTCGATGGTCACCAATTTTGGGGGTGTTTTGTTGTGAGGTAGAGGTTAATGTGATTTAAAGTAGACTTTAATTCGATGTTACTGTGTTTATTCGGCAGGGTTACACAATGACGCGAAGAACGCGGAAGACGCGGTGAACATCTAACGGCTGATGCCCACGTCGCGAGTCTAGCCGTGCGTCTAAAGTAAACTCGAAAAGCAAACTCAAAATTTTGAACTGGAACTCAAAACTAAAACTGAAAGCTCGCTGCTTTCCTCGCTATAAGGAAAACTCGGTCCCCGTTTCGGACATCCCTAATTGGCCGAATCGTTTTCGAGTTTTAGCCAATTAGGTTGTCACGAAATTGCGCCGCCTACTCCTTGGGTTCGCGCTTTTTCCGAGAGTGGGACTGCAATTTCGCCGGGATCGATTTCCCAGAATTGTGGCGGTGTAGTAGGGTGGGCCTCACTTTCTCCAAGTGTTTTCCACATGCCGATCTGGGTGACCCTTAGGAGTCCTAGAGTTTACGACGCTCCGTAGATATGCTATTCTGGCCGAATTTCTAAAAACTATAAGTGCGGACGTCTGGTCTTACGCACTGTAAACTTGGCCTTCGCAATTCAATAGCGCAGGCGATACGTGAACCGTAAATTCTCCCAACTTCTTGTCTGAGAAAACGTCTTTTCTCCGACATCTGCTAGCCGCTACACACTCTATGAATCTGAATTGGCAGATTGATTATAAATATGAATATTTTTGAATACAGGTAACAAAAACTTCAAATGCGTTTTTCCCAAATCCATATTTTTTAAACTGGTTTACATGACACCTCACGTTCTAGTTGACAAATTGACTTGAAATTTGGAGGAGCTCTTCAGCGGATGTACCTTTATCGCATGAACCATGGATTTCAAAATCTGATGTTTTTTTCCATTTTTTTTTTTTTTATCACCCAAATGACGAAAAGTACAAGGAAAATCGATATTTTAAATTCAAAAGGCTGCCATTTTTTTAATTTTCGAAATTTCGCTGTTTCCGTGGTTCATGCGATAGCCACATTTATACTAATTAAAATGCACTTTGGTTTTTCACCTTTACATAACTAAAGACCGAAATCACGTAAACCATTCGAGCCCGTTTTTAAAAACATGCCTCACTTAAGGCTACATAATTTTCACAATATTCATTAATTTCGTTAAAAAAAAAAAAATTGTGAACATTCTTTAAGTATGAATAAATCCGCCTGCGGAAACCGCATAAAATGATTTCCTTAGAAAAAAATCCCAAAGGAGTCGATCATTTCAGGCCGGATTACCAGAATACCACCTTAAATCAACAATTGAATTTCTATAATTTTATCGATTTTTCCCGCGATTCTTCGGGGTCTTCCATTTCGCGAACGGTCTTCTAATACATGTGGCGCATCGTATTTTTTAATTATATCATTTACTGTACTTTTAAACTTGTACCGTTTAAAACAATTTCACGAGACGACTTTCCCATTTCTGACAACATTATTACAATTTTACGCTGTACGAAAAAAAAACGAGTACGAAAAAAATGCTTCAGATGTTTCAGATAACGTTTTTATTTGTAAATTTATAGAAATTTCTTAGTTCAGATGTACCGTTAGTTCAAATGTAGTTCTTTGTAGCGATGATAGCTAACAATCGAAATAACGTTTCTGAAGTTAATGAATAACTTTATTAAAAAAAATTGGAAGTCATATTTATATTCAACGAAGAGCATAACTGAACGTACAATAAGGAAAAATTGTCGACAATCGTTATAATTTCGAAAAATAAGAATTGTATAACAATTTACTTGGACTCATGTGCAAAGTGTAAAGTTTCCGTAATACTTTGACCGTCCTAATTTCGTTTTTTTCAAAAATGTGTTGAATTCCGTGTAGTGGAGTCAACACGCTTATAATTTTGAAGAGTTTATTCCTTGTTCGTGGTCGTGTATGATGTAGGATGATATAGAATGATATAGAATGTTTTATGCTAGCTTCAGCTATACTATGCTATTCTGTAGTATTCTGTAGTATTTTAGTCTGTCTCTCTCTATATATATATTTGGTTATCATTCTCAAGTGGAAGGAGAAGGAGCATAGATGACCAAGTACTGGATCTTGTCCTTATGACTAACTATTCACAGTCCACTTTTATGTGGACTGTCGCTAGCTCGTTGTCAGTATTTGCATAGATCCAATATTGTCTGGGTTGGTCATCCAACAAATGTTTTTAGATCACGTAGTGGGTGAGAAAATAAGATTACTTTTATTCTCGAAAATTGTAAAAACTCAAACATTTTTAAAAACTTTTAAAGAATTTGTTTACAATGTGATCCATCATGGTCTTGAAAATTAAAACTTTCTCTTAAAACTTACTTTACAATTTTTGTCGCCATTTTATTCAAATTTTAATTTTTTAGATCACGATGAATTTTATAAAAAAAAATTTTATTAAAAATAAAATTTTCCAGTATTTTTATATACATGTGAATATTTACAATTTTCTTTTGAAGAAATCTTTTCTTTTCATTTCTTCATTTGTTACATAATGTTAAAATATCTTTAAAAAAAACGAATTCAGAGCAGTCAAAATAGAAGTTTTACGCTTTAAAATGAATCCAAATAGATTATTATATGATTTTCTTTCATTAACTTATAACAGTTTAAAATAGCGATCAATTTTAATTTAAATTAATTGCGATGCCATGATTCCACGAAAATCTGAATACTTATGGTAACACAGAGATAAAAGTATTTTGGGATAGCCAAAGTATCTTACAAAATACTACGCATTTTGCTTTTTTTGTATTTTACATCCAAATACTCAATAAAATATTATTTGTGTTAAAATTGCACATGTGCGTGCTGCTTTGTTCATCCCTCAGCTTTGCACTGTACTTCAAAAAGTTGAAACTATTTGTCTAGTAATTATATATATATAAAAAAAAGTGCGAACTTTACTTCTTTCTCAATGTTTACTCTTAAAGGCTAATAACGAAAATTTGTAGCATGGATGCGTAGTTTTTCTTAACAACAGCTACACGACTCAATTGTTTTTGACATTTCAAAAATTCTTTTAATTTTTTTAGATTTATATATGTATAAATAACTGGGTCATGAATCTCGGAATTCCCACGACAAACTTAGACGATACCAGCAGAAATTGGAAATTTTCTCTCTGTTGATGCTCAGACAACTTCAAAAAAGGAAAAATCGTGATCGAAGCATTCGCCTCAGCCTCCTGACCCGGGTCACAATGACCTGTGCTGGGAGTTGCTTGTGTTAGTGATTGCCCACTGTGATGGGAGCTGATTGTGTTAGTTAGGGAAGCTGTGCTTGTTACATTACGTGCAATATCGGTGAGCCGTCCGTACGAGCCTAAATATGTATTAGTGGGATATCCGTGTGAGTCAAAATCAGTAGCCTTACGCGTCATTCGGAGGGTTAAGAATACACGTATATATCTATGTATCTTATAAATGTATGTAGTCAGTTCATTTTCAGCTAAGCTCCTGGTGATTTTTGCTATTCCATTCAAACATCATCTCTGACTTCTAACGTACAAAATCTAGAGAACACCGCGGATCCAAGCTGGAAGAACCGGACGTACGTGCCGGTTGAGCCAAAAGGTTGCATCTCATCATTCAATCCGGGTTCGCGATATTTAGTACACCCGCAACCGGGATGTGACACATCATATTTTGAATTTAGAACCAGGAAAAAGATTTTTAACAAACAACTATTTTTAATTGTTTTTAATTTTTCTTATTATTATTTTTAACAAAACTTTTATTTCTTGAAATGTATATTTATTTATTTTTTATAGAACAGTGTAACAAATAAATATGACAAATAAACAAATAATACAAATTTTCTTAAAGTATTTTCTTTTTCATTTTGATTGTTTATCAATATTTGAAGACAATTCAACTTTTATTAATTAAAAATAACTCACTTTCCGCTAAAATCATTGATAATGCAAAATTTTTATGAATTATAGCTAATTTTTCCAAAATAATATTATCAACTCTGCAGGAAATTTAACGAATAGAAAAAATGATAATATGTTATATTTATATGCAGCATGCCTTTCTTTCATCTTAGTTCTCCCGTTATTTCATAACGCAACAGCAATGAATGAAAGAATAAAAAAAGAATCACCGACGAATGAAATAATAGAATATCGATACGTCTGTATCATCAACACATCCCATTGGCTTTAATATTTATTATCGTACTGTTTTTAAATATAATATGTATATTTGTGTCACGAAGATTTGTCGAAAATAGTGTTAACATTCAACGAATTATATTTATGAAAAGCAACAATATTATTTGCGTGACTTTGTCATTTGGTTTTTTCATATGCAACAGATATGAGATTTTAAAAAAATTATTTTTGTTTCATCTAATTCAAATATGAAATAAGCATTTTCTTGAAAATCAAAAATATGGATTAAATTATTTTTGATATTATTCAAATGATTATATTTTGATATTATTTAAATAAAAAGTATATTTTTAGTTATTATTTGTTACTTATTATTCAAATAAAAATTTGCCAAATGATGCGAATGCGGGTAATCGATACTTCGGGTCATTTGAATCGGATAATTTGGTTTGAACTTGGGCGGATTTGGAAACATACGAAAAATCCTCCAACTCGCCTATTTCGCTAATTTAACCATTTCAAGTCGACGGACAGAACAGTAACAGAAATGTGGCAACCATGTAAGACTTCTAAGTTTTGATAACGCTTTCTTTCGTCAAGAAATCCAAAACTTGCCCTTTTAACACGATTTTCTTTTACGCACAACATCAAAAGCAATAGGGTGAATGTATAGATTTACTACTCCCTTGTCACAGTGGGAGTCCGGTTGAGTTCTTCGGACAGAATGAAGACACAAGTTCAAGGTTTCAAAAATGGACTGATTTCTTTATTTTTTGAACTACATTTATATGGGCCATTATCGCAGTTTTAAGAGTAGTGGGGCTGCTCATGGGTCATAGGCCGTATGACACATACGATATATGAATACCCTGACCGATGATTTTTGAACATATTGCGAAAGTCGACATCTTGAACAGTTTTTTGCTCTAACGAATGTATCGGACTTTGTTTGTAAGAGAAAAGGATTGTTCGGAGTATCGATTTCTAAATGATACTTATCAGGATCGTCGAAATCAGTGAAAAAGTGGTTAATCTACAAGTTCTCCAACAATCAGAATGGAGGAAAATACAAATAAGCAATGTTTTAAATTCATAAAATCTTAATATTAATATACAGGGGAGGGGGAGGGGGGCACTTAAAACAGACCACCTGAATATCTCGCTTATTTTCGGAGATAGAAGAAAATGCATCAGACCAAACTTATTTGGTATCGAGGGGCTAATAATCTGATGTTACTAATTTTTGTATAAGTGGAGGCGTAAAGGAGATATGGAGGTCAACTGTGGTTTTTTAAATGGAATGATATGGTTTTTTACTATGTATCAGTTAATTAGTGGTATTACAATTAATCTTTAAATAATTCTAAATCAAGAAGCAAACATTATCCTGAGTATATATTTATATTTATATATTTGAATACACATATTATATAAATACAAATAAATATGTTAAGTAAAGAAAATTATTAAATGTTATGAACCTTTTCAACAAACGCATAATTATTATAGAAATAATTATATTTTTTCAAAAAGAATCGTATTAAATCTCATAAATATTAATCTCAAAAAACTGAAATAAACGAAGCATTATGCATTAATTTTCCATAAATCTATGTTGTTATTTCATTATTCTTAAGTATAAAATATTTTTGGAATATTATAATCTTGTGAACTTCTGTCCAAAAATGTTTATATAAGTAAAACTAATAATTATGGAATAAAGACCATTTATTTAATTAACCCTCCGCCTCCTGAGCCGGGTCACAGTTTTAACCTGTGCTGGGAGTTGCTTGTGTGTTAGTGATCGACTTAGTGATGACGCACGAGCATCATGTGGCTGTGCGCCATGTGTTTGCCAAATTGCTGAAATGACAACGACTAAAGATGAAAAAAATCAGTTTCTGGTAACGTTCTGAGGAAGAAAGACCTGTGCAGCAAATCGAAGCAATTTTTTATTTCAAAATTTATTTCATATTTTAATGTTTTTATTATTCTCTTAGTATTTTAGTATTTAATAGTTTGTATTATTTTTGTTTTTAGTATTTAGTATTTTATACTATTTTTGTATTTACTATTTAGATTTTAGTTTTCACCACTATTCTAATATTCTACTATTTTCATTATTAATTTACTGTTTTCATTTTTGTTCCTTTTATTACTTTTTTCCGTTGTTTCTATTTGTTGACGCAGTGTCTTCATTGTCAACGAGCAATTTTTCTTTGTCTTCTTTCGCTCAATTTGCACAAGACGTTCCTGACAGTAAATGACATAAATGCAGAGTAAATATAAATAACTTTATTATACATGTGACTATTATTTGTTCCTCACACTCCTACATGTTCCTATATCAGTCGGGTGTCTGTCACTGTGTTGATACAATATCGGTGAGGGCCTCGGTCTCGAGCAACTGTCACACTATTACAGTATCGGTGAACCGTCCGTACGAGCCTAAATATGTATTAGTGAATCCTTGATTCATGAAACATTTACATTTTTACATGTTTAATATACTCTTGAGTTAAGATTTTTTAGTATTTTGCTTAATCTCTTTTTTTAAGTATAAAAGTATAAGTGTAAGTGTAAAATTCCAATGTCTTAAATCATAATTTTATTATTCTATTTTGATAAGTATACAATATTACATAGAACAATGACTTTTTAGTACTAAATTCTAAAACTATATGATATAGAATAATGATTCATTATTATCACAAAATAATAGCAAATAAAAATCTTCAAATTTCTTTCAAACATTTTGATTATATAAAATATAAAAAAATTTATATGTAAAAATTGAAAAACAATGTACTAAAATGAAGTAAAATATAAATATAAAAATTAAAATTATTTATAATTTTAGAAAAACATGATGTAATACAAAGTACAAAGTAAAAGTACAACGAAAAAGTTAAAATAAACTTACTTTCTTCGTCTTCTGTTCATAAACTTCAATATAAGAAATTGAGTTTTTATATTCTGGATACACATTCCATATGTTAATAGAAGATCAGTAACTAATTAATAATAAACACAAACTCTTTCTGTAAACTATAGCATGTGAAACTGAAAATGAAAGGTTAAGGGATTTTTTGCACAACATATGTACATACGTACATATTTAAAAACATTATTCGAAAACAGTAGCGATACAAATGTAAAGTAACACTGAAATTTAGAAAAGTTATGAATTTTATATCTCTACTTCTCAAATTAGAAAAATGTTTTAGGAAATTAAACAATGTGTATTCTCAAATTCGATATGTATCAGAATGGATGTACCATAGACAACATACATCGATAGACCTAGCAATATATCTTTTTCTTCTACATTAGGACACAATTTCTATTTTCATGTCACATTCTGTCGTATCGATTTACGCTGCAGTGTTGATAATAAAAGAATTAAAATAAAAAAATATGGACAGTGATGCAACATCTGTTTCAAAAATTTTTAATATTTGTTGCATTGAATGTGATCACATGATACTTTTAAACAGATATAAATAATCAAATATATAGTAAATTTTTCACTTAAATGTTCAACCATTGTTTCAAATCATATTTTTTTTACTGATAAAGTCTGATTATTTACCACGTTTAATTGAATAAATATATTTTATTGTAGAAGTAACAATATTGTCTATATCTTTTCCAATTCCTATCACTAGTAGTGTTGCTGTGCAAAATTTGCTTAAATCAGTACAGCAGTAGTAACAAAAATAGAGTTTTAGAGCTTCTCGAACGTATAACATAAAAATGTATTTTTTTTTTTCTATATCTCGTCTGTGTTTTGAATTAGGTAACGATTACAGCGCCAATGAAAACGGTAAAATATGAAATTATCACAATGTTCAAATATAATCAAAATTCGTCGATATTATAAATAAATTCTACAATATAACATAGAATATAATGTAACATAGAAATATCAGTTTTACATGGCAAGCACCACAAGACGAAAAATTAAACAGAATTCTCAGATAAAGATTACATTGAACAGCTTTTATTTCTGCGTCAAATAGAGTCTTGATTTAGGAGGAATAGTGCATTATTTTAAAAAGTTTTTCCAATTCAGTCGATGTTGATTAAAAATAAATACAGTGCCTCACAAATGTATTTAAATACATTTTATGTATGTATTATACGTGTTATATGTTTCTTTCGTATAGTTATTAGACATGTTAAATATCAAAGCAATTTGAAAATTCATGGTTCCATATATATTTGTACCAATCAAATCGTTTGTTGGCTATCGTATTAGTGTGTTGTGATTATATTGTAGAATTACTGGTAACTGTGGTCATGTTAATTTATATGACTTTGATAATTGTTGTAAAGAATTATATATTTCATATTATTTATTATTACAGCCCAATATTCTATTTTGTTAATTGTTCATTACTGCTTCTCATCACTTTTCGAAATTTTCTGGGTCTTGTTTCATTAATCGCAGGTTAATGTCTTATAGCATTGCCGTAGCTCCTATATGAATTTTCAAATTCAATTTATCTCAAACTGTATCAATATAATCACGATATCCTGTGTTTATGTTTCTCTGCTCATAAAATTTCAAAATATTTTATATTAACGCGCGTAAAGTGTACATAGAAGGCGTAGGAAACCAATAGCCTATTGTATGTATATATGTTCTTCAGCCTCCATTTCACTAAGTTCATGATGCGAGTTATTGCATGAAAAGTTACTTTATTATCAAAAATGGTGACATTAAAACATATCTGCTCAATTTACTAATTAAGACATTCAAACAATTATTTCCATCATTATACGTTTACTGTTCATACCCACTGTAATGATAACTCTGTTTAATCAACGTACGTTTCTATTTCATAATTTATCAAATATTATTATTTGATAATTTATTAAATTTATAAGTAAAAGCTATCTATCTCTCGTTAATTATCTTTTTCGTTATTATTTATTAGTAGAATCATGTATTATTATAATATTATTTTATTGCTATACTATTAGTCTCTTTTATATACATATTCTAATTCACACATATTGCATTTTACAATCAGAAATTTTAACAGTTGTATTTTTTTCTTTTTATCGGATAATAAACAACTTTTGTATGTATACATTTTAAATGTGTATATTTTTTTCTATATTTCTATTTATAAATATTTTTTTGTTATTTATATTATATTCAATCTTTTCAAATACATATTTATATTTTTATTTTGTATTTTTATATATAATATTTTTTTATTATACGTATATATTTTACTTATTCTTTCTATGTATATTTTTATACATTATATCTTTTATAAGTATAATTAACACAATTTATTATGTAAAACTTAGTTTTTTGGTTGTATTTTGTAAATTATAAATATAACTATAAATATTACATCTTTTTTTGTTTCTCTTAAAGAATAAAGCAAATTATTATATGCTACATCTCCATCTATCAACGCACAATATTTATCTTTCCTTATAATTTTATTATAAAATATTGTAGAGATATAATATAAATGTTGTTTATTAAATAACAATAACAGATTAAATAATTAGACGAGACAAATAACACAGATTAATGACTCCAATAAACTGTTTTAACAGCACAATCAACTCTTTTTAAACAACACAATCGACTCTTTTAACGACAGTGTTTTAACGCTTTCTCACGAATTCAATCGACTCTCCTACAATTCTCCTTTTTTCAGAAAGAAAATCGCTCCATGCCAAAATTGTTGCACTTTTGGCACTACATTTATACTTTTCCACTCTCACAGAATTCTTCATACAAACCATCTGTAAACGCAGTTAAAATATAATAATTAAACGCAACAAAATATTGATACTACTATATATTATACTACTACATTAATATGTAGTTGTATATTAATACAACTATATATTAATTAAACGCAACTAAAATATAACTACAGGTTACGATAAATATGATACTACTATGTATTAATAATAACGTTATATTAATAATATGAAAAAGAAATGAGAAATATATTTCTAATTATGTATTATATTTTTTGATAAAAAAGATAAATATTATTTTGTGAGAATAACTTCACAATTTGAAAATCCTGAAATATTACATTGTGCAAAATCATTTCAAAGAAACAAGTCAAAAATAATAAAATACAACAAAAGATGTTATATTAAATTATTTAAACAATTTTTCAAATATATTATTTCAATAATACTCAAACCCGTCTTTATACGAAGTCACAACAATGATGCGACTTGTTTGTTTTAACGTCTCGTTATCGACATAAAAGAGTCCTCGTCGGCGACCGAGGTTTTTCGGATATCAATATTGCGCGAGAATCGTCATGAAAAAAATTCCATGTGACTACCATATGTAATTTCGTTATCCAGCATATGTGTGAGAAAGCGTTTCTATGAGACAAATCCACGGGGAGCGCAGTATGTAGTGAATGTTCCTGAGAGATCCCAAATGTGCAGGGGCAAGGTCACCGTGAAGGTTTTAGCCGCTAGAAATCCAACACTACCTGGTCTCCTTCTCTCTGAAGATTCAGGCACCTATTAAAGATTCCACGTAAAAAAAAAGAAAAAAAAATTAACTTAAGCATCAAAATACCAGGAAAATATGTAGATGCATGTATGTAAACGAACAATATGACAATAACAACCTTTGATTCAATTTCCAACACTCATCTCTCTTATATTCCTAACCTGTAACAGAAAATTGAAATGTATTCGTACAACGAAAATATGAGAACATTTTCAGTACATTTAATAATTTGACCTAATAATTTAACTTAACCGCATGTTATGTTAACTGTATTTTTTTTATGGCCTAACGAGTTTTTTATATTATTCTTCGGTAAAATAATACCTCCAAGATATATACATAAACAAATAACAACTACGCACTACTGTTTTAACTTTTAATCGAATGAGAATACCTACACTGGAATAAAAAAGAATATATTGAAATATCGTACAAACATTAATGGATTAGCTGCTACTACCAATATGTTAGAACTGTTAGAAGCTGAACAGAAATTCTGCGAAAGAAATGCGAGTCTGATTAATTATTTTGGATAGATACGATACAGGCTTATACATAGAAATGCCTATTGGTCGAAAATGTCACAATGTGATCATAATGCATAGTGCAAGTTCGGTGAAGGGGAATTACTCCTTTCTTCCTTCTGTTATCGTGCGAAGTTTTTTTAGCTTACATAATGTTATTCGAATCGGAGATGTAAATAAAGATGTGAAGTCATGCGACTTATCTTTTTTGTTCCGTTATATAAATTGTACGCATGCGAGAATTAACAATAAAACTTCGCGACGCAACCTTCTGATTGATGAACCATGTGATTTTAGCATTTTAGCATTTTAGACAGAAAATTAACAGAAGTTAACCAAAATGTTCCTTGTAACAAAGTGAAGTCAAGCCTAGAATAAGCATAAATATATAGACAAGTGTAAATATATAAACTAGGAATGTTTTTACAAATTTGATCAAAAAGGTTTAAAAACATTATTTTTTGTTGTGTGATGGTGGAAATTTTAAAGACAAATAAAGTGAGATCATACAATTTTTCTTATGACACTTGTCGTGACAAACAACTCAACGATTCATGTATGATACTATTTATTGTTGGAAAATATCTAAAATTGCACAATTATAAAGTATTAGTGCGCAACTGACGTTATAAACTAGTTAATTAAACCTGAATCTGAATTAGGTCCAATAGCTATGTAATAATTGTAATAGAATGACACATAATAAACTGAGATTTGGACTTCTGAAGTTGAGATCCACACGCGAAATAAAGACCACTAATTGTTAAGTGCTTTAAAATTTCAGAGAACTGCATAAGAACAAAATAAGATTTTCCAATCGGTAACCTCTTGACATAAAAATTTTATATATGTTTCGTTGCGCTTATACATCTTTTTTTGATTGTTTGACGACCCTTTTTCTTTATCCGATTATTTGACTCATGACCGAACCTTGGATGATTCGTGACGAATTTTTAACATTTTTAAAAAGACATAGGTTTCAGATCTCCTAATCAAAGCATACTCGTAGAAGTGAATTCTAATAGAATTTTAACACATCTAGTACTTTCATTCATCAGGAAAAAATTCGCTTGAAGAAATGTTCTGCTTGTAATATCATATGAACCATATCCGAATTAATTACATGAAAATTCCCACTGTGAAAATTATTCTACTTACAGCTAATTTACAACAAGAATGAGCAATATTTTATTTTTTGTAAGTCATCTAATTTAAATCGTTAAATTTGTATTTTTATATGATACTACACGTGTATGTACATACATTATTTATTTATTTTTTTTTTTCATAGTATTCATGGTACATTTATTGAGACGTTTCTTCTATGATTTGCATGTACATTGTAAATTGTTTTCTACGATTTGCATGTACATTGTAAATTGTCACAGTGTGATTATGTTATGAATTAATAAATTATGACGGGCTAAAACAAACCTGAATCGTTGGTAAAACTACACGAATTTTTTATCAAAATTTTCATATGCTTCTTACGTTTCTTATACCAGGAAAACACAACAATCCCGTCGGGTCAAAATAAACTGGCATTCGTTGCGTGTGAGTTGATAGAAGAATTCACGCATCGTTCGAATTTTTATAACTTTCGAGGAAAAGATATCTTTATTTTTTGCCACTAGTTACGTGTATGGTGTAAGATCATATTTAAAAAGAACAAACTCACAACTGTCGAAGTAGAGGTTTCACATTCTAAAATGAAACCAAAATTCTTTCTTACGAAATTATAATTTAAACGGTTTAAATCATTGACAATTTTGCTAGTCGTGCTCTTCTCTCTCGTACATATATTTCAGGTATTCGCTCGAAGTCAGTCTCTGAGCCTAACGGGAGCTTGGGTTTCCCTTCTACCTGCCCCTTTGGTTTGGTTTCCCTTCTACCTGCCTCTTATAATTACCCATTGTTAAACATACAATTAGTTGACAATTAGTCTACAATAGCACTAATCATAGCATCTTTAGAAGAGAAATATTTTCGACGCATTTGAATGACTCGGCTTCTCTTTATTGTCGATTGAGGTCTTATTGTCTCTTAGGAAAATCATTTTACTGACATTGAAATTTTTCCAACAGAAAGAGTCGTATAAATATCGGACAAAGGTGGTTCTTCGCTTCTATCGTTAGCTAAAATTTCGCCAGTTTAACCAATAATTAATACTATTGTCCTAATATAATATAATAGCGATATATTCCGGCATTCTTTTCCTTCCAATATTATCAAAGATACACAACATAAGATATACATTACTGTGGGATAGGCAATTCTGGGAAAGGGCCCAAGACTTTCCCTGGTGCTCGACTGCAGATGTGTACATAAACAATAAAGAAAGTTAGGCCTGAGCCTTGATACTGTTTATGGCCAGTCCTTTAGGCTTAACGTCTAGTAAGCCCAAGAGTGGATGCGTTGCGTGTATGTGTGTATCTGTGTACGAGTGATGAATTTTGTCCAGAAGAAAGGGAGTGAATATCGAGAAGTCAGAGAGTGGGTGTCGAGAAGTCAGAGAGCGAGAAATGAGACATAAAAATTGAGAAATCGAGACATAAAAGAGAACAGAGTGAGAGTTGCGAGAAAGAGAGTGTATCGAGAGTTGCGAATTAAGAACTCAGTGTACATCGTTATTCATTATTCAGTATTAATAAATCAATCTTACTTATGCAATTCTAAATAAACAACCATCATTTAATAAAATTTCTACAAATTGGGGGCTCGTCCGGGATACCTACAAATTGGTGACTCCTACATTACTATTTCGTGCGATAAAAGTTATTTTTCGCAATAAATTTCTTATTTCCCGGGCAAACGAATAATTTTATTTTCGTAGATTATTTTTTATTTTATTATTTTTAGATTATTTTAGATTATTTTTAGATTATTAGATATATTATACAAAAATGCCGCAGTATTTTTAATTTGTACATTTTACATTTATTACATTGTATCAGAGATGTTCTCCTGCACCGAATATTTTATAGTCATCCAGTATCGGACAAGTTTAAAAAAATATTTTTTGAGATCAAAATTCTTAGGTTTTTCTCTTTCGTTTTTATATAAATAAAAAAGGCCTGGAATTAGAGAAAAAATAAGAAAATGATCGCGGGACAACGTGAAAGCGATTTTGTAAATGCTGCACAAAGAGAAAATGACAAGAACGCGGAAGCTTTCCAACGTTATAAAAAAAATTCGATTATTTTGCTTATAATATCTGCAAACACATTTAACTAAAAATTTTGTTCCATTTAAATGTCTATATCGTTAATGTTTATCAGCATACACGAATTAGTAATTTCTATCTACCCGAATTATTAATCGTTAAAATATGTAAGAAACAGTTTATATTCTTTCATTAAGCGTCATTTTCCTACAAATTTCTGTTTTCAATATTTGGTTTTAGTATCAAGAACTAGCCAAATTATAATAGAAAAGCTTAGAATGTCCAGTATCGTATAATATTCTCCCTTATGCCTGTTTTACCGAAATTTTTACAATCTGTTTTACATTCTGTTTCTATGACAAAGCGTTGTTGTTTTAGACGACATATAGAAAAATTGTAAGGTATTAAGAGGGTTAAAAAAATGTATGATCATTAACAGCAGGTTAATTTTTCAAGCGAAGCTGAATCTTTTTCTGATATCAGTACAAATAGTTTTAGAACTTTAATATATCAAATGCAAGAATCCGTCGTGAATTCACGGATAGAACTCTCACTGATTGAATAGAATTTCACTTTTCACTAATTTTACTTTACTTTACTACCATTTATAGATAATTTGACAACGCTAGAATGGGCTAGTTGGCCTGTCGTCTCAGTATTCAGTTCCCTGACGACTTTGTACCGGGTAACATTGGTACTGTTGTGAGTGACTAAAATTTACGTGTAGTATCGTGTAGTATCAGTCTTCGTTCTACGAGTACCTGTATCCTGCCGCTGTGATAATTATGATGGGAAAGAACGAACAAGCGCAACAAATCAAAAATAATGCAGTGGTAAATAAAAAATTTATATTAATAGAGAAATTATTTTTTATAAGAGCAAATTAAATTATAAATTACAATAGACTCCCGGTAATACGTTACGCGCTACATGAATTCGCGTTATAGGAAATCTAATCTCGCTGTACGGGATTTTTTCTCGCATAACGCGTATATCCAATCGAAAGGAACATGTTTGAATTAATTATTGCTATGCCAACTTTTATTTTCTATGTTTAGTCAAATAGGACAATATTTTAAAAAGAAGTGGCGTATATATATGTACGCAGTTAGATCAAGAGAAACATTAATATATGAAAGAAACCTTTTGTTTTATCGAAACTTTAAAAAATACTTGTAAAATATTTTTGTGATTTAATCCTTAAATACAGGTAATTCCTGTGTTTTATGATTTGGTGCGTTGTACGAAAAATCGCATTATATGAAAACAGTAATCGCAATATCTTTGGCGCGTTATAGGAATTCACGCTGTAAAAACTCGGGTTAAACGGAAGGTTATATCTCTGTAAATTGTAACTAGACTGCGGATTTTTATGCATTTACGTATGTATAAGAAATTTGAAGATGGAAAAATGCACAGAATGCATGTAAATGCAAAAACATAAAATATCCAAAATGCGATACTAGTGTATAATAATTAATAGAGAAAACAATTTTCTATCTAGTTCCTTTTTTCTACATTTTATTTATAAAGAGTGCATAAAAATCTACAGTCTAGTTATAACAATATTTTTCGATTTAAAATTATAATCATGTTTTGTGAAGAAATTACTACATAGTAACAACAATTTTATGAAGTCATGTTTCCCTTAAGTTAAATTATCACACTTTGTTATACAATTCTTTTCACGTTGACCTTTTCTAATATTAAATGTTAAGCGTATAAAAATAATAATTATGTGCATTATTATTGGGAAAATTTTGCAATCGTCATTGGAATAAAGTGTTCGAATAGACAGAAAGGATAAATGATCATAAATAATTATTATACGTATAAAATATTCGATTAAAGTACATATGTTGTCGAATAATTATTTTAGATAAAAGTTTTTGAAATGTTTTGAACAGTGCCCAAACTCTGATGAAAAGCAGAGAAATTCAGAAATTCTTAATAAGAAGTGAGAAATACGAGGAATGCAATAGTATAAATTAAGTCCTCTCTCATCCTTCTTAAAGTATGTATGTATGCGTTTCGAGTTGGAAGTATGAGGCCAAAAAGGTTCTTTGCGGCTCGGAGCAGATAGGAATTGTCTTCCGTAATATAGGGAATTCAAAAACGGAGAAACTTCAAAAACCTGTAAAACAAAGAAAAACTTCTTGCTTATGTCGGTATTCACACTAATACGGCTAGCATTATTGCTTTTCCTTTTTAATACGAAGTGAGGAAGGAACGGTGGAAGGAATTTCACAAAGAGATAAAGAAATCCAAGTAAACAGCTCTTTCCTAATATAAATATAAAGATATTTCCTAATATAAAGATAAGTTTTACATATATATATGTAACTGTCATTTGCAATCTATTTTCAACTTTCGAGAACGTGAATATCTACCACGTCAACTTGCATACGTCAACAGTGAATATTTTTGTACTTTAAAAATTTTATTACATGCCGATTTTTGGTCTTCCATTAAGAAAAAGATAGAACACTTGTTATATCGGTTAACACGACTGAAAACGTTAATTATCCAAACGCTTTAAATTTTCATGCCAGAATCACCTTTCATCAGGATAAACTTGTTAAATTCATACACGTCGCGTTCACATTCATCGCTTTGGTTACTTGTAGCGGCGCACGTATTTTTAACCTCTTGCGCTGGCAACTGGTTCGCGGACCATAACGAGTGATCGAACCGTATACAATAATTCGTCGCTTTCTTTTTCTTTTGAACTCTACAATATCATTGGATAGAAAATATTAAGAAGTAATAAACTTATCATTTGTTTTACCTGGGTTACATTTAAATATACTTAGAACTGAAAAAATGTTACAATTTGGGACAAAAAGTTCTCGACGCGCGTGGCAAGTCATTTCAACGCAAGACGTTGAAACTGAGTTTAACAGTTAACATTAACAAATGGAGAAAGAAGAAAATAAGATAGCAGAAAATATATTAATAATCAATCAAGACAAACGGTCGTTATAAAAATCTTGTTATACATTAATTAAAATAGATAGTTATTGTTATAATTTCTTGTTAAATCTCATGGTATAGTTAAAGTAGTAAACCTTCGTATACTCACAACATGTGCGCCACGCATCGTCAGAAATGATAACTATTAGCGCGTGAACACAGAATTTAAATCACATAAAAATTATTATTTTAACAGAATATATATAGAGAGATATTACGCAATGTTTGCTGTCGCATTTAAATTAATCCTGCGCAGCTCGTGTTTTCTTTTTATATTTTTACAACGAATATATATCTCACACTGTCACAAAGAGGTATTTATTTTGTATTTATAAATCGATTTTAATAAAATGAAATATTCTTCATACATCTATATCTATTAAATATTTGCCTTATTTATTGCCTTGTATGAAGAAATTTCTCAGGCCAAAATTGTATTATTTTAAAGGCTACATATAAATTGCAAAATGTAAATAAATCTTCCTCAAGGTCATTTTCTTTGAGATTTGAAGATTATCAATAATTTTTTAATTTATATATTTTCTTCAAATATTTTTATAGAGCATAAAAAAGATAAATTTAACGATCCCAATGAACTGGGATACTATTCAGACTATTTATTCTCGAGATATTGACGTTTGAGCGTAATTATAATTTTCTAAATATAAGTTCGAATTACTTCTTACGAACGTATACTTCGAATAAAACTGAGAAAACATTAGCAATCAATAATTTCAACAAATTCCGATATTAATAATTCAATAATATTCGGATATGAACTCCGCTGTATAAATTATAGTTAAACTTAGCAAATTATAGTTACCTTCTAATACAAATATCTTGAGATTAAGTCCTAATAGTATGTTCATTGAAGTCGTCAAATTTAATGTTCTGTAGAAATATCGAAAAAAAATATACAGTTTTATTTAAAAAATTATTCATAAAAAATAGAATTGAGATTTCACAAAAAAATGAGCTCCAAAAAGTTTATTATTCATACATCGTTCAATGTAGCCTTTGAGATAGTGTAACTTTGTCCCGAAAAATTGTTCCATGCAACAATAAACAAGGCAGATATTTAGATAATTCCATTTAACTGAACTTCCCTGTATATTTTTAAGACCTCCGTGCAATTAATATGTACGATGAATGTTTACATCGAGTTCCGGTCTAATTTGAAATCAAAGAACACGTAACACATTTCTGTACTGCAAAAGGAAAAGAACGGACAATGGAAGATGTATAACTATCAATGGAAAAAATTTCAAAAGAAACCGATGAAATTTGATGCTTTTAATTGTCTTCTCGATATTGAAGAAAGTAGGAAGAACAAAGGAGAAATTAAAGGACCGCGAAATAGTAGAGAGCCCTTTGACTTTTCATTTTTAAGGAACAGAACAGGAGAAACAATGAGTCTTGAACAATAAACGATTTTTGAGAGGAAAATGGAATCGGAGTTACTGACCAATTTTTCTCGTAAACCTGATCCTTGATTAACGTATTAAAGCGATTTCGAAGAACTGGTTTTGTTTCAGATCGGGAGAAAAATGTCGGTCGAAGTGAGAGCAGGTGCGAGAGCGACCAACAATGCCAACAATTTCACAATCCAAGAGACCAACAATTTTAGTTTATTCGACAGCTGAGATGTCAATACAATGTTTTGTAAAATAAAATAAAACAAACTGCAGTAAAATACGGTGAAGCATTGTTTTCATCTGTTCAAAAATGTTGCGCATGGTGAATACAATTCTATGTAATACGTTGTACATTCATTCAATCATTTCAAATGATACTTGAATAATAACATTGAATTTTACAGAACCAACGAGATTATTATTTACTTAAATATAATACAATTGGATAATGAAAAAATATAATTTTATAAAAGAAAATCAGTGGAATTATCAGATTATCTGCCTGATCCAAAATCCAACCTCTTTGCAAACTTAAAAATATTATGAAAGAATCAAGTATTTCGTTAAAATCCTGCTGCGACAGAACGAATCTTCGTTGTACTTAAGGAAGTAACCAAGAAAGTGATTACTTCCTAATCTCAAGGATCTAAGAGAAAACGGAGAATGGAAGCTTAATAAAACTATAAAACGTCTAAATGGAAAAGTGATATTTCGATATAAATTAAAAATGATATTTCGACATTGTAATTTTAAATTTGGAATGACGTAATATGAAATTAATTTTGATTTTAATAAAAGAATATTTACAGTTTTATTATTCAAAATATATTTATAGTTTTATTATTCAAAATATATTTTCGCTACCATATAATAGATTTTTTATCGTAGATTTTTATGCACTTACAAAAAATATAATATGGAAAAGAATATAAAATATCCAAAATGCAATATTCTATATAATAATTAACAGAGAAAACAATTTTCTCTTTAGATTCCCTTCTCTAAATTTTTATTTATAAAAATATAAACTCGCATAAAAGTCCATAGTTTATTTATATTACGTCTCTTGCTTCTTATCACGTTAAACGAAACACTTTTCTTTTTTTGGAAGTTAAATTATCGTTTAGAAAATTGATGGCACTTCTTTTAATTTTTATTAAAAGATTCATTTGTTGACAACTCTCTTCAGTATTGCACCTACATTATATTGTATTTGTTAGACAGTTATATGAATAACAGAAATCCAATATTTGTCTGAAAATTTAACGCGGTGAAATTCTGATGATCAATAATGTTCAATGAAGTGGTGAAAAAAATCGTATAAGTTTCAAATTATGTTGATGCAAAAGGGAAACTTCGATCTTCAAAATTATGAGAGATCTAGTTATGAAAAAAACTTTTCAGTAATTTTGGAGGAGTTTAAATTTTTACAGTTTTCAATAACAGAAGTATCTTTACTTTACTATCTACTGTATAATATGAAAACATCTTTGCAAAAAAAAAAATTCAAAATAAAAATGTGTCTTAAAATAAATAAAATATCATCGATCAAAGTATAATGCTCTTTATAATATTCTCCTTCTGAAAATGAATGTCGATAGTTGCATTTTCAAGTAGTTATGTTTTATTACACACTTTCGAGATTATAGAAAGCAAACCTACAACTCAAAGATGGATGGAAGACTTTCATGATAGAGATATTTTATAGATGATAAATATTTTGTAATGCATGTGAAAATTATTAATGACAACATATGAAATTTAATTCAAACTTAGTTAATCAAATTTAATTTATCTATATTATAAGATAACAAATTTATGAAACATTGGAAATATCCAAATTTATTGTCGAAAACCGTTTGTTTAAAGTGATTATCAGATAAGATATTTCAATTTCATGTTGTATAATTAAAAGGTTACAAAAACGAAAGCAAACAATCGGTGCAAAATGAAGAATAAATAATTTACAGTCACATAGTGTAAAGAATATAGCGAAGAGAATTAAAATGCATTAAAATTTAATTAATAATAGAAACTTTATTTATATGGAAGTTTAACTCTTTTGCAAAAAGAAGATAATAAATTCCGTAAAAATGGAACCGTGCAATTATGAAAATGCTGTAGCTGAAAAGGATTGATACAGTTTTTTAATAAAGCATTTTGCATATAAAATAGGAAGATAACCATTAAAATAAAAATACGACATTACTTTTTGATCAATTAAATAAAACATGCTGATTTTAATTAATAGCGAATATATAGTTTTCGGACGAGGTTACAGAAGAGAACTTATCGAATTTTGCTATTGAAAAATTAATTTGTCTCAGTATAAACTAACTTTTGCAAAACTTCTTCGAACTAAAATACATATACATTATTTTATTATCTCGTCAAGTGCAGCATCGAAAGAAGATATAGGTAAAGCTTTTTATCAACCTAATCGTTGCTTGAGTTTCTAGAGATTTTAGAATTTCACAAAGCAATCATAATTTCTTTTACTTAATGCATAATTGTTTGCCGCCGCTATTACTGCTGCATATTTAATACAGAATTAAATTCCGCCAAAAATTGAACAGGAATAAATGAAATCATAAAAATAATTTGTGTAGGACTAGTTATGCGAATTGCATCTAGATACGTTTAAATAACATCCACATTTTTATGAATATTATATCAACAGCTTAAGACTTGCAACATAATTGTAAAGATCGAAAACAAGAGAAGTAGAGAATTTTTGTCGAAACAATATACGCAGCTTAGTTACATCTTAATCTTGTTATAAAGGCATGTACATATTTTTTAACATAGTTACGATCGCATGATTTTAAATTGTTCGTTATGCAAACCTATACAGTGCTTTTTCAATGCATTTCGCATATAAAAATTTTTAGATAGCTATGCAATTCAAATTGACAATTTAAACTATATGTGATATACATATAATATTGTAATCGTAATATTGTAATTTTTATTTCTTTAAATTAAACATGAAGAAGACTTTCATATGAATCGTGTATCATTATCAATAGTCTGTTTCTTTCTCCATTCATCCAATTTTCCTACTACTCAAAATTCTTGCATTACGACATATTTATCATTAATACAACAAATATTACAACTTCATGAACATTTATTATTTATAGTAAGTAAAATTTTTAGTATTTATAATGAAAACGATATTAATTTGAATTAATTATTTTTCAATCTGTACAGGTCTCCACGACCATCGAAATCAATGGTACCATTACCAGTGAATTATAGTCCTTTATGGACAACATTAACACATGCCAACGCTGTATCCTTTGCTCCTGGAGATATCTAGCAGGAAGTAGATGAGAGCTGTTATTACATCGAAGCTCTCGTCTTTGATTTACTATTTAAAAAATTTGGTATATGTAATATTACCAAACATTAGCTTGCTGAGAGTGACCTCGTATAATTTCAAGATGGTGAAGTAAGAACATTTACTTTGAAGCTGTACAATAAAAAAAAAGAAATTCGCGGTGATAAAATAATTTGAAGTATAAAGACATTATACAATGGAATACATATCTTTCCAAACAAACGCGTGTTCAAAATTGACAAACTAAATTTTATACTGATAAACTGTACAATATTCTGCGGACAGACCGGTTATTACAACTATTAATAAAGTAACAAGCACTGCATTATTATTAGTGTAACTAAAACTTTGCTAACATCATGTACAAACAAAAATCATAATGTGTTTATAATAAATAAATAATTATAAACTACTCCATTCTTTATAAACATATACATTCGACTTTTAATATATTCAAATATTATAACACATACAATTATAAGACATGTACGACAGACGAGGTATATGAATAAACATTGCATTACAGATGAGATGTATGAATAGATTGCATGAGATATATGAAACTTCGTATTTCATGCTCTGAAATATTGACATAGTAAACAATCAGACTTTTAGCGCTCTACGCTTGAATAATGATGAATTGCAGTACTACATTAAGTAAACAGAAGTTGATCAAGTAGTAAATACGCCACAAACAATGATTTTTAAATCCATTATAGTGTTCTCAAATTTTCAATATTGAAATACGAAGCTAGTAACTAATCCAAATCATTCTACTACATATCATAAAGAGCTTTATTCATATTTTACGGATTTACAATGGTTTATTTTTTTTTATATAGTAAATTAAAATTTTAAATACATACTTTATATTTTTTTATTAATACATACTTTTAAGTGATAAGTAAACTATATATTTTATAAAATATTCTTGAACACAATTTTTAACTAATTAAATTTTCGACTATTTTTTAAATTATTATTAATATTAGAATATTAAGATTATTATATTTTCTCATTTACTTATACTATATATTCAAATTTATGTAAAATTTATAACAATTTTATTATAATATATTATATTTTAATTATAAATATATATAATATTTTAATATATATTATGCAGTGCATTGAGTATGACAAATACAAATTTTATTCATTTTATTTATCAGCTAAAAATTATACTCTTAATTTTTACAGCATAAAATATTATTCAATATCTTTTATAAATATAGCTTTATTTATCAATACTATAATAGCAACAAAACTTCCTTCTTTATTATATTTATATTTATAATATAAATCATCTTTTCATGAAAATTTAATGAAAACTACAGGCACATATACAGAGTGTTTGTATGTTGCAAAATCGACTAATGAGAGAAATACTTTTACAAATTTGATATAAAGGAGCACATTATGTGGTGGAAATTATATCTATAATTATAATTATATGGTGAAGTGATGAGGGAAATTTTAAGATTAAAATATTAAAACCCGCAAATTGTAGAATCATTTTTTTTTTATAGTACAATGGTATTTGTTAAGATATATTCAACGACTCACGTATGGTATCATTTATTGCTGAAAAATATCTGAAATTGAGTTATAAATTAAATGTACGTATATATGCATACGTATATTGTAGGGGTGTATGACGACAGATGGTGTTGATCCATTGCACAACTTTGAAGGGCTTGTGAATCAATATATGTATAAAGACATTTTAAAAAAACATTTGCCAAATTGTATGCAAGATATGTCCTTCGCTGCAGAAGAAATCGTTTTTCAACATGATCCAGACCTAAAATATACAGCGAAAAGTGTAACTAATTAGCTAATCACTCAAACATTTTCAATCTTAGATTGACCTGCACAAAGCCTTAACCTAAATTCCATCGAAAATCTATGGAGTATATTGAAAAAAAATTCTAGACGCATACAAATCTTCCCCTAGTTCACTATTGGAACTACATGCTGGAACAGTGGAATCAAATGCCATCTGATTTCTGCTCAAGACTGTTTGAAAGTTTGCGAAAACGTATTAAAGCTATTATCTAAGCAAATGGCTTATGGACAAAATATTAAAGTATGATAAAGCTTGTAAATCTGACTATGAAAAAATTCTGGTGCAAAATTGAATCTATGTTTTTTAATTTTTTCAGCCAGGAAGAAACCTAATCTTAAAGTTAAAAAGTAAAAAAATAGCTTCAGTTTCCTAAAACTATAAAGAATCAGATAGTCAAGTTTATTTTCATGTTTTTATACTTTATTTAACAATAAAAAATATTTTTATTATTGATTCAATTTTGCACCCCACTGTATATATATATATATATATATATATTCTGTATTTCTATTGTGTATTATATATATATTGATGATAGGTTTGAGTTAGGTTAGGTTTGAAATAGGTTAGGTTTGTTATGTGAATATGTTAGATGGGATGGTTTCTGTATTTGGATTGTCTGATATATTTGTATTACTAAATGTGCATATTGTTTTGCTATTTTGCTCATTTTTGTTAATTTCGTGTTGTACTTGGTTAATTTTTTGCTCAATTATGTTGATTAATTTGCAATATGTGGTCATTTTAGTTGTGAACTGTTTCGAAGTATGCATTTAATATATCTAGTTTGTCTTACATGTTGATAATAATTAAGTTTCTTTCATTGTATATGGAATACTGACCACTGTACTACCGGGGAATTTTACAATTATTTTGGTTTTGAAATGGTTACTTCAGTTGCTATAATAGTTCTGTTATTTAGTTATTGTAACCACTTACATCTGTCTGTATCTGAAAATAATAGCAGAGAATTCCACTACCCAAATACACCAGAAGAATCGACTTAAAAGCTTATATCTCTTCTCGAGCGAATCTAAATTAAACAACACTATAAAATGACAAAATGATCGTCAAAACAAAGAAGAATGAGGTACTGCTATACTAAGAAAAGGCATAAAATACGAATTTGTAAAACATATAAAACATACAAAACAATGCACAAATAACAAATAAGCCTAGATAACAAGATGATAGCATGCTTCATAGATCTCAAGAAAAGCTTTGACAACGTGTAAGTGAAAGACTTATTTTATGAAATTAAAAAAAAACTTCTAGAAAACTTTCATTGATCCTATTAGAGGCACCACAGAAAATTCAAGACAGTCATATTCTCAAAATCAATTGATACGCAAACACAAGGAACAACTAATGCCCTTATTCTACTCTACATAATTATAATCTCCATATTCGGAAAGTCAACCCTAACCTAAACCTTGGCAAATCAATGTTAAATATTATATAATTTAATCAAATTATTAGCGGGCGTAGTATCTTTTTGCTTCTATTATAACTTTAAGTCGATTTGATATGTAATTTGAATCCCAGGCAATCGAAAAATTATTTAAGCCGGTGAAATACCACTACTTTCACGTCGGTGTTTCGGCCCGGTAATCACAGTGTTCTAGGGCCAAGCGTATAATATTTTCTATTAATAGTCATGTTAATTAAATTATGAATCTAAATATCTAATTATTGTTTTGAAATTGAAAATTATCACAACAAAAAATTTATTCGTAGCTCGTAAGATAAAACTACTCACATGGAAGTAGCCGATTGCAATTGCGTTTTTTTATTTAATGAAACGCACATCAAAAAATGCTTTGATTTCTACCCAACCAAATAAATAATTGAAGGTTTTAAGGTTATTTTATTTGGAAGTAACTTTTCTTTTCTAAAATATTTATAAGTTCGAATCAGCCGCATTTGTGTTTGAATGGCATTTTTTCGAAATATGTAAAGGACTTATACTAATATAAAGTTATTTTAAAATTCGAATTAAATGATTATTCTGTAGCAATCTAAAGTAGCATCAAATTATTAGGAAAAAAAAAAAAAACCAACATCACACGGAGTTCCCAAGCGGTCACCCATCTAAGTACTACCCGTGCCCAGCACTGCTTAACTTTCGTGATCGGACGAGAACGAGTGTATTCAATGCGGTATGGACGTTGGTTGGGAACGGTGTGTTTTGTCTGAGTTTTATACAGTTTTTTTTTAATTTAATATCGTGAATGAAACTTATAATTAATTGCCAACTAACAAAAAAAATTGCTGTGATTGTTTACCAACCAACTAAGGATACAAAAAATAGTGACGCCAATGATGTAACCGCTCCAATGATGTAGAAGCCCAAGATCTGACCAACTCTGGGCTTGTCGCTCGAAAGTTCAAATGAAACTTTCTTTGTCTGTAAAAATTTTGCCCTATTTATGGTATCATTGTATTATGATATCAACGTAATGTCAGATATGTTGTTTGTAATGGTCATGTCAATATTCGTTCATTTACGCCGCTAATAAACTTTAAAAAGTTAAAAAATTTTATATTTAAAATCATTGCATAAAAGGTGTGCCGTGGTGCACCATAATCAACTTGTCGAAAAAAAAGAACAAATTTTTTTTGATCCGAAGTTTTGTCCTTGAAAAATTCGAATGTGAAGAATATATACATATAATATATAAAATATAATATTTTCTATTAATGGTCATGTTAATTAAATTATGAATCTAAGTATCTAATTATAGTTTTGAAACTGAAAATTATCACAACAAAAAATTTATTCGTAGCTCGTAGGATAAAACTACTCACATGGTAGTAGCCGATTGCAATTGCGTTTTTTTATTTAATGAAATGCACATCAAAAAATGCTTTGATTTCTACCCAACCAAATAAATAATTGAAGGTTTTAAGGTTATTTTATTTGGAAGTAACTTTTCTTTTCTAAAATATTTATAAGTTCGAATCAGCCGCATTTGTGTTTGAATGGCATTTTTTCGAAATATGTAAAGGACTTATACTAATATAAAGTTATTTTAAAATTCGAATAAAATGATTATTCTGTAGCAATCTAAAGTAGCATCAAATTATTAGGAAAAAAAAAAGAAACCAACATCACACGGAGTTCCCAAGCGGTCACCCATCTAAGTACTACCCGTGCCCAGCACTGCTTAACTTTCGTGATCGGACGAGAACGAGTGTATTCAATGCGGTATGGACGTTGGTTGCAAATGTTTGTCTTTTTGTCTGAGTTTTATTGGCCTTTATTTTAATTTAATGTCGTGAATGAAACTTATAATTAATTGCCAACTAACAAAAAAAATTGCTGTGATTGTTTACCAACCAACTAAGGATACAAAAAATAGTGACGCCAATGATGTAACCGCTCCAATGATGTAGAAGCCCAAGATCTGACCAACTCTGGGCTTGTCGCTCGAAAGTTCAAATGAAACTTTCTTTGTCTGTAAAAATTTTGCCCTATTTATGGTATCATTGTATTATGATATCAACGTAATGTCAGATATGTTGTTTGTAATGGTCATGTCAATATTCGTTCATTTACGCCGCTAATAAACTTTAAAAAGTTAAAAAATTTTATATTTAAAATCATTGCATAAAAGGTGTGCCGTGGTGCACCATAATCAACTTGTCGAAAAAAAAGAACAAATTTTTTTTGATCCGAAGTTTTGTCCTTGAAAAATTCGAATGTGAAGAATATATACATATAATATATAAAATATAATATTTTCTATTAATGGTCATGTTAATTAAATTATGAATCTAAGTATCTAATTATAGTTTTGAAACTGAAAATTATCACAACAAAAAATTTATTCGTAGCTCGTAGGATAAAACTACTCACATGGTAGTAGCCGATTGCAATTGCGTTTTTTTATTTAATGAAATGCACATCAAAAAATGCTTTGATTTCTACCCAACCAAATAAATAATTGAAGGTTTTAAGGTTATTTTATTTGGAAGTAACTTTTCTTTTCTAAAATATTTATAAGTTCGAATCAGCCGCATTTGTGTTTGAATGGCATTTTTTCGAAATATGTAAAGGACTTATACTAATATAAAGTTATTTTAAAATTCGAATAAAATGATTATTCTGTAGCAATCTAAAGTAGCATCAAATTATTAGGAAAAAAAAAAGAAACCAACATCACACGGAGTTCCCAAGCGGTCACCCATCTAAGTACTACCCGTGCCCAGCACTGCTTAACTTTCGTGATCGGACGAGAACGAGTGTATTCAATGCGGTATGGACGTTGGTTGCAAATGTTTGTCTTTTTGTCTGAGTTTTATTGGCCTTTATTTTAATTTAATGTCGTGAATGAAACTTATGATTAATTGCCAATTAACAAAAAAAATTGCTGTGATTGTTTACCAACCAACTAAAGATACAAAAAATAGTGACGCCAATGATGTAACCGCTTCAATGATGTAGGAGCTCCAAGATCTGACTAATTCTGGGCTTGTCGCTCGAAAGTTCAAACGAAACTTTCTTTGTCTGCAAAAATTTTGCCCTATTTATGGTATCATTGTATTATGATATCAACGTAATGTCAGATATGTTGTTTGTAATGGTCATGTCAATATTCGTTCATTTACGCCGCTAATAAACTTTAAAAAGTTAAAAAATTTTATATTTAAAATCATTGCATAAAAGGTGTGCCGTGGTGCACCATAATCAACTTGTCGAAAAAAAAGAACAAATTTTTTTTGATCCGCAGTTTTGTCCTTGAAAAATTCGAATGTGAAGAATATATACATATAATATATAAAATATAATATTTTCTATTAATGGTCATGTTAATTAAATTATGAATCTAAATATCTAATTATAGTTTTGAAATTGAAAATTATCACAACAAAAAATTTATTCGTAGCTCGTAAGATAAAACTACTCACATGGAAGTAGCCGATTGCAATTGTGTTTCTTTATTTAATGAAATGCACATCATGCAAAAAATACTTTGATTTCTACCCAACCAAATAAATTATTCTAGGTTTTAAGGTTATTTTACTTAGAAGTAACTTTTTTTTTCTAAAATATTTATAAGTTCGAATCAGCCGCATTTGTGTTTGAATGGTCACATTTCGAAGTATTTTTTCGAAATATATAAAGGATATATTTAACATAAAGTTATTTTAAAATTCGAATGAAAGAATTATTCCGAAACAATTTAAAGTAGCAGCCAATATAATTAAAGGAAAGAAAAAAAAGAAAAAAACCAACATCACACGGAGTTCCCAAGCGGTCACCCATCTAAGTACTACCCGTGCCCAGCACTGCTTAACTTTCGTGATCGGACGAGAACGAGTGTATTCAATGCGGTGTGGACGTTGGTTGCAAATGTTACGTTTTTGTCTAAGTTTTGTTGGCCTTTATTTTAATTTAATGTCGTGAATGAAACTTATGATTAATTGCTAATTAACAAAAAAAATTGCTGTGATTGTTTACCAACCAACTAAGGATACAAAAAATAGTGACGCCAATGATGTAACCGCTCGATAGGAACTCCAGGATCTGACTGACTCTGGGCTTGTCACTCGAAATTTCGAATGAAACTTTTTTTGTGTACAAAAATTTTGCCTTATTTATGGTATCATTGTATTATGATATCAACGTAATGTCAGATATGTTGTTTGTAATGATCATGTCAAGATTCGTTCATTTACGCCGCTAATAAACTTTAAAAAGTTAAAAAATTTTTTATTTAAAATCATTGTAAAGGTGTTCCGTGGTACAACATAGTCAACTAACTTTTCGGAAAAAAAGAACAAATTTTTTTTGATCCGAAGTTTTGTCCTTGAAAAATTCGAATGTGAAGAATATATACATATAATATATAAAATATAATATTTTTTATTAATGGTCATGTTAATTAAATTATGAATCTAAATATCTAATTATTGTCTTGAAATTGAAAATTATCACAACATTGATTCTTCAGAAAATATCGATTATCTCATACTCATTTTCTAGATATCAATGGTAGACTGAGCAGAGGACAGAGGAAGCAGCATACTTACTGTTAGAGTTTCGTTTGAGAATTTGTATTTTGTTTTTTTTTGGGGAGGGGAGAAGTTTCCTTAAACTATTTATAAATGAACCAGAGATTAGCAATAATCGATTTAAAACATCTCAATTGCAACATTTTCTGAAGAACTTTTTAAAAAAATTTTGTTTATATTTGCGAAAATGTTTGTTGCGATCTTCAACTGTTTCTTTTAACATATCGTCAATTGGCAATAATATATAAATCTTCAACAATTGACACAATATGTATCAAAATCTTATGCAAAGTTGATGATAACATTGGATACCATGGATATAATTATAAATATTACAGCAGTATCGGTAACGTAAGGTTCAAATTTTAAAACATCAATTTTATAATCGCTTGAAATAGTTTCTGAAATTACTTTCAGCCAATATATTATATTCGATATATTCGATATTTATTCCATTAATTTCTGGACAATTCGTAATTATTAAAAAATCGCTGCTGTTGTTACCAGGTTATGTTGGTAACATAAATAATGGCAGTAGTAGCAAGAGCAGCGATTTTTTATCAATATTAGGGCTTAATTTTTGTTTAAATTTATGAATTTTTTTTCAAGTTGCTGTATAATTTTTTTCTCCGTTATTTTTCTAAACGGCAACTTGTATGATGGATGTAACAAGTACTCTAACGACTAAATAAATTTAAACCAAATTAAAGACCGACAATCGAACACGCACGCTTTTTAAGTTGTGCAGATTTAGGTTGCATTTGGTTGCTGATATTGTTATAAACTAGTATTTTTTTTTACTGTAGCTATGACGTTTTAGTATTTTTTTTTACTATAGCTATGACATTTTATTTTTATTATATACAGTATGGCACGGAAAATATATAATTATTCTTTGGTTCGTAAAGGAAGAGGATGAAGAAATACTTTTTTAAATGATCGGGTGTCATTGTTCTGTATTAGCGATATTCTGTGTAGATAAACGATTCTGAGAATGTGTAACTTGTATATCTTTCTTCTGTCGTAATATTGCAGATTGAGATAAATTGAATGATATATTAAACTATTGGGGTTTCTTATCAATTTTAGTAGCTAGAGCTATCCGTGATATTTTGGTTTCTTCATTGAGAAGACCAAGATGATTGCTTACTCTTTTCGTGAAATTTCCTCGAATAAGCACATCTTTTCAATAGTGTCAGCACCATATTGTATCATATAGAGCAGCCAATATTAATATTGGTTGGATTCGGAATTTGTAACATAAGATCTTTGCATTGTTATAAAGATCTTTTGAACAAAAAATGCTTATTCGATGCTCATTCATCTTGGTTATTCGAGATGAATGCGCTCTATGCTTTTTCTATTTATATTTTAATGTATTAGTTGTAGTTCAATTTGAAGCTCAGATGTGGTTATAAATAGCGGATGACCTCTTTATGCGATTGGATGTTGGGATTTCTGTCGTCATATATATCAAATTTTTTGTCAATTCATTTTACATTGTTATTTGCATCAAATATTTTTGATATATATGGCCTAAACAATATTAATTCGTATTTTTAGTTTCCATATGTAAAAGTAATACTTTTATTAAATAATTGCTGTAATTCTGTTTTAATTATTAAAAGTTTATCTTTTACATATATATATATATATATATCGATAGGTAGTCTGCAAAGGCTATTGCCGTCGTTTCACCGTCATTATTTAGGTTGTACGCCTGGAGTAAATCACTGACAGGATGAGAAAATTTACCGTGCCCTGTTATAATCCATTTTCAATTTTGTACGGTCTAAAGGAGATAATACGGCTTTTGCTTTGAAATTGTTTGTAAAATTTTGTTGAAATTTTTCTTTATGATCTTGAAGAAAAGTCCGTTCAGCCAGAATGTATCGGAGCCTTTTTCAAAGTCAATGAATACCGTCCCGACGCAGTCTCCCGCGTTGTTTTGTCCAGCACACATACGTCTGATGTGAATTTTGTTATTACATAAATTATTGAGTTTAAATTTGAATTCAAATTGCATTTCTTGGATTATGTTATTGTCTGAACAGAATGAATTTATTGCATCGTTTATTTTGAAATATTTTGCTTATGTTGGGCAAGAAACTCGGCAACTGATCGGGTTGATATACTATCCTTACCTTTTTTTATTAGAGCTATTAATTTTGCTTTCCATGTTGTGGGGAAGTAATATGAATTCAGGCAATTATTAAATATTATTGTGTATAATTATATATGTATATATTGATGATAGGTTTTTTAAAGCCATGTTCAGAATATTGTCGTACCTGGAGGATCTTTTGTTGCTTAATTTTTTGAATGTTAATTTTAGTGTAGAATGTGAATATGTTAGGTGAGATGTTTCTATATTTGGATTGTCTGATATATTTGTATTAGTAAATGTGCATATTGTTCTGCTATTTTGCTTATCTTTGTTAATTTCGTGTTGTACTTGGTTAATTATTTTGCTTAATTATGTTTGTTAATTGCAGTTTGTACATGTGGTCACTTTAGTTGTGAACTGTTTTGAAGTATGCATCTAATCTAGTTTGTCTTACATGTTGATAACAATTAAGTTTCTGTCATTGTATATGGAATATTGACCACTGTACTACCGGGGAATTTTACAATTATTTTGGTTTTGAAATGGTTACTTCATTTGCTATAATAGTTCTGTTATTTGGTTATTGTAACCACTTACATCTGTCTGTATCTGAAGATAATAGCAGAGAATTCCACTACCAAATACACCAGAAGAATCGACTTAAAAGCTTTCATAAAGACAGTACACAGATACCTCTTCTCGAGCGAATCTAAATTAAACAACACTGTAAAATGATCGTCAAAACAAAGAAAGGGGAGGTACTGCTACACTAAGAAAAGACATAAAATACGATTTTATAAAACTAACAAACAATGCACAAATAACAAATTAGAATAAATAACAAGATGATAGTAGCATGCTTCTTAGACCTCAAGAAAAGCTTTGACAACGTGTAAGTGAAAGACTTATTCTATAAAATTAAAAAAAAACTAGAAAATTTCCAATGATCCTATTAGAGGCATCACACCACAGAAAATTCAAGTCAGTCATATTCTCAAAATCAATTGATAACGTATTACAAGGAATAATTAATGCCCTTATTCTACTCAACATTATTATAATTTCCATATTCGGAAAGTCAACTCTAACCTAAACCTTGGCAAATCAATGTTAAATATTACATAATTTAATCAAATTATTAGCGGCCGTGGTATTCTTTCGCTTCTATTATAACTTTAAGTTCTTTTGATATGCTATTGACGAATTTATTTGAATGTAATTTGAATCCGAGGGGATCGAAAAATTATTTAAGCCGGTGAAATACCACTACTTTCACGGCGCATGCATCGGTGTTTCGACCCGGTTGTCACGGTGTTCTAGAGCCAAGCGTATAAGAGTGGTGTGAGGCCCTCCCGGCCGATCGCCAAATATACTCCCGCGTGATCCGATTCGAGGACACTGCCAGGCGGGGAGTTTGACTGGGGCGGTACATCTGTCAAAGAATAACGCAGGTGTCCTAAGGCCAGATCAGCGAGGACAGAAACCTCGCGTAGAGCAAATTGGCAAAAGCACGGCCTATCGATTCTTTTGACTTAAGTTTTCAGTAAGAGGGGTCAAAAAAGTTACAGGGATAACTAGCTTGTGGCGGTCAAGCAACGTCGCTTTTTGATCTTGAAAGTAGCGGTTATTCATCCCATTTGTATGTTCGCGGTGGTTTGATTCTGAAACGATCTGTATCGCCGATGTTATCTCGAACGACTGTAGTTTTCTTAGCTTCAATCCGTATTCGCTTAGAATTTCTTTCAATTGAAATTGAAGGCGTCGCGCCCCCGCTTCCATTTCAGCACCGGTTAGTAGGTCATCGACGTAGAAATCGCGCGATTCGCAAAGAGGACGCGCTCGCCTGCCTCAATTCCTGTTTGCCGCAGGGTGTGTCGCAAGGAACGACGTGGCAGTCGTACAATACGTAACCGTATTTAGTTCAGCGACGGCTCTTCTCGCCAGAAAATCTGTTAATATGCCCTCTGATCAAGTCTCGCGAGTATTTGGCGGTATATCTTTTCTATTATATATCTGCGTTCAGCACGGATGCTTATTTGCACTCTGTCTTTCACCGAATCGATTCCCCCACTCCTGAGATTACCGAGTGCTCGACCTGCCAGCGTATCTTGACTTGTTCGACGAATTTCCTTCTTATATTTATTTGCGATCCTTGGTCGAGAAGCGCCCTGTTATCCGTGCTTACGGCCACTTGGATCTATACGTACACGATCGTGATAGATAGAAGTACGTGTTCCGACGGTGACATCGAGTGGACTGCGCATGACACGTTTTGAGAGGTATTGACTCTATTTCTAGTATCATTACCCTTACCTTCCCCACCCCAGGAAGTGTCAACGGATGACCTTTCAGGAAGAGTTGTGTAACGTCGGATGACCGACGTTTGCCTAAAATAAGATGAACATAAATAACAATATATGTATAAATAATCATACGCGTAGTAAGATATAATATTCAAATAGCATTAAGATATTCACATAGCATCAAGCCAAGCATAGCATAAAATATCATATAGAAACTTAACATAAGTGGCGTATACTTGTTAATAACCTCTATTAGACATAAAACTCTTTAAAATCTTATTCTTGCAAAAATAACCTTAAACATTATTAATCAAAAATATATCTTCCTGATCCCTTCCCTAAACTTCCCCATGATCATAGAAACATAAACACCCCCAATCCTCACGTAACATAAACAGCGATAAAAAAGTGGATTATTTAACAACTAGCATAAATAGGACAAGTGTAGCTAAACTATTCCTGTTACAGTTCTAGATCGGTACGTTGCGCTTTAAGTTACGGTTTTGACTCCAACCGGAAAGCTTATCTTGCGGTTCTATTCCGAACGAAGTTATTTCTTACGTTATTAAATTTTCTCTAAGTGTATTCGCTATATTGTACAAGTCTTTATATCTCTAGAGTTAAGGGTCTGTTTAATTTAATTTTGTTTAATATGACCTATAAAACTTAAACATTCATAACTTTCTTATTAAACAAGATAATTTAATATTTAGATAAAATAAAAAGAAATTAGAAATTTAATTAATTTTTTTAGAATATTTATTAAAGTAATTCTACATTCTTTTCAAATATTATTTTTTGAACACAGCGAACGTCGCGTGGGTTTAGTTTTTGATGATGAGCTTGATATGTAATCTGGAAAATGTTTTCTAATAAAGTGTAGGTTTCGTTATAGATAGCCGACCAACTATGTGTTGAATGTATATCTTCAATCGGATGTATGTGTTGAATTTATATCTTCAATCGGATATAATTCGATGGTTTTTTTCAATACACTCCAGCAGAAAGTTTACACGCGTTTAATTTTTCATTATTCTTTTCATATAACAAAAATGAATTCAAACAAATATGTAATGTCTAAAAAATGATTTTTTCAGTATATACACAGAAATTGTATTGTATATCCATTGTATATCCAGATTGATTTTCACACAGTACAACAAATTTTATTCAAAACGATTTTTTTAGTAAATATGTATTCTTTCTACGATAAACATCTTTTCAAAATTAACAATTTGTTCATCGATACAAATACCCTTTTCAGGAATATATACAGTTTTACAACCTTTTTGGATATTTTGTAAAACTGTTTGAATTTTGTCAGTTTTATTTTATTTTATTTATTTGTTGAATTTATACGATCCAAATTTCGATTATTTTCAAAATGACGAAATTTCCATATCAATAAAAATCTGTTTGCAAACATTATCTTACTAAAAAAAGGAATTATGATACTTTCTCTTTTAGAAAAATACATTTGCAATGTTGGTTTCTTGACGATGCCTTGCAGTATCAATAATGAAATAAAACATTTTATTTCATTATTATTTGTTAGATAGCATTTTCTTATCCTTGATCGTTATTTCCAATTTGGGTGACTTTCAACGAATTGTGTAGCATATAAATTAGTTTGTTCAACTATTATATTTATTATGTCATTATTTAAAAATTTTTCCATATAAAGCAAACAGTCATTTTTTGACCTTAACAAGATATTGAATTGTTGGCTATGATTGGTAGAAAATTCAAACAACAGTGCCCGCCTACTATCCCTAATTCCATTGAATATTCTGATTTTGTTTTTCCTCCTCAAATTCACTATCTTTAGATTTACTCACATCAGACAACACTTCTTTATGACTCTCCTCGTCAAAAGATAACGAAAGATGACAATCGTTTTCATTTTCTTGTACATAGTATGTGTAACTGTATCTTCATCAGTATCGTGATATGAATTCGGAGTGAAGTAAATTACAAATAAAAAACAATTTTGTTGACAAAATATATTTATACAAGTTCTATATTATCTGTAAACTTTTTCGTGACACTATATATTGAAACAAAATTTGCCAACGTTTCGATTCAGATCATTATTTCTTCGGTGTAAATGTGTATAGTATATGTTTTGATGCTTTCCTGTATTCAGCAAAACAAAACCTTTCATAGCAACAGCACGAAAAGCATCGCTGACAAACATTGAAAAAGCAATCAGCAACAAGTTATACATGCTGTCGTATTGTTGCTAGCGCAAACAAATTGTTATAAAAGTGATTGTTACAAAAACGAGGTGTAATGCGATTTTTAGAAAGTGTAACACGATAAATGTTTTAGAAGATAAGTATAAAAAAATTAGAGAGCTATAAAAAATTATACCTATAATACATTATATTCTATTTTTTATTTTAATAGTATATTTGCGTGAAACAATGGATCTTCAGAACCGGAAATTACATTATAAAAAATGTGTATACCCGAATTGTAGTTTAGTAAATCGCAATTCAATAAATGTTACTTTCCATCATTTTCCTATTTATAATAAGGAAAGGTGCTTTTGTGAGAATAGTATTATTCGAGTTTTTTTATGGACCATTATTTTAATTTAATTTGTTTCTACTTTTAATACTGTATAAGCGTAATAATTAAATCTCTTTTAATTTTTTCATTTCATTCACTAGCATTTTTTGAACTTTCTTCTATTTGCCACTGTGCGATCTATCATTTGATAAGAATGATAACCACTATGATTTAAGAATGATAACCGAGAAAAATTGTATATTATAACGAATGAAGAATTTGTAGTGGAACATAAAACATGTTCTACTAATGTTTTATTTTCTAAAATATTTATAAGTTCGAATCAGCCGCATTTGTGTTTGAATGGTCACATTTGAAAGCATTTTTTCGAAATATATAAAGGACTTATTTAACATAAAGTTATTTTGAAATTCGAATAAAATGATTATTCTGAAGCAATCTAAAGTAGCATCAAATTATTAGGAAAAAAAAAAAAACCAACATCACACGGAGTTCCCAAGCGGTCACCCATCTAAGTACTACCCGTGCCCAGCACTGCTTAACTTTCGTGATCGGACGAGAACGAGTGTATTCAATGCGGTATGGACGTTGGTTGAAAATGTTGCGTTTTTGTCTGAGTTTTATTAGCCTTTATTTTAATTTAATGTCGTGAATGAAACTTATGATTAATTGCCAACTAACAAAAAAAATTGCTGTGATTGTTTACCAACCAACTAAGGATACAAAAAATAGTGACGCCAATGATGTAACCGCTCCAATGATGTAGAAGCCCAAGATCTGACCAACTCTGGGCTTGTCGCTCGAAAGTTCAAATGAAACTTTCTTTGTCTGTAAAAATTTTGCCCTATTTATGGTATCATTGTATTATGATATCAACGTAATGTCAGATATGTTGTTTGTAATGGTCATGTCAAGATTCGTTCATTTACGCCGCTAATAAACTTTAAAAAGTTAAAAAATTTTATATTTAAAATCATTGCATAAAAGGTGTGCCGTGGTGCACCATAATCAACTTGTCGAAAAAAAAGAACAAATTTTTTTTGATCCGAAGTTTTGTCCTTGAAAAATTCGAATGTGAAGAATATATACATATAATATATAAAATATAATATTTTCTATTAATGGTCATGTTAATTAAATTATGAATCTAAGTATCTAATTATAGTTTTGAAATTGAAAATTATCACAACAAAAAATTTATTCGTAGCTCGTAAGATAAAACTACTCACATGGAAGTAGCCGATTGCAATTGCGTTTTTTTATTTAATGAAATGCACATCAAAAAATGCTTTGATTTCTACCCAACCAAATAAATAATTGAAGGTTTTAAGGTTATTTTATTTGGAAGTAACTTTTCTTTTCTAAAATATTTATAAGTTCGAATCAGCCGCATTTGTGTTTGAATGGCATTTTTTCGAAATATGTAAAGGACTTATACTAATATAAAGTTATTTTAAAATTCGAATAAAATGATTATTCTGTAGCAATCTAAAGTAGCATCAAATTATTAGGAAAAAAAAAAGAAACCAACATCACACGGAGTTCCCAAGCGGTCACCCATCTAAGTACTACCCGTGCCCAGCACTGCTTAACTTTCGTGATCGGACGAGAACGAGTGTATTCAATGCGGTATGGACGTTGGTTGCAAATGTTACGTTTTTGTCTGAGTTTTATTGGCCTTTATTTTAATTTAATGTCGTGAATGAAACTTATGATTAATTGCCAACTAACAAAAAAAATTGCTGTGATTGTTTACCAACCAACTAAAGATACAAAAAATAGTGACGCCAATGATGTAACCGCTCCAATGATGTACAAACTCCAAGATCTGACTAACTGTGGACTTGTCGCTCGAAAGTTCGAATGAAACTTTCTTTGTGTGCAAAAATTTTTCTCTATGGTATCATTTATCGGTGGCGTGTTACGATTTTGCATCCGCAATGTTCACTATCGCTTGGGAATGTAATGTCAGATATGTTGTTTGTGATGATCATGTCAAGATTCGTTCATTTACGTCGCTAATAAACTTTTAATTTTATTTAACTACGTAAAAAAAAATATCCTTTAATTTTATTCCTACAAAATTGGTGTTCGTCCGGGATATCTACAAAATTGTGGTTTGTTCGGGATTCCTACGTTAGTAATAAAAATTTATCTTGATTCACATATGATTTCAGGATTGATGATAAATACATTTTGTAAAGTTATTGCATGAGCTTCCCTGATTTAGAACATGCTATTGAAACATTTTTGTACTTTGCTGTCAACTCGTCCATTCTTCTAGTCACAGTTGGTCCAAAGTTTCTCGTGAATTCCTAGATGCACAGAAATACATGCGGCAATAACTTCTCAAACATGGTTCTTGTATATTGAGCAATATAAGTATGTATTGTTTTTAAAAGTTCTTTTCGGTATTGGATTCCGTGTAGTGGAGTCAACACGCTTATAATTTTGAAGAGTTTATTCCTTGTTCGTGGTCGTGTATGATGTAGGATGATATAGAATGATATAGAATGTTTTATGCTAGGCTCAGCTATATTATGCTATTCTAGTCTGTCTCTCTATATATATATTTGGTTATCATCCTCAAGTGGAAATTGAAGGAACATAGATGACCAAGTACTGGATCTTGCCCTTATGACTAACTATTCACTTTTATGTGCTAGTTCGTTGTCAGTATTTGCATAGATCCAATATTGTCTGAGTTGGTCATCCAACATCGGTTAGCTAATACGATCTTTTCAAATTTTGTTGTCAAAATTATTTGCCTAAAAAATAACATTTCTTAACTCTCGGACAACTGAACCTCAGCGTCTCGCGATGGAGTCATTTCTCACACGGATATCCCACTAATCATATTTAGACTCGTACAGGCGGCTCACCGATACAGAGTGTGACGGTCGCTCGAGACCGAGGCCCTCACCGATATTGTATCCACACAGTGACAGACACCCGACTCATATAAGAACATGTAGGAGTGCAAGGAACAAATAATAGTCACATGTATAATAAAGTTACTTATATTTACTCTACATTTATGTCATTTACTGTCAGGAACGTCTTGTGCAAATTGAGCGAAAGAAGACGAAGAAAAATTGCTCGTTGGCAATGAAGACACTGCGTCAACAAATAGAAACAATGGAAAAAAGTATTAAAGGAACAAAAATATGAATAAAAACAGTAAATTAATAATAAAAATAGTAAAATATTAGAATAGTGCTAAAAACAAAAATCTAAATAGTAAATACAAAAATAGTAGAAGATACTAAATATTAAAACAATAATAAAAACACTAAAATATGAAATAAACTTTGAAATAAAAAATTGCTTCAATTTGCTGCACAGGTCTTTCTTCCTCAGAACATTACCAGAATCTGATTTTTTTCGTCTTTAATCATCGTCACTTCGGCAATTTGGCAAACACATGGCGCACAGCCACATGATGCTCGTGCGTCAGTGCGATCAGTAACGCAAAGCAGCTCCCATCACTGTGTGCGATTACTAACCCAAGCAACTTCCAGCACAGGTCAAAACTGTGTCTCTGGCACAGCAGGCGAAGGATTAATACAGAATGAACATTATAAACAGAACAAAAGTGAACAAAATATTTTCTTATATTTAAAAATAAATAATGTTTATTTTATTCAGTTTTACCACATTTTTACACACTGTAGGATTTGTGATTCTACATTTCCCATACGTTTTCTTTACGTTTTTTTTACATTTCAGATTTTGTTAGTCGTATTACCTTGCAGAATCTTATCTTGCAATTTTTCCGGTACATGTATCTGCAGTTATATTTGTGATTATTTTTACTGGCCCTTCTTTTCCTAGCTGTTGCTCTTTTTGATATTCGGTTGCAAGCTGTTCTCCCAATTGATATAAAAATTCCTGCCTTGAAATACCTTCTCCCGTCGTTTCTTTATGTAAAATCCAAACATACGTATATCCTGGCTAAACCTAAGATATTGAAAAATACATGCAAACGCCATCTCCAGCTTTATTACGCTGTACTTTCTGGCCTTTTGGTCAGTTACATCTACACCGAATTATTGTAGAATTTTAGTGTTACTGGTATACGATCATCATTTTTTTCATTTTGAATAGATGAATTCGTTGATTTGTAGTCGTCAAATGTCATTTAGCTCCCAACATTCGAAATGGCTCTGTTTCATGTTTCCTGATTATAATTATATTATAATCAATAATTTTAAAAAATTGCCGAACTAATTTTACCTTTAATAATATTTCATTTAATTACCCTCTCGGCCCTGATGTTTCCCTAAAAATATTATGAATCGGTACTCTTCCACGATTAGAACCTTCTTCTATTTTTTGCCAAACAATTCCGTCTGTAGCAGTTTCGATTACTTCTTCTAACTAACTATAAATCTTATTCTCTTTTGTCCTCCGCATTTTGCCTTCTGTTCAAAATATTCTCTTCGTCGCTATCGGTGTCTGAGTCAAATAAATCATAATTATTTCTCTTTGTATCACCTGCAGTATCAGAAATGTCCTGGTCATCTTCAGAACAATCTTCATCAGTATTATTTATTTTCTCTAATAACTTGGTATTCTTCGAATTTCTTGACATTTTTGGGAGAAATACAGAAATGATAAAATAAAAACTAAAATATGAAAATGTAAAGTATCAAACTGAGTAAGAAATGGATAAAAAGATAGGAAAAAGACCAAATGTAAAACTTTACCATAAAGTATTGTTATTGTTCAATTTTTCAAAAATGGCACTTACAACATGTTATGTACAGGGTGTACGCGTTAAATTTTATTATCAGTTTTTAGGAATTTCCGGTAGTGCGATTCAAAAATATTTCAAACAAAAATTTTTTAGTATTTGATGGGCTACATGTTCTCATATTGATAAATCTCAAAAAATGCTTTTTACGTAAAAAGATCGAGGCCACTTTGACTTTTTTAAATGGCACTATAATGGCATAAATAAATGTAACCCTATTTCGTTAGTTTAACCATTTTATTGACCATTTCATTTTAATTCATACCGAACGATTCAAATGTGATTGGATAAATTTAGAGTGACTATTTCCCATTTCAATGATTTTTGAATGTCTGTACCTTGTCTGTAATATGTATATACATACGTATGTTGAAGACCAAGGATTGATTCATTCTGAATTTTTAAAAATTAAAGAACTTATCACCTCACCTGAAGTTCGATATTATCTGAGAAATTATAAAAGGAATTAAAGAGAAGAAGAAAGAACAATCCTCTCATTTACAGATATATGATAATCATTGTAGAAGAAATAATTAATCCTAGGCATTTTAAACTATTCTTGTACGAAAAATGCACAAATTCGGATGAAATATTTTTCATGCACTTATAAATTAGTTACCTATATGTCAAAACTACATGTTCATTTTTCTTGCTGTATATTACTTGCAATATAATTAATAATTTTATCAGTTATATAATTAATTGTTTAGCTATATACTAATGTAATTAATAATTATATATCAAGTAATACCGATTAGTAAGATCTCACCATGTGAAGGTGCTACGAATGAAGACCCACCCTATTCGCAATCCATCCTTTCCGTGAACAAAAACTTACTAACTTAATGAATTACTGAATAAATTCTTCTATCATACTTTTATACGTTACGTTCAATATCTTCATTGTTGTGCAAATCTATAAAAATAAAAATTATGTTGAACCTTAAACTAACTGTTTCTACATGAGACGCAATTTCGATTATATAATAATAAGATTAAACAAATATGAAAAATTTAAACAAATACATGTGTCTCATATAGAATTTTATTTATTCTATTTAAATTAATGAAAACTACCTTTAACCATGTATGTATTTCAATATTAATCTATCTTACATACCCAAATATCAATTTAAATTTATCATGTTTAAACAATTTAAAACTATCTGTAGTCTAATTAAGTCTAATTTAGCCTAACTCCGCCTAATATCTCTACAAAAAATAATTTTTATTTATTCTATTTATACAAATACATAAATATAATTAAAAAGGAATGAAGTAATGTATATGAAGTATTTTTCCAATGATTTCTCAACTTGTTATATTATACGAAATCTTCTTCTGTATTCCATAATCTGAAGCTAAAACAAATCTAAAAAACTAGAAACGATTAGTAAAACCTGAAAAAATATAACACTTACAACCTTCCATCCTACACATCTTTATATACTTTTTGTAACTAATATTCTCTGTAAATTAATAAATCTGAAACAGTTTATGTATTGGATTGGTATTATAATTGAAATAAAAAGACAAAATGAAAAGATCTAGAATAAAGATACGTTATACACGAAAAAAATATATTACTTTATAATTATACTTTATTAATTGAATTATTAAATTATTTTTCTACTCGAAATTACAGAAACTGAAAGTAAGAATTTCTTGAATTTAGAATGGGCTAAATAAGTTGAAAATTGAAAATTTGTCTTTGATATAAAAAAAAAGAAGACTCGATTAACATCACATGATTCATCTTTCAACTTTTATTTATTCGTTATATAGCACGAAGAATACAAAACATTGCTCAAAAGTGCATTCATTATAAGATTTCGTTACAAATAAAGAACGATTGTGAACAAACTTTGATCTGTGCAAAATCGAAAATTTATAAAATTCTACTTAATTGTTGAAATATTTAGAACAGAGAAAAGAAGAGATAATAACAAAAAAATAACCTTGATAACGAACAATCATTATTATTGACTTCAATAATAATAAATTGGATACTAATTCATATTTCAAAATACTCTACAAAGTACTATCGATTTAATTATTTTGTAAAAGAAAGTTTTACAAATTTTCATTATAATATTTAAGTATTATATTGCAATATTTTTCTCGCTATTGTGTGTGTGTGTGTGTCAAATATGCAATCATTTTACATATATAAAACATGCAATCATTTATACTTTATACTATTTAAAGTATATAAATATATTAAATTTATAATAAAATTCTGCATTCTGAAACTAATTAGAAAGTTATAATTAATAAAAAAATGTGTATTTCTTTAGCAGTATTTTCAGTAAGAAAAGCAATAGTAAAGAGTGCTGAAAAAGAAAATTTAACGCACTAACAAAACATAGTTACTTCATAGTTTTCATAAAAAATCTAAAACAATAGCCAGAAGGATTAGTGAAAAGGAAATAGCGATACAGGAGGGCTACTAAAAAACTAGCATTTCCAAACAATGACTAAGAGAGCTACTATACAATTATCACAGACACGATGAGGTATATAAATAGATCTAGAACCTTACGGAGTTTTGTGGTCGGGGATCTGCAATACCGACATAGTAAAAAATCACTGATTTTTTAGCACACTCTATGTTTAAAGAGCGGTGAATTGGGGAATTACATCAAGCAAAACGATTGAGGTTGGTCAAGTGGTGAATGCGCCAGGAATATGATTTTTTAAATCCATTACAATATTGTCAAACTTTCATTGCCGAGATGTGAAGCTAACTAATCGTTTTACTACATACATATATATATCAGAAAGAGCTTTACCTATGTTTTACGAATTTATCACGACTTTCAAATATGTAGTAAATTAAAATTTTTAAATTATTAATACATGGTTTTAGGTATAAATGACTTGTATTTTATTAAATATTCTCAAAAACAATTTTTAACTAACTAAATTTTCAACCATCTTAAAGTGTTAAAATATTAAAATATTAAAATTATTATATTTCCTAATTTACTTATATATTCAAATTTATGTTAAATTCTTTACAATTTTATTATAATTATACATTGCGTTGGTTACGACAAATAACAAATTTTATAATTCATTAATTAAAAATTACTTGTTAATTAAAATATTCTTTGTTATTTATTTAATATAAATCTTTAATATTTCATAAGGATTTAATGAAAAATACAAACATATATAAGGCACATATGTTTATATATCTCGCAAAATCAACCAAAGAAATGTTTTTAAAAATGTGATACAAACGAACACATTATATAGTGCAAATTACATTTCTCGATTGACAGAAGAAATGTTAAGATTAAATGAAATGGAATTTTATTTTTTTTTTTCATGGCATGTATATGATTTATTGCTGAAAAATATCTAAACTTGCGTGTGACGTTATAAATAAGTGACGTTATAAATTAGTTAATTAATAATAAGTCTAAATCTGAATTAAGTCTGACGGGTATAATATTTGTAATAGAATGACACGTAATAAACTGAGATTCGGATTCTTGAAGTTAAGATCCACACGAAATAAAGACCACTAATTGTTAATTACTTCACAATTTCGCAGAACCTTGTTAGGACAAGATAAGATTTTCGATTCGATAGCTTCCTGATACAAAAATATTTTGTATGGACTCTTTTCGTCTTTAGATCTCTTTAAGATGTCTCCGTGCGTGACGAATTTCTAATAATGTAGGTATCTAAAGGGACATAGGTTTCAGATTCTCTATTCAAAGCATACTTACTGAAGTGTATTCTAAGAGAATTTTGTCATGCTTAGTACTCTTTTATTCATCAGGAAAAAATTCACTTGAAGAAATATTTTGCTTGTAATATCGTACGATTCATAAATTAATTACATGAAAATTCTTACTGCGAAAGTTGTTCTATTTATAGCTAATTTACTGTTGGATTTCATGTAATGGAGTCAACACGCTTACAAATTCGAAGAGTTCATTCCTTGTTACAATCGTGGTTGTATATGAAATAGGATGATATAGAATGATATAGAATGCTTGGTGCTCTTGAATATGATGTAGAATAATTTATGTTTTTAACGATATAGAATGTTTCTATAATGATTTAGAATGTTTTATGCTGTCCAGTGTCTCTAAGCATGTCCTCATATATATATATGGTTATCATCATCAAGTGGAAGGGGAAGGAGCATAGATGACCAACTATTGGATCTTACCCTTATGACTAACTATTCACAGTCCACTTTTATGTGGACTGTTGCTAGCTCGTTGTCAGTATTTGCATAGATTCAATATTGTCTGGATTGATCATCTACCACCTCCCCCTGAAGATTGAAAATGATAAATATATATGATATATATATAATGTAATATAAATGATATATATATAATGTATAATACAATGAATGATATATGTGAATAATGAGTGAATATAATACAAGGTATTCAGTGTATCGATACAATTCAGAAGACACAGATTACAACGGTGTGGTGCTTCTGCGTGTCCAGGTTCTCCCTCGGGTTTTTGCTGATTGAGGAATTTCTATCTCTTCTTCTTCTTGAATTGTGTTTATCGCTTGAGTGATGCTTTGATTTCGGTTGTAGAACACGAGGCTATGGCTATTGTGTTCTGAGTGCATATCGGAGTTGAAATTATAATCGACGAAGTTCTTGATAATTGGAAGGATGGTTATATGGATTTTTCGTAGAACAGAATATACGCCTCAAAAATCTTAGGCAACCGCACCAATGGCAACGATTTAACCATATTACGATAAATAGTATAGCTCCAATAACGGATAATATTATTGTATACCATTTAGTGTGTCGTACTATGAATGGTTTGTTTAATTGGTCGCTTACTATTTCGTCTGAATTCGTCTAGTTTTTTGTTGGCGTATCCAAGTTCAGACAGATCTGTGGTCATTAGCTTGATCGGGGCTAGTTGAACTGGAACTATTTTATTGAATCTTCGTGTTAGGAGGCAGCAATCATCGGTAGTGATGTCAAGCTTCGGAACATAGTGTGATATGTTCCGGCTCGTACTGCTGGTTGTCTTTAGCAGAAAGAAGTCCGTGTAGCCTTTACACGATGGCTCCAACTAAAGAATCCCGGTCTGATGCAATACAACATTCTCCATATGATTGGGAAGGTTCTTGCAAATTATTGTGACTGATCGGCTTCTGAAGTACATATATCCATTGGTTATTTTTAAGGTATCTCCAGGTTTCCACTTCTGTTTGAAAGGTGTTCGTTCTGCAGTCTTCCGGTAGATGGGTGAGTTATGGAAGTAGAAGTTGCGTTTCACACATAAGTTCATCGATCCTCTTGCTGATGTGTACTTTGCGGCAGATGAAATGTTAATCCGCATACTCAATACAATTCAATAGATCTTCAGTGAAGGTGGAGTAGGTTTTGGGTTGAGATAGTAATAGGAAAGATTTAGGTTAAGATTTATACTATGATAAGAAATATACTATGTAGCGGCCTATAGCGCCTCGAGTACGAGTCTCGAACACCGACTCGTACAAGCCGCAAGTGGCTGCGCGCCTAGCGTTGAAAGTCTAGCGATATTCGACATTAAGCAGAGTGCGGAACACTGCTAGGATGGGTGACCGACCGTCCAGCCTAGCGAGTAGTTATAAAAACAAGCGTCTGGGGTAAGGGGTCGCTGCCACCAGCCCTATTGATGAGTCTAGGCAGCGACTCTGAGACAAAACGCATAACCTTTCCTCACCTTACCCAAATCCTACATCCTTCCAGCATCCTCGCACAATATAAATGTAAATAAAAAATGTGAATATATAGATAATAAGATACTATAGATACTTAAAAAAAAAACCCAAGTGGTGACGGCCCGACGATTGATATGAACACGCAACCGTAAAGAATCGGAGTCAGAAAACGACAACAACAAAAGGAAGGGACGACACACCAGCGCGGATGCAACATCAAGAAGGACACAGACGCCAACGAGGATTCAACATCGAGGACGGATGCCACAGCAGTAGGCCACCACGGCATGTTAATAGGTCGCAGAGGAGACGCGCTGATACACACACAACAACCTCCGCCGAATGCAGACGGTCGCAGAGAAAAGACGCCCATAAGCACGCGTACGTAGCGCCTCCGCCGAATGCAGACGGACACAGAGGACAGCCAGTAGTACTGCAGCACGCAATAGCAACACGCGTGTACATCATGCAGGCATCACGTCGGGGTTCCAGCAAAGCCAGCCACGCATGCGACACGCAGCAAATCGCAGCAGCCACGTGGAGCCTCCAACACGGCCCAACCCTGGGAAATCCGACTTCCGTAAAAGATACCAGGATCGAGCTACAAACGGAGAGCAGTCCACAGCAACATCATCCGGCATCCACTCCTCCATAGGCCTCCTCTTCTCAGTATCGCTATCACTGGGAAGGGGGTGATGTAGCGGCCTATAGCGCCTCGAACACCGACTCGTACGAGCTGCAAGTGGCTGTGCGCCTAGCGTCGAAAGTCTAGCGATATTCGACGTTAAGCAAACAGAGTGCGGAACCACTGCTAGGATGGGTGACCGTCCAGCCTAGCGAGTAGTTATGAAAACAAGCGTCTGGGGTAAAGGGGTCGCTGCCATCAGCCCCACTGATGAGTCTAGGCAGCGACTCTGAGACGAAACGCATAATCTTTCCTCACCTTACCCAAATCCTACATCCTTCCAGCATCCTCGCACAATAAATGTAAATAAAAAATGTAAATATATAGATAATAAGATACTATAGATACTTAGAAAAAAAACCCTTCAACTACTAGTATTATTTGCATTTGAAATGAAATTAAGTCGTATTGATCGAATTATTAAAATTTCTTATCATGCTGGAAATCACTTGAATTTGAAATCCTAGTAAAGTATGTGTTTGTCTGTTGTCGTTTAATAATGTATTGATACTCTTTTTTTTCGCGTGCATACTTGAATTTTTACTGTTTTGTTTGGGAATATTTTCTCTCTTTTTTTTCTTTTTCTTCTTTTTTTTTATAGGGCCCTTTGAAGTTTGGTGTTAAATTAGTTGTTTGGATTGACGTGTTATGACCAAACAAGACAAAAGGTAAGTATTCATACCTATCTGTTTGTAATTTCAAATTTTTTATACGAGTTTTATACATTACTTTCTAGTAATGAGAAACTATCTATATTAATTTTATCAGAGTTTTTTGCATTATTTGATTTAGCATTAGTTGTAACATCAGTAGTTGCAGTTATTGTAATATTTTGTGGAGACTGGATATCTTTTGTTTCAATTTGATCAGAACTATGAACATTTTCTTCATCAACATTTAGCGTGATTAGTCTCGATTATGGCAACATTTGCTAATAACTGAACATCTTCCGTTTCAACTGTATCAGAATTTTCTGCGCTTTGTTTATTTAATTTAGCATCACTGGTCACAATTATTTTAACAATTTGAGAGGACTGAATATTTTTTATTTCAATTTGATCCGAACTTGTAACATTGTCTTCATTAGATTTAGTGTCATTAATTGCAATTATAGCAACATTTACTGATGGATGAACATCTGTTTTGAATTTACCAGAGTTTTCTACGCTTTGTTCATTTGATTTAGTATCACTAATAATCATTATAACATTTTGAGGTTATTGAACAGTTGCTTCTATTCTACAGAATTCTTCTATAGACTATTCTATAGAAATTGGAGGGTTCGAGAATTGGGAGGCTACTGGAAAATCCGACTGGTTAAAATTTACAGTTCTAGTGTTGTTACTTCGTTCTTGGTTAGTGGTGCGGTATTCCGGCTGTCTAACTTTATCTGGGTTTAATCCGGGATTACCCACGTGGGGGTCTAGTGCAGGTACACTACCCTGCACTAGACCCTCACGTGGGTAATCCCGGGTTAAGGATCTTGCTTGTCTTATGGATCAGATTTAGTCTTAGTTGTTGATTAGCATTATTGTATTGACGTTTTCTACATTCTTCTATTGTGTGACCAAAGTGTTTGCACACTGGTTATTTTGACGTGGTTGAGATGGGTAATTCGAAGGTCCTTGATTAAAGTGAACGGTTATTCGGAGGTTATTATAATGACGCGTTGGAGGATTGGAAATGTTCCTATATTAATTAGCGGTAATGTGGTTTGTGCGGCCACAGTTTCTACATCTGACAAAATTTTCTTTGTAAATTAATCGCAGAGCTTTTTCTTCTGCGATAGCAGCAGTGAAGGCTTTATTAATATTGTCAAATTCTCTGTATCTTAACATCTGAGAAATGGCAGGATGGCTATGGTAGACAAATCGGTTTAAGGTAATATTGTTTATCATAAGTAATTGTCCGTTTAATGTTTCTTCGTTACATTTGGAATTGTAAATCGCGCCTAATATTTTAGAATTTAAGTCTTCCAACCTCTGATAGAACTGCGATACGTTTTCATGTGGTGCGTGGCTTATAGAACTTAATTCTTCTAACAACTGATCAAGTGATTTCCGGTCTTGATAAAATGCAATTAACAATTTAGAAATTTTTCCCCATGTATTTAGGTTGCAATGAACATCTATTTGATCGTGTGCCCTTCCGGTGATTTTATTTTTTACGTATAATAATAGTGGAATAGTTTGTAACGATTGAGCTAGTTCAAAGACGGCGTCGACCTGTTTTATGAAACTACGTAGTTTGTATCGATCGCCGTCGAAAGATTCTGGCAATAATTTAATTAGACATTCTAGGGAAAATTGCGAGGTTGCAACTTGAGAACACATGTTTGTGCTCGTACTTGGTACAGTTGTCATTGTACGATATAAGAGAGATAGAAGGTTCTCAGGAAAAAATTTTTGGAAGGAAGAAGACAAGAAGATCTTAATCGAATTGTAGTACTTGAAATCAACACTTACTACGATAGTCTTGGGAATGTGTTTCCTCTTCTCTTGGGTTTATATGGTCGACTTGCAGTTCACGGCTCGCGCTGGATATTTTTGAACCAGGAGTTCGACGAGGTTGATGAACGTAAGACCAATCCTACACTTCTGACACCAATTTTATGTTGGATTCCGTGTGATGGAGTTAACACGCTTACAATTTCGAAGAGTTTATTCCTTGTTATAATCGTGTATGAAATAAAATGATGTAGAATGATATAGAATGCTTAGTGTTCTTGAATATGATGTAGAATGATTTATTTTTTTAACAATATAGAATGTCTCTATAATAATTTAGAATATTTTATGCTTTTAATGATATGGAGTGTCTCTATAATGATTTAGAATGTTTATGCTCTTAATGATATAGAATGTCTCTATATGATATATATGATTTAGAATGTTTTATGCTGTCCAGTGTCTCTAAGCACGTCCCTATATATATTTGGTTATCATCATCGAAGGAGATGACTAACTGGATATTGCCCTTATGACTAACTATTCACAGTCCACTTTTATGTGGACTGTTGCTAGCTTGTTGTCAGTATTTGCATAGATTCAATATTGTCCGGATTGGTCATCCAACATTACAATAAGAATAAGCAACATTTTATTTTTTTGCAAATCGTCTAATGGGGGAAATTTTCCAAGTCAAATCAACGTTTTTAAATGATACTACACGTGTATGTACATTATTTCTTTTTCATAGTATTCATGGTATATTATTGAGACGAATTCTATAACTTGCATGTATATTGTAAATTGTCACAAATTATGTTATGAATTAACACTAGAACTACCACATCAGTCAAAATGATTGGTTTCACAACTTAATTTTGAAATTCCTACTTCGTGTTACATTTTCTACCCACAATGATGTAATGACTTTTGCGATAACTAAAGGAATAATATAATGAAATTCATTTAGATATGGAAACGTAGAACGTGAATTCAAGTTTTTGTTCTAAATGTTTTGTTATAAAATTTTATACATGAGCCACATCTTATCGTATCTGGTGTCACAACATAAACATGGCCAGAGAGTTTGCCATTTCACACAGTCTGTATAGCCATTAGAATAGGCTCTTCTTTTATACATTTTATAAACCTTGAACATCACAAAATGATTGAAAACTTCTGAATTTTTGCAAAAACTGAACAATATACCAATGGAATGTTCTGATATCGAGGATGATGAATTCTGTGACTGTGAAAGTGGAGAAAAATCTGAAATTGAACTATTTTATAGTAAGAATAATGATAATGAGATTATGAACAAAGAAAATGTTCAGGAGTCTTCAGAAAGTGAATTTGAAAATATTTTGAATTTACAGAAAAGAAGATATGTTCCGGTGCATTCAAGTTCTGAAGATGAAAATGAAAGTATTCTACAAGATCATCAAAATGAAATTGCCGCAGACAGAGCCAGTTGGAAAAAAATACAAGAAGGGTCTACTATTGCAAGATGCACCACTTCATAATATTTTCAAAGACATATCCGGTCCCACAGAATATACCAAAAAAGATATTATAAAAGGTAAAGTAAATAGCGCTTGAACATGTAATATCTTGTGCGGAATTAGAAGCTTCCCGAGTTTTGGATAAAGAATGGATCGTAACAAAAACAATACGGAATTGAAAGTTTCTATTGGAATTTTGTATGCACGAAGCAAAGAATTTGAAACTTTCATATTTATGAGACAGAAAATGGGGACCAAACTTCTTTTCCAACACCATCAGTAAAAATGATTTTACCGAAATATTAAAATTTATTCGCTTTGATAAAAAAAGTGACAGAAGTCAACGTGTACAAAGTGATAAATTTTCTTTGATATCAGCTCTATTGGATAGGTTTATTCAAAATAGTCATTCAGAATTGCTATAAACCGAGAGCAAATATTACAATTGACAAACGACTCTTTCCATTTAAAGCCAGATGCAGATTTACTCAATATTTGCCAAATAAACCCGGCAAATTTGGTATTAAATTTTGACTGGCATCTGACGTTCAAACTAAATATATTGTAATGGGTTACCTTATTTAGGAAGGGATGAGACGCGAGTAATATCACAATCTCTAAGTGAATTTGTCGTACTCAAGCTTATCGAACCGTATACTATGAAAAAAAGAACCATAACAACTGACGATTTTTTTACAAGCTTACCGCTGGCAAATTACTATCAAAAAGAACCACGCTGGCACTATAAAAGGGAACTGCCAAAAATTTGTAAAACAAAGAAGAATACTATGGTTCTTTTTTCATCATTACTTTATAGATCAAATAGGATTATTCTTGCAATTATATTATTCTTATAATTTATGAAAGTAAGCCGAAGAAGAAAATTTTTGTATTGAGTTCGAAACATAAATCCGTCAGAATTGAAAAGAGTAACAAACGGTTAAATTTTATAATAAGACTAAATTTGAAGTAAACATTGCAGACCAAATAGCAAAGAAATATAGCGTCAAATTAGGATCAAGAATATGGCTACTTCAAGTATTTTTCAACATTCTAGATTTAGCTGGCATAAATGCTTGGATCTTATATAAAGAAACAACAACTGAAAAGATATTCAGAAAAGATTTTATGTTTCAACTAGCAGATGAACTTGCCACCGAAAATGTAAAACCAGGGATGGAATCACGAGAAGATAATATCCAGACAACTTCACAGAGCTCTCATATTATTCACGCAAACGGTGTCAGATAGGATATTATAAAAATAATAAGACTACCACCATTTGCAATATCTATATATATGTATGCGGAAAATGCACTCAAAAGAAAAACTACGTTTGTAAGAAATGTGACAAATTAAATAAATGGGAATCTTTTTTAATATTTTTGTTACCGAAGCATATATTTTTTCTTATACTTATTGTTGTATTGATGTGTAAGTGATAAAATACACCAACTCTCGTGGTCCTATTAGGAATTAATAATACCAAAAATGTACTAACATAGAATTCCTTTTGTAAGAAAGTAGTAAATCAATAAATATAAAAATATTCCATTATTACGTATATTTAAAGACCAGTCATTTTGACTTTGTTTGGTAGAAATAGCTTCGTCTTAACTATCGGTAGTTCTAGTATTAATAAATTATTACGGGTTAAAACAAGCTTGAATCGTTGGTAAACTACACGAATTTTTTATAGAGGTCGAAATTTTTATGTGTTTTTTATGTTTCTTATATACCAGGAAAGCACAACAGCCCCATCAGGTCAAAATAATCTGGCATTCGTTGCATTTTAAAAATAACAAACTCCCGACTGTCGAAATAGAAGTTTCACACTTTAAAATAAAACCAGGATTCTTTTTTACGAAATTATAATGTACAATGATTTAAATTATTGACAATTTTGCATTGAAATGATGATGAGTCACGCTCTTTACTGTATATTCGCTCAGGTGTTTGTTCGATCCCTGAGCCTAACAAAAGCTTGCGTTTCTCTTCTACCTGCCACTTTAATCTATTCCTTCTAATTAACTACTAAACCTAGTTGAACCTACATTAGCACTATTTATTGCATCTTTATAAGAAAGACGTTCTTCACGCATTTGAACAATTTGCCTTTTCTTATTGTCGATCAACGTTTTACTGTCTCTTAGGAAAATCATCTCTCAGGAGACTCATCAAAATTTTTCCAATCGTGGTAGAGTCGTATAATATAGTGTAACAGTATGTTGTGTAACATAGCATAGTGCAATATAGACGAAAGGAAGTTCTTTGCTTTTACTGTTAGGTAAGATTTCACTAGTTTTATCGCTGATTACTGATGAAGTGATAAATTGATATCCTATTGTTCTTAGCAATATATTCCGCTATTTTGTTTCTTTCAACATTATTAAAGACTAAAACAAGATATACATTTGCACTTCTATTTCGTGCCACAGTTACTTACGCAATGGTTAAATAATATAAACTGAAATAATTTTATTACATTACGTACATTATTTTTAAACAATTGCAGGTATACATAAATGTCACAGTTCTTGCGATTTACTTGGTACATTATGTATGAAAGTTAAGTTTTCCTGCGTCATACAGTGCCGAACATCTTATAGTCGTCCAATAAGGACAAATTTAAAAAATATTTTTTATTAAAACATTAAAATTCTTGGGTTTCTCTCTTTCGTTATTATATAAAAAGAGAAGGTCGTTAAAGAGAAAAAAAGAAAATGATCGCCGGACAAAGTGGAAGCGATTTTGAAAATGCTGCGCAAAGAGTATGACAAGGCAAGGCCGCTGAAACTTTTCACGTTGCAAGGAAAAAAACATCGATTATTTTGCTTGTAATATCTATGAATACAATATAAATAAATGTTTCGTCCCATTTAAATGTCTGCGATGTTAATGTTTATTAATTAATATTTTTATTAATAAATAGTCAGTTACTATCTGTAGCATGCCACGTATCTGAATCCACGTATTAGAGATTGATTTGATCGGTAGCTTGCTGCCTTCAACGTGAATGAAAGACAGCTGGTTCAAGTTGAAATTTGATTAGTGCTAGGTTGATAGAGTTTTAATTCACTTGTCAGAAGTAAGATTGAATTGGATGATTTAAATAATCTGACGAACATGAATTATATTAATAAGGAATGTAAGAGCAAGTAAGAATGAATAAGTAAGAGTGCTGTGAAAACATTGAATGCACTGAGAATGCTGAGTGTAGACTGTCTTATTGAACGCTCCTGTTGAGCTGCTAGAAACAACTGAAAACTACTGACTTTTCTCTTTGTGGGTTGATCTTATACAGGGTGTGGCACGTGACTGTGATTTTTCAGGCACTTCTGATTGTGCCTGAAAAAAATGTCTTGAACAAAAACTAATCAGTTTCTGGTTCACTACAAAGTACAATATAAAAAATTCCAAAAACTTTTTTTCGTTAAAAAGTTAAGATCACATTGATTTTTTTAAATAGCACCGTGTATTTTTGACTTTGCAGGATTGTTGCTTCTGAAAAAACGAATTCAACGACCTACTATACTATCGCTTTCAGATGTCTTTGACTTCAGAAATTTAGATTTAATCAACAGAAATTGTTCATTGTAAATTTTTCATAATGGCATCTGTGACGATTAATTACACATTATTTGGGTACTTTTGTCGGTTTAACGGTTTGATACTACAGTACAAGTTATATTAATATTTTCTCATAACATTAATATCAACATGACTTTCACCCTAGTTACAATCGTTCATTTTGTTAAGACAATTCTGATATTCAGTCTTAATCTGTCAGTACAAAACTAAGCATGTATTCTAATAGTGAAAAGGTAGATGTGCGGTAAATGTGATAGAGCTGCAAATATGTACGCTACAAAATATTTGTAATTCTAAAAATTCGTAATATTTGTAACATTATAAATTCTCTTGTAAGCAGTTCGAAAATAGAAACTGTACGAATACTTATTGCTTGTACATTTCTGCCGATTTTTTGTTTTTTTTTTTGTTGATTTCGCAAATTATGCAAATTAAAAATTTTCTTTTGCATTGCATCTATTCTAGAAATTTGCGAAAAAATGTACAAACTCACTGTTTATAAAAAAATTGTTAATAAACTAACCATTTCACGAAGTTTTGTTTGAAATTGATCGGTGTACGAATACTTTCTACACCCACTGTATGTATACGAAAAATGAATGTACAAGTGAACTTTATATGCGTTTACGTCGAAATTGTTTCGATACGAAATTACACGTTACGAAATTTATGCGAAATCTATGGATCGAATGCAAGTTAATAGTGAAAATTATATTATTTATGTTAGTGGATCGGACTGATAAACACACTAGTTGAAGATAGATTTAATAGAAATTACGAAATACATATATTTAATTCTCACACTCTATTTCAACTCTCATACTCTGCTACACTCAAGTCTCGCGTCTATCCAACTCTCGACTGGGCATCTTCCCGATCACATTTGTTTTTTTCGTCACCATGCTCGCGCTCAACTGTTCTCGCATACATCTCTTTCATTCGTTCTTTCTTCTGCCCTGGAATATCTCAAACACTCAGATCACACCATACCACTCTTATACTCTCACTCTCGCCACACTCATCCTTCCATACAAACATCATGTATTTTCACTCATCTATGGCAACCACTACCACAATTTACAGCATATTTGATTATTTTTCATCAATCTCCGAAGCGTGATGATCCCGCAAAACACCGTAATTAATTCATACACATATTTCTTTTATTATTTTGTTATTTATATTTTTTCCTGTATAATTAATATTTTCAACTGTGAAATTTTTCTTCAAAGGATAAGATTAAACTAAATATGAATAAATTAAATCGATCTGGTATGATTTTCTAAAGATTAATGCTACTGTAGGAGTGTTCTTATGATTTTTAGTTACTATTTCCGAAATTTACCCTAAGTCGTATTTTCTAATCTGAAAATACGACTATTCGAGAAAACGGTACCATTATAATTATGTAAAATTTTTTTGCAATCTGCAACTACAACCCATTTCTCGATCATTACAATTACTTTTATTCACAATTGCGAAAGCGATTAATTGTTGTGACATATCGTTAAATCTCTTCAGTTAGTAGAGTAAATATAGTATATTGAGAACATGTGTGCAGTTCAAAAGTGGTAGCCCACTCAACGATTTCATCTACTTTTCAATACTTTCAATGTGCGAAAGTAAGTATATTTTGAATACTATATGTTCTATATAACATTCTATACCTACTAAAAATCGCTTTCGCAGATCTACGAATGCTGTGAAATGTAATAACGGTGCGATAAAATGATAGCTTATTGTTTGTACTGATTTATCAGTATTTTGTAATGCCAGTTTTCTTTTGTAAAACCTCAATTACTCACTTAGGCGTTGATTGTACAGTTTTCTAATTTCTTTGTGAGAAAAATTACATTTTTGAACAATCTTTAATTTTAACTGTTAAATTGATTTCCTTCTGCATAAACACATGTATGTAGCTAATTCGCTCCGGATAGTTTTCATCATATTAGAGTCTGGTGACTTGACAGGCAGAACTGATATATTTTTTTAATAAAAATAATTTTGAGTACATTTACCTGTAGAAATATCCAATTTTTCTTCGTCATATGAGCAATGTACTCTTTCAATTGCTTGTCAATTAAATGATCTCTGAGTTTAATAATCTAAATGAAATTTATATCAGTCATGCCGTGGTATTCAACTCCGATCCACATTATTGCACTTCTTCCTTTTATTTGCCGGCGGCTTCAAATGTATTATTCTTTTTATAAATAATGATATTAAAAAATCACCTGGGCTGTCTAAATTGAATTTCTTTTTTTCGATTAATATCACTTGCTTTCATTGTTTCTTCTAATGAACATGAATTTTTGCAAATTCCACACACTTTGCTTTGTACTCGACTGTTAAGGCGAGGCTTTAATTTTTGATATTTTAAATGTTTACACTGTTGTAGTATATATTCACACATTGAATATTCGTTTGATTCGTTTTTTCATACTTACAATTAGTGTTTTAGAAATTTCCACTGTTGTTCCTTTTTAGAATTCGATGCTTGTTACAAATCGTTCAGTTGTTTTCTTTTTCTCATAATTGTCAGGATTTTTTAATAAATTACCAACTACTTTGTGACTCCTATTAAAAAGTTTTGCGATTTTCGGTACAAATTATTTTTCAGAATGCAGTAACAGAATTCTGTCAGTTTCACTTTTATTTCATTTTTATAATCTTTTTCTTTGCCCAGTCTTTGAATAAATTACAAAATAATATACTATAAAATTTCGGAATCTCTTCTGCTTTAGTTAACAATTCGATAACAATTAATAAGGAATTTAAAACGCACAAACATTTCAAGCGACTAGGCTATCATTTTGTCACACCGTTTTTACATTCTGTTTAGATTTCTTTCTATAGCATTCATAAATCTGCGAAAGCGATTTTTAATACGTATACATAGAAAATCATGTACAATATATAATATATAATATATATAATATATATAATATATAGTGTTCAAAATATACTTTTGCACATGTACTGAGATGAAATCGTTGAGTGTGCTATTATTTTGTTGCGAACTATAACTTTATCAATTTCCATTCATGCCTGACATGCGAAACTGTACCAAAGACAATTCTGCTTTAGTTAACAATTCGATAACAATTAATAAGGAATTTAAAACGCACAAACATTTCAAGCGACTAGGCTATCATTTTGTCACACCGTTTTTACATTCTGTTTAGATTTCTTTCTATAGCATTCATAAATCTGCGAAAGCGATTTTTAATACGTATACATAGAAAATCATGTACAATATATAATATATAGTGTTCAAAATATACCTACTTTTGCACATGTACTGAGATGAAATCGTTGAGTGTGCTATTATTTTGTTGCGAACTATAACTTTATCAATTTCCATTCATGCCTGACATGCGAAACTGTACCAAAGACAATGAAAAATTGTCGACATTTTAAACTAATGTAATTTCGTAAGAAAATAACATATAACGACTCACTTGATCTCATTTTAGAACATGAAGCTTGCACTTTAACAGTCGTGAAATTTTGTTTAAAAATGATTATCTTTAAAAATGATGTTAGATTATTTAGCGAGTGGCAAAATGAGGATATTTCTTTTTTGAAAATTGTAAAAATTCATGCATAAATATTAAAGAATTGAGATCACTATTGTGGTTTTGAAAATTAAAATTTGTTTCTGCCGTACGATTTTTTTCTTCCATTCTGTTGAATTTTGAATATCAGAGACAATATCAACGACAAAAATTTAAAAATTCTTAACATTTTATTATCTATTTCAAATATTGTTTAAAATACTGGCAAAAAAATCGCTTACTTACTATCTATCTCCCACTTCTCACCACCTACAGTTACTCCTAAAAGTATTCGGACACTACCTACAGTTGACTATAAAGTGCTGTATCAGGGTAATTACGAAGGAATTGCGTAAACTCTTTTTTCTTATGAAACGTCAGTTATTGCTCTTCAAAATTATGTATTACCATTTTCATATATATTCAGTTATACAATACTATGACATAAATAAGTTCAAATCATATTAGATTATCGCATGACAAAAGTATTGGAGCATTTATGAAAAAAACTGTTTCTGTACATCTTGAATGGAGTAGATGCAATATTAATATGGGTTGGATGCCCATTTTGCTGAATCACGTATTTTAGTCTTTTCGGCACATTCGAAACTATTTTTTTTTAAATATTCTAATTGTAAGCTTATAGAATTCTATTCTTCTGTTAATGTTATCATCAATTCTGTCTTACTGCGGATTGGGATTTTGCGAATTTTAAAATGAAATTCATCCCATAAATTTTCTATGGAATTCAGAAAGAATTCGGGTGATCGCGGTGCGGCAAAACTTTCGAGCAGTTGTACAACAAATATTCTTGAACAATCCGTGCCTTATGCTTAGGGTTGCTGTCCTGATAAAACTTAAAAGTTTCACGAATTCCCAAAGTGCATCCGCAGATTTGAGTAAATTGTTTCGAAAAATATATTTATTTTTATCCATGATGCCATCGATAGAAACTCCTACGCTTGAAATGCAACCCCACACAATCATATTTCCTCCACCGTGTTTAACAGTTCGATTCAAATGTTTTGGTAGTAACTGCTAATTTTTTTTTTTTTCTTTTACGCTACACCATTTTTCTCCCATCACTTCCGAAGAAATTAAACTTACTTTCGTCTGCGAATATAAATTCGAATATAAATTGTATCGATGATTATTAAGTACTCTACGTACGTTTGTATGTACATTTTTATGTATACGTTCGAATAAGTGCAATGTTAACTGTGGAGCACTAGTTTCAGGATTTCTTTTTAATTTTTCTAATAATCGCTCTCTCTTCCATCGCTCTTCTCTTTCATTCAGTGGACGTTCTTTTGATAATTTAAAATCAATACGATTTTTTTTCCTGTACCTCTTAACAACATCTGCGACTGTACTTTTTTTCATACATAATAAATTTGCAATTTCACGATACGTGAAGTCTTTTTCTCTATGAAATATGACTAACTGACGTTTATCAAAATTAGTATTTCTTGCTCTATGTCCCATTATTAACACTTGGTGTTTACGCTTTCGCTGAAAATGTCAAACTGACGCGTAACCGAAACATTGTTCAGTCACGTACAAAACAAACTTGACAATGAGGAGATCCGCGTATACAAATTCCAGGTGTCTGAATACACAATGTCCGATTTTATCACGCAAAAATTGAACGTGATTTCGACTTACTTATATTACAGTAATATATATGAATGTAAATTAAAATGATAATACATAATTTTAAAGAGCAATACATAACATTTCATAAGAAAAAAGAGTTTACGCAATTCCTAATTAACCTTGATACAGCACTTTAAAGACAACTTTAGGTAGTGTCCGCATAGTTTTGGGAGTAACTGTACCTTTAGTCACTTCCCACTATCCCCTCTCAACCCCCGCGGGTCAGATGTGGTTGGAACCAAAATAACAATGTACAATAGATTAGGATAATTTAATTTTAAAATCATCTGGATCTGATCTCTTTGAGTACTCTTAATTGGTTTTTTTAAAAATATTTTTACATTATACAGCGGATGGAAAAATAAAGATATTTTTATTGAAAATTGTAAAAATTTAAACTTTCGAAAATTTGAAAATTTTAATCTTCATGGCCACAATGGTGATCATAATTTTTTAACGTTTTTACATGCAACTGAATTTTTACAATTTTCGTAAAAAAACGATGCTTGTTTTTCTATTCGCTACAATCATTTTGAAGAAAATGGCCTTACGGAATTGTAGTTTTCGCGCTTCAAAATGAGTAGATCGTTATATTATCCTTTCTTACGAAATTATATCAATTTAAATTATCGATAATTTTTCATTGTTGTAGATATAGTTATATTAATCACTATATATTAACTTACACGAATATTTTTGCTTTAATATTTTTTCCCCCCTCATTACTTTATTCGAAATCTGTTTAAATATAATTCCCTTTTAGGGATATGAGTCTTTAGAATCTGAATCTCTGATCTTAAAAATGTCATACATGGACACAGATTTTTAAGATAAATGTATGTTTGTATGTTTTTTTTTTTTTTTAAAGCGATATCAATACATGTTGATGACAATAATAATAAACACGTGATGATAATAAAATTAATAGCGAGGTTGGAGTTTTGTATTCAGGTACCTTATTTGTATTTCATAAAAGTATTTTGCGTTTAGAATATAGAAATTCAAAAATGAGAATAAAAGTTCTGATGAAAGTACAAAAATTCGATTGTTTTTAGTTGAATTAATTTTAATGTTAAGCAAAGATTATTGGTTAAATATATTTATTAAATTGATGTATATGAATTGTTATTTTCTAAAGGCGTATATTGAGTATATATTTTCATTTAATTCGCATTCAGTATATTAAGTAAAAATTTTCGGTAATTTAAGCATAAAGAAAATATAACTTTATGAAAAAAAAATCATAGATTTATCTATGCATATTTTTGTAATTGTAAAACTTTGACTTTCACAATATTCAATTTGTTTTTGTGAAAAATGTATTCACACACTTTTAAAGAGAGTATGCAATAGTATTTTTTCTTCCGAAAATTTTGTAAATTCAAACGTCTTTATAGACAGAGAAAAATATTTTTTCATAACTAAATCTATCAAGATTGAATTCTTCTCTTTCCAACGATTTTTTCAAGTTTTTCAATTTTTCATCATGTGTACAAATACTTTCTACATCCATTGCAGTCATTTATCTATATTTTTTAATATTGTTCCTGTAATAAATTTTGAAGCAGTAAATGTATTTTTATAAATATAAACACTATATGATGATTTATAGAATTATGATGATTGACAATTATGGTAGTTGATCAATAATAAATGGTAAATTTAAACTTCATATGTTTTAATTCATACGTAGCATTTAATCTCTAGTTTAAGGATATTGACAATTGTTAAAGTAATTCATTTCTAACGATGTATTGATAAAATGCAATGTTAAAGCAATGAGTAGATAAAATAAAATTCTCAAAATGTGGTTATATGAAAATAAAGTTAATATACTGTAGCGGCTAGCAGACGTCGGAGAGAAGACAAGAAGTTAGGAGAATTTACGACTCACGTGGCGCCTGTGTTATTGAATTGCGAAGGCCAAGTTTAGTTTTTACAGTGCGTAAGACCAGACGTCCGCACTTATAGTTTTTAGAAATTCGGCCACAATAGCATCTCTGCGAAGCGTCGTAAACTCTAGGATTTTTAAGGGCCACCCAGATCGTCATCTGGAAAACACTTGAAGAAAGTGAGGCCCAGAGGAGACCCTGCTACATCGCCACAATTCTGGGAAATCGGCCTCGGCGAAATTGTAGCCCCACTCTCGGGAAAAGCGCGTCACGAACGCAAGGAGTAGGCGGCGCAATTTCGTGACAATCTAATTGGCTAAAGCTCAAAATCGAGTCGGCCAATTAGGGATGTCCGAAATGGGGACCGAGTTTTCCTCGTAGCGAAAAAAGCGTTCAGTGTTCGAGTAAAAGTAAAAAAAAGTTCAAGAAAATTCGGGCAAGTGACGCACGGATAGGCCCGTGACGTGGGCATCAGCGAATGGCTACGTGTTCACCGCGTTTTCCGCGTCCTTCGCGCCTTGGTGTATGTCGCTCACAATAAAAGTTATACATACACCATACGCCAGTGTCAATCAATATTAACCACTATCCTCACACCACAAACATCCCCAAAATACCAATTTTAGAAATTCATAATTGGTTTAACTTTGAGTGTTTAGTTCATACTAGAATAAAAATCTTACAAATAATCTGCTATCGTACAAGTAATTTATTTATTAATGATTCAAAAAGACATTTCAATATAAATGTACTTTTATTATTAAATGTATTTATTTATTAAACCAAATAATGTTTCTCCAGGGACAATCCTTCTGGGAATAAAATACAAAATGCTATATATAATACAATTTGCTATATGACTGTAGCTACCGAGTTAGATAGAATGATTCACCAATCGTTGAATAGATTACCAATTATTCTGATACAACTTCCTTTTTATATCTAAGACTATAGCTATTTTTATAAGCGGGAATCGCGGGATCTCAAATAATCCTACCGACTAACGCTTAAAATTATTAAAAAGAAGGACAAAAGGACACAAATGTTCTCTTTACAGATATTGCCGAAGGCTATGGCAATAAGCGTAAATGGAGTTTTACAGAGACCAGAGTTGCAAGGTACGCTTGATGATAATATGTTAATCATAATGTGCTGTCATAATGTGCAGGGATTGGAGCCACAGGATCTGCTGAGGGCGTCGCTTTTACCGACAAGGACCATGGGGACCGGCTCTCAGAATTCGATATTGTCCGATTCCCGAGACGTGTTTTATGTCAGATATTCCAAGGTTAGGCTAACGGTCTCGGACACTATGAAGCGTTTCATCAAGGCAGCATGCACACAGCAGAGCGAACTGGTGCTCGTTATTCAAGTCCCGGGCTTCCAGGATCTCGATAATGTACCCGCGCCGCCGCAAAGTGTCAGCAAGGGACTGATACTTGTGTATCTCTTCCATCTCGTCGACTCGAACGCTTCGAAAATATTTTTGAAAGATACGGTTACGTTAACCACGACAACGGTCTTCGAAGACTCGTGTGCCACAATGCTGGGACACAAGATCGCGAATTCCTCGTCGATCCCTGAGATACACTTTTTGACTCGAAATTCGCCAGGGACTCTTCGAGAACTTGACAAGTCGCAACGTTCTAGTGTCTCCTTTGCCGAGCGGCCAGGTGTAATAATACTTGGAGAAACATCTCGATGTCGTATCCACATCACCGGCATCTTTGGCCACTGTCGCTCAATGGTCGGCTCCGTTCAATTAGTTTTAATGGAATGTATCGAATAAACGAACCGGACAAATTGCCTTTCGCACACGAAATGATCACTCATTCTGTGCCGGAAAGTGGCATCAAAAATCTTTTCCTGATCCAGTTTTCGCAAGAACACGGATATATAGTGCTTAGCCATCGTTGTCATCCGACCCATAATCTACAAATGTATTGATGAAATGCAATGAAACGATTATCAGACAAAATGAAATTTCTAAAATGTAATTATAATAATAAAAAATGTAATATGAATATGAAGTTTATATATTAATTTTTGAAATTCATAATTGATTTAACCTCTTGAGTGTTTAATATAAATATTTAATGTACATAAATGCAATGTAAGTACTTAATGTAAATTTAATCTAAATTTTTGATAATTCTAAGTATTCAAAAAGTTAAAATACTCGCAATGTTGAACGAAATATAAAAAACAAAAAAAACAAAAAATGAAAAATTGCATTTATGTATTTCATTTAACTTCATCGTAGATGAATACATATTTGTTCTCATATAATCTAATCTAAATTTCGGAATGAGTAATCTTGCGTATTCGTCATTAACGAAAATATTAACGTTAAAATCTCATACATGGTTCAAGTAAATTACGCAGCTATAGTCTAGTTACTTTCAACATTTATTTACATACACTTTCAACAACATTTTTGAGCGATATATTTCGTATACATATATAGTGAAAAACATAACTGTACTAATAAGAATGAAAAATTGTCGATAATTCAAGTTGACATAACTTTGTCAAAACAGAACGTATAACAATCCACTTGATCTCAGCGTGAAGCTTTTACTTTGATCGTTACTTTGATTTTTTTTTACAAAGTTATGTCAGTAAATTATCGATAACTTTTCATTGTCAGTGGTAAAATTATGCTTTTTATTGTATGTATAACAACTCATAAATATATTTATACAATGTAAATGTATCATCTGAATCATCGATAGAGAATGATTAGCTCAAAAGGTAGTCATTGAAAAATAGCTCGTTTCGATGTCCACATGAAACGTCTACGGAAAATGTGTTAAAACATGTGTCACATGTACACATTTATACGTCAGGTTTCACCATGTTTCAATATATAAACGGATTATAAGTTAATAAATTATACATAAAAATGTATAATGTATCATTTCCTGAAATTTTATTCCACTATTCTATTTCATTCGAATTCCATTTCAGGAAATGATATATTGAATAAAAAGCAATTTAGATGTGCGAATGTAGTCAATATCGAAAATCAATACATAAAACTTAAATATTACTTCTTGTTTTTTTTCCAAACAAACAGGTGGCAAATCTTTTGATTCTCTCTCTAAAATAAATTAACCCTCAAATTATTTTGTAATCAATTCACGCTCATAGTTAAAAGAGAAGATATGGAATTTGAATTCGAAATTTAGTTTCTTTACATTGAAGATTAATAAGTACAAATTATATATAAAGTTTCAATATTTATTATTTGGATAATTAATGGCTGTTACTATTGAAGAAAAAGAATACAACAAAAGAACAAAAACAGAATTGTAAGGCAACGAGTTTATATGTTCGAGACTAGTTTTAATTGATTTTGCAATCTCTGGAGAAATAAATTTTTCTATTTTTTTTATTTTTTGAAATCGATAAATTCTAAAACGCTTATAGTAGAACAGGCCTTGAGCAACTTCTTTCCCGCCGTTGTTTCACGACTCCTATCATTAGTCTGCCAGTTTCTTCACTAATCCAGTTCGTGTATAAGACGTGAGTATAAGTGACTAGAGCTATGTTGAGACTTGATACATATAGCTGTTACTCATTATCAGGTGAATATGGGGATGACTCATTAAGAGGACAATAGAAATGGTATGATCCACGGGCTACCAGTAGGCCTGTTCTAAATGAGGAAAACAACTGAAAAAAGAAATAGAAAAACAAAAAAGAAAAACGCATTAAGCGTTTCTTTCTCAATCATGATGAAAAAAAAACAATAAACTTATACGTTCACAAGGTGTAAATAAGAATTTGGCGAGGAGAATTTGAAACATTTTTACGTTGATTCTATACAGCAGACCTGTTAATGAGCCATTCTCATCACACCCATTTGATTCTACATCTGGCGTTTGTCATATTCACACACGGACTGGCCTAATGACTTAGAATTAGTCATGAAGCAACAGCGGTGAAGTAATTGCTCAGACTTGATTTACAAAATAGTTGAAAGATAAGACAAATATAAATTACGTATTGATAATTGAAGTAACTTAATATTAGTTGTAACTGAAGTAGATACTTAAATTTGTTTTTTAGATTTGTGGTCGACGGAAGATGTCAGATGAAGTAAGCTTGAACTATTTAGCTTGGATGATCTTGGTTCGATTTCCAAGGACATGCGATATAAATTATCATCGTCGATTTGCAACGATGGATCCAACAGATAATTCATAATCTTTGCTATCGGTTCGATGTTGTATGATCCTTGCTGGAATTGACGTATTTCTTGAATCACGTGGGCAATCTGGAAATAAGTTGAAAAATTTGAAATTTCAACGAGCAAAATATTAAACTGAATTTAAAGAGTTAAGCCGTCTTAAATTATCCAGAAATAAGAGTGAATCTTTGCTAAAGTGCGAATTTTTATATGAGATCATATTAAACAAATATAATAATATCACAATATTTAATATTATTATTTATATTTATTTACATTTATTATTTAATATTTATTTAATATTAAATAAATTTATTAAAAAAGTAACCTTGGTAGAAAATTGTTTTACGTACGAAATATTATAAAAGGCACTCTACTTTGGATATTTTATATATTTTTTTGTATAATGTACATTCTATCTAATAATATATTTTAAAATTTCCTATGAAAGTCTAAGAACAATCTAATTATTAAGTGAAAAATTCCAATTTTTTGAGAAGCTGTAGTTTGATATTTGAGGTATTTAAGATACCACTGTAAATGTTCAATATAAAACTATCAATAATGTGGATTATGATAAATGTTTAATAACAAACGTTTTATCAATATATAATAACTCCTATTTGGCATTGCTGTAAATATTAAACTACTTTTGCTTGTGTCAAAATTTCATTTCGTTATAAAAAAATGCAATAAAAAATTCTTATTATTTTTCAATATTATTATATAATTATTTATAAATATTTAAAATTGATTTCTGATAAAAATAAGTTTCCTATTTTTAACCGTAATTGTATTTGTAGTAATTAAAATTTTTGAAAATCCATAAGTTATACTAGACATATCATACATTATCTATTTGTAGCTTAACAAAATTTTTTTATTTCACGAACTCTTTGCAGAGATAGTAGTTAACAACTGAAATCAGGTTTCGAAACTAGTAAATGATTCTGCTATTTTGTAACATTTTGACACGAAAAGAATTGAAATTGTTAATTATCTACGAAAAAAACATTAGTTCATAATGTTTTATAGAAACTTCATAGACTTACAATGATACATTTTTAGAAACTAAAATAATTTTCAATAACTACATAAATAACAGTTTATAGAATTTTTATTTTATTTATAGTATTAAAAATTAGTGTTATACTTTAGTTGATAGTTCCAGTATTAAGAAACTGGCTCCAATTACGAATTCATTCGTTTCTAATTCATTGAATCGTAATATTTTATTTGTCTTTTTGTATTAATTCTTACAATAACGACTATCTTTATTTTTAACATGATATTACCACAAAGAGAAAGAAATTATTTACCATTCTCATTTTGGAAAAGTTCAAAAGGCCGTCTTCAGTCGTAGTTGGAGTACCCTCTTCTATGAAAGAAAGATCAGATAGATACATTCCTATATAAGGGATACAAGGTGGATCGCATCGACGTAAAGCCTCCCTCAGATTTTTGAAACGTCCATCTGATGACACGGTATTTTGCAGTTTTTCCATCATTTGAATCGTCTATAAATGAAATAAACGAAACAATTCGTTATTGCATTTATTATTTTTCACTAACATTCGCAATACTGGCACAATAATTTACTAATTCCGCAGAAGTCCATGATCATTTTTTTTTTTTTGTATAATAATTAATATTTGCAATTTTGAAATATTATTCCAAAGGATATAAATAAACAAAATAACGAGTAAATTAAATTGACCCAGTATGGTTATTCAAGAACCAAGTTTACTGTAAGGCTGTTTATATTTTTATTTACCGCTTTTGGAACTTTGTCCCAAGTCTTTTTCAATCTGAAAACACTGCTGTTCGAGAAAGCTGCACAAATCTGTAATATCCCGTTGTAATTGTGTAAATTTTTGTTGCAATCTGCGATTGTAACCCATTTCTCGATCATTGCAACTTTCGCTGACACACTCTTCCGTCTAACAATTTCGGAAGCAACCAATTGTGACACTTCGTTGAATCTTTTCGTCAGTAGCCAAATGTTTGGAGCGCGTATAGCTTTATCAGTTTTCAACCATGCCTGTCCAAGAAATTCTCTGCGCAAAAATACGCATTGAACATTATAGAAACTTCAGCATTTGTGTATCATTGAATAATAGTGAAACGAACTTTACCTTCTTTACCTTAACTCTTTTTTATTTTAAATTCATTTCTATCTTTTGAATTTATTAAATTTATTTTTTAATTTCTAAATTAAATAAAAACTTATTTTTTCAATTTTCTTAAAAATAAATTTAACTCATTTAGTTCATTATAATTTTATAATTGAATTATATTATATTAAATTATATTTGCAACTGAATTAAATCCCAATGCAATAATTTTAGTAATAAACTAAATTTAGTTTTCAGCTGTGTTTTAAAACATCAGAGATTTATATAATCTACAATTTATGTAATAATTAATCTTTTTATGATGAATTAACATTAATTTTTGCTAACTTACTTGCTCGAAAGAGCCATAAAAATCTTGTGATCCAAATACGTCATCTGTTCTGCGATTTGAAGTGGTGAGAGCGTTTCAATAGTTTGCTTAATTTTCATCTGAAATCGTGTGATATTTTTACTCAGAATAGTAAAATTTCTCAATTAATATTAATATTAACGGAAAAAGTACAAAAATTACAGTGTTCAATTAGATTATCCGTTATTTGTTTAATATTTATTCTGCATATACATACGTACAGTAGGAGGAGCCAATAGTATTCTCAGTTCTTCTTCGTTATTTTCCAGTTGTTCCTTCGAGATCAATCGAAGAAGTTGGCTCACGGCTTTGTGTTCAGCGGGAAGGAGATTAGGCCAGTGAATGATATCTTCGAGGAACTTGATTGTTAAATTTTTCAACCTCTGATCAGACTCGAAGTCTTGAGGATGTTTTGAGATCCAATGCCTCAAAACTTTTAAGACTCGCATCATGGTTGCGGTTGACATAACCGATTCCTTCCATTTGCTTTTGTCACAAGAGCCACTGCGATTATCCTTATCAGTGTTCTTGTCTGGCGGGTTGCTTGACGCAGATGTTGCAATTGCAAATGCAGTTGCAGCCGTTGATGTACTGCTCCTAGATGTATTTAACGAAACATTAATCCTTTCTCCGTTTAATTCAATCTTATGCAATCTCTTTCGTGTTATATCCACTTGTGTGATGATTATTACCTTGAATAATTACGAACAGTTTTGGTTATTACGCAAATTTTTTGTTTAGCATGCATATTTATGATACAATATTGGCCAAAAGTTTGACTGTACTTTTGTTGCATTTGTATTTTATATTTGGTTTAATATTTACTATTTTATAGTATTTTATGAAGCATTTTAAAAAATATTAATTTACAATATTATAATACCATGAATAATATAATTATATTGTAAATATAAAATAAAAACTAATATAAAAGAAAAGTGTGATAATAAATGTTAATAAATTTAGTAATTTATAATGTTATAATATTATAGCATTATAATATGATAATATTGTGAATAATATCATATTTATATAATAGTGTAATAATAATATCATAATAAGTAAATGAGAAATATGCCAATAAAATTTAATAATAGTAGTAATTTATAATATTACAGTAATTTAGAATATTAAACTATTATAATATTTATTATTAATTTATCATGATATTGATTTATAATATTATCAATTAATATTTTACAATTACTGTTTAATATTTAATATATAAAATTAATTTTTTGATGATATTACACAGCGATAAGCATTTTTTGTACTCAATATATATGTATACTAAAATATTCTGGACACAAAAATCACTATTGATATTGAAAGTACAATATCAATATTAAAATCTCTGCAATTTTAAATGAAACATATAATACACAGAACATGTACCTAATCTTTTGGCCGGTGCGCAGCATGTATAAATTTATATACTGTTCAATATATTATTTTTTGTATGATTCATATAAATAATCATAAAATATATTATCAAAACATAAATTAAGACATAAATACTATGACTATTAATTATTGTTAATCATGATATTGTTTATTTGAATATATGAACGTTCGTTTTTTCACCATATTTTTGATTAAATACGATTCCAGAATTATATATCGTAATTTGAATTGAAGATTTTCATTTCAAGAAAAAGACATGCATATATTTTTTTGTTTAAAATTTATAGCAAAACATTTTAATTTTGGTCGATATTATATGATTAATTTTTACTAACGCAGTTAACTCTCATTGATTTTTATAACAACATGACAGTCAATAAAATTTTTAAATACGATATGAAATATCATTTTTACAATAATTTAGTAATCAAATGTGAATTTAATAATTAAAATGAAAAGACTATCTTTCTATCTTTTGTTCTTTGTTTATATTTTAAATTCTTAATTCTTAAACATACTAAACGATAGTGAACATCCAATTTAAAAAAATACACATATTTCTTTTTTTATTATCTACAAACTTCTCAGTACATCGCAAGAAAAAAAAATTCTAAATTATATTTTCTCTACTGATCATTCGAAATATGCTGAATTTGACAATTTGTCAAGATTTTTTAAAATAAATTTTATCTTGCAACATTGACATATTTTTATATTATTAAATTATTGTATACAAACTAATTAGAATTCTCTGAAAATAGTTTAAATGATAAACTATAAGAATAGACACAGAATTTCAATTTTACATATTAGATTCTACAAATAAAAGTAGTAAGTTTTTAATGATAGATATTTGATAAATTTTTAATATTATTAATATTAATGCAGAGTGTTTTACGTAATATTCCGTACATTTTTTTAACTATTTGCGACAATATAATAAAAATCTATATTTAACAAATTTCAAGTATTTAAAGAAGGATTTTGAATATTTTGTAGATACTAATTCAGTTATCAATCAAAATTATATTCTGAAATTTTAAAAAAATTACAATATTTTTCATATTTATTCACATAAATAAATGACGAACTGCATATGCAGTTAATTATGCAATCGAAAGATTTTTTATCATTATTGTTAGACGGATTTATACTATGTGTGTTTCTATACATTTATAGAAAGCTTCAAAATACAAAATTAAAGAGAATGCATATAATATAATAAAACATATAAGATATCTAAATTATGCTGCTTTTAATAATACTATCCCTGGCAAAAAATTTTCAAATGCAAATATTTGAAAATATTCAAAAATAATCAAATTTTTTGTTTTTATAAATTATACTGAAATTACTGATTTCATTTTTTTACATATTTTAAATAAACGTAATAGTATTTTATATCTCAAATGTTATAATGTTTTTAGTCATTTTAAGATATTTGTAGTTTAATCGAAAACTTTTTGTCAATATTTGGCACGTAAAACAATTTTCTATGTTTTTAACTAAATTCTCAAAAATATAAATTGGCATAAAAATCTGTAAACTTTAATGATTAGAGTAAATTTTTTTTACTGTATATATACATATGATAATTTTATGGATATAGATTTTCATAATATTATATTTCCGATTTATTGGGATATCCGGAAAGTTCGTGTCAATTTTTAAGGAAATTTCAAGTGCAAAATTTTTATGTATCGATGTTTATTTATTCAATTATGTATTCGCCATTTTGTTCTACAGCCTTTCCTCATCTTTTATGCAACTTGAAGATTCCATCATAGTGTCCATTCATAGTATCGAGGCTCCACTTGAAGATTCCAGAACTTCTCAGATTTCTCGATGAAAAATTTCTCAAGCTTTATGTCAACCAAAAAAGATTTTGCCACTAGAATTTTGCAAATACGTGAATAAGTGAAATTCTGAAAGTGCAGTGTTGAATATGCAGTGATGAGTTTGACGGATGAAACAGCATATCCTAGCCAAATTTCAATTTTGGTCGGGTAGTCAAAGAGCCATGAGATCTGGCATTATCCTGATAGAACACGACGCCTTTCCTACTAGCTAATTCCGGACGCTTTTCCTGAATCTAATTCGTCCAATTCCAAGCAATACTTATCTGAATTTATCGACTGGTCGTTTGGTAGGAGCTGATAATACAGGATTCTTTTCCAATCCCACCAGACACAGAGCATGAAAGCTTTTCTCGGATGAAAACTGGCTTTAAGGGTATAGCTAATAATGGTTCATTTCGTTTACCTCAGGATCTTTTCCGCTCAACATTGTTATAAACGATCCACTTTTTTTTCATCCGTCGCTAATTGCTTCAAAAACGGTGCGTTTTCATTGCGTTTGTACAGCAAGTCACAGATGTGATTCATTAAATTTTTCTCGGTCAAATTATACGAAACTCATACATTGTAACAATTTACGTAACCAAGTTTCACTAAATGTTCGTAAACGGTGGTTTTCAATATTTTTAATATCTCTGCTAATTTACGTGTTATATAGCGCCGGTTATTTTCCATCAGTGTCTTGATTTGGTCATCATCAGTGATGGAATTGAAAGTTTTTGGTCTTTAAGGTCGAAAACACCAGCTCTAAACTTAGCAAACCACTTGCGAACAATTCTTTTAGCTAAAGCACTTTCTTTGTAAACTGCACATATCTTATTTATTGCTTGTGTAGTACTCTTGCTTTTTCGGTAATAGAAAAGCATTAAGTATCTAAAATGTACTTTGTTTTCTTCCATCTTCAAAAGGGTACAAAACTGTCATAAATCAATTTATTCCAAGCAATTTCTTTCTAGAGATGCGTTGAAATGTCGTCTTTAAGAATATGTACGCAAATCACATGTTTTCAATAACTTTGACATATTTAGATATATTCCAATACAATCTAGTGAAAATCGGCACGAACTTTCTGGACAATCCAATATTTAGATATAATCAATATTTTAGAAATAGTGTTATTTTAATTAATTAAAATCAAAATTAAAATTAAAATTAAAATTAAGTGTCAAAAATCCCTCTTTTTCTGTTTCAAATATTTAATATCTAACAAATGAACCTTCTGATTGACCGTACACATTTCCATTAGTTTCAAAATTAATTTCAAATTTTACCAGTATGATCATGATAGTCATGCCTCAATTTGGAATTTTTTCTAAGTGTATTTTCGTGAGCTGCTACACATTAATAATTTTTTATTAAAGATTTTCGATATTCATAATAGTTGATCGATTATATATAAACGATATGGTAAGTCCATTTTGGACTTTGTGCAAATATTAAATCGGAAAAATAATTTACATGATACTTTTACTGTTGAAAATGTGGTTCATGTCGAAAAATTTACATTTAATATCCTATCCAATTTTTCAAACATTTTGCAATCATGTAATAAACAAATGTTTTAAGTGAACTCTGTGTATAGTACGGTGGAAGAAAATTTATGTAAAAAACTTTTTCTACTAAAAAAACTCACGTTAAACTTGAGTTTACTATGAAAATAAAATATTATTAAAATTTTTATTCACATTATATGTTTAAGCAAATAGTTTACGCAAAACGTAAGTATATTTTAACTATTATTATACTTTAAGCAAATAAATTTGACAAATTTTTTAAAGTTAACAAATTTGTTTTTCATTACATCGTTAGAAATAGCTAAAATATGTATAAATTGTATATTGTATAAAACACTCCTGTTGAATAATAAAATATCAGTAAATCAATGAGCCTATTGCGAATGATTCTTTTAACTTAGAAATCTTGCGCCTTGCTATTTAGTTTATTAATAACGAATGATGTAATAGCTGTGTCCAGTTGCTATACAAATTATGATCGTGGTGAACAGTATTACCACGATCAATATTAATAAAAACAAAAAGTATAAACTATTTCTATTTCGTTCAGCTCGCCATGATGCACAATAATTTATAAGAAAATAAAGATAGGTATGAAAATAGATGTAATATGGTATAATAAATACGGTATAGCTATAGTACTACTAGAAATAAATATGGTATGGTAGCAAAATGTTTAGGAAATTGCTTTGTATATTACAAAATGTCAATATAATTTTAGATCTATATTATTTTCTTCAAAAACAAAAAAACAAAAAATGTGTAATTATAAAAAGATTTAAGAAACTAATATGTGATTATAATACAGAGTATTGTAGGTTTAATGAGATGAAAGAATGATTCTGTGTCTAAGGAAAATATAAAATATAAAATATAGGAAATATAAGATAAAATTTGCGTAAAAGTATTCTATATTTATTTTTTTATATGTTTTTCAAATTTATCTTTACTTTTATATTTAATTTTACAAAACGATTCAAAATATATTATTTTTTTGGATATGGTTTCAAATATTTTTGTAATTTGTTATATATTCAACACATATATTTATTTTATTCTTTTTATTATTATAGTTTTATAATTATATTTTTTTACCATGTGTCAACATTACGCATTGAAACTGTAAAAACGTACACAAAATGTTAAAGTATTAAAATGTTGTATCATTACTATCTTATTTTATTTTCTATATATTTATTCAATTCGTATCAGTTTGTATGTACTTTCATCCCTCATTGAAGCTGCAGATTTATATGAAAAATAAAATACCAGTGAAGAATGTGTCACTGGATATATTTATTTATCCAGATTATTTAAAATGACCAATATCTCACATTCTCAAAAAAAAAAAAAAATTAATTTTGAATACATCTTAATTATACTTGAACGGCTTATTCTAAATTATATAATATAAAAATAAATAATTGAGAAGATTATTATACGTATGGCTTATTCTAAATTATATAATATAAGAATAAATAATTGAGAAGATTATTATATGTAAGAAATTAAACCAAAAATATAAGAAAATAAAACAAATTTTCAATAAAACGCTTCATTCCCGAAAAAATAAATAAATTAAATATTTACATATGAATTCAGTAGTGGACCAGTTATTAACAAAACATATTCAACGTTTATATTCTTAAAAATAAAGCCTTTGGCGAAAAGATATTGTCTTGAATTTATTTTTCACACATAAAATATTCTCTTGTCGATTATTCGTTACTCGATAGTAGTTGATCAGCTAAATTCAAATATGTATATAATATTGATAAATCTTTAAATTCGATTTTTTGAAAAACGAAGACTTAAATGAAAAAATATTATTCTTTCTCGATTGAACCATGAAAATTTAGACACCTCACATAAAATCTCGTCTTTAAGATATAGAATATATTTTTAGTAAATTAAATCTAAGATTTCCATGCATTCAAAATTTTGTTCATTACTCAGAGTAATAGAGAATTTGTAAAAAAAAATTAGACAAAAGTTATAACTCTCTGAAATAGGACTAATATAAGAAATTTGTACCATCTCACAGTTTATATTATAAATTATCAAAATTCCAATTATTTGTAAATTTTACATCAAATTATATAAAAATTGATATTATATTTTTTATACACAACAAGTTCAGTTTTTAATAAATGTTTTTAATAAGAATATAACGCAAATTGCAAAATTTCCCAATGTGCTTTACATGAACGCAAGCAATTAAATGAGATCATAAGAAACAGATAAGTTGAAAGAATTTTACCATGCGCTACATAAAATGAAAAATAGTAGTGTTTCAGAAGCAGAAACGATGACACTTACCAGACACGTACAGGTCCAACGCTATATGTGACATAAAATATCGTTTAAAACAATGTATGAAACATAATATGCATTATATGCATTAAAACAATTAACATATTATCCTGAATTGAAAAATTATTCTCATGAGATATTTGTAAAGGAATGTTTGTATATTCGAAACAGCAGACAAACGTATACGAAATAAGCACTTTGATAGACACGATAGAAACGATTTACATTGCTATTGGGATTCACATTATGTTATTTAAAAACAAATAAGAAAAAAATGGAAATCCAATAGAAGAATCGTAAAGTGTACGAGATCATGAAAATACGTTTCAAATATCGATTATTTTTTAACTAAATCGCAACATATATGTATTTGTTAGAAAGTGTATAGGTTTAAATTATATCACAGATAAATAGAATTATCTAATTACATTTTAGATCTAAAATTTAGATCTAAAATCTTGGAATTTTGACACATAATTTCGTTTCATAAAGACAAACGATACGTAAGTGAAGAACATTATTGAATTTAATAACTATAAATCATTCGTAAATCATTCCTCGTTACTATTAACATTCATATCATAAAAAAGTGCGCATTGTAGGAACATTTTGTATTATTAATATTAGTTGCAACAATTTCTTAAAGTTTTCAATATTTTTTATTTGTCTGTAACAAGGAATATTCGTTAATTCAGTTTCGTTAAATTTGATACAATTAAGATTATTATTTATGTTGATTTATTAAATAAAATAAATGGCAGAATAAACGAGTACATCTATAAAGATATTTTACAGAGTCATTGATTAGACACACAAGTCCTGAAGAAACAATTATGCAAGGTAGCTTTGTGATTATGATAGAATTGACCAGGGAATGATTCTACATGCAAAAATTAATCGAGAAGAAAGAATTGCAACTAAAATATCATAAAATAAATATTAGTCATATCATATATTAATCATATATTAATAAATATTTCTTGTTACAAATAACTAAAAAAATATTATATATATATATATATATATACATACAGGGTGTCCCAGTTTTTTCCAGCATAACTTTGCCAGCGTGTTATAGAAGCAAAAGTAAGAAAAAAATGTTACATGAACATATGCTCTTAAGGAGTTATAACTAATAATACAAAATGGTAATGAACTGGCATTTCGTCGACACAACGTAGGAACGTATTGTGCGTATTTGTGTTTACATAAACTCTTATGTTTATTTGCTGAAGTAGTTGATATCGTCATTGATTTTTGCTAAGCTAATAATGTTTAGTACTTCACTTTTTACCGGATAGATTAACGGCACAGTCTTTTGTGGAGTTCTTAGAAAACGAATTTGAGACAGAAGTAGCCGGAGATATTCCATTATTATTTCGACAAAACTTATGGATTCAATTAGATAGTTGTCTAATCCATAACGCAGTACCAGTACGGCAATGGATAAATGACCATTATCCACAACGATGAATAGGTCGAGGAGGATCAATCTCATGGCCTCCAAGATCACCAGATATCATGCCAATGGTTATGAAAACAAAAGTTTATGAAGCACAAATTAACACTCGTAAGTACTTAGTTACAGAGAATTAATAACGCATTTGCTGCGATTAAAGAAAATGAAGAAGACATTAATAATGCGATAGAGTCAATTTTTGTTAGATGCCAATCCTGTATTCGTAATAACGGATGTCATTTTGAAATGTTATTACATTAAGAAGGTCTACTGTTAGTCTGTTTAGTTTTGTTTAGTTTAGTAAACACAGAGCTTGAATGAGATTATGTCAGTTTCTGTAACATGATACGTTTGTACGCTGTGTCGACGAAACGCGTATTAGTTATAACTTCTTAATAAAACATTTAAGAGTATATGTTCATATAACATTTTTTTTTTTACTTTTGCTTGTAGAACATGCTGGCAATGAAGAATATGCCGGAAAAAACTGGGACAGCCTGTATATATAAATATTATTATTATTATCAATACCTATATATATATATATTGAATTATATATCTAATTATTCAAAATGTTTCTACGTTCATTCTTTGCACATCTTAATATTAACTGTCATTAAAAACAATTGTTTTAGGCTATTTAACTGTCATTAAAAACAATTTAATAATTTTACACCAATCCTATAATTAGTGTTTCAGTTGTATCCCTCACATGTAGAGATAAAAAGAAGCTACATTAGATTAAAATAGAAAAGTATTAGAGATGTAGTATAGCCGTTAATTAGAGATATTATGCTTCGTAATAAAAATAAACTTTTCAGTTGTCATGGTTGTAATATAATAATATTAAATAATAAATAATATATATAATATAAATAATAAAGAATAGTATTTATCAAACGAGGATAGAAAAATATGAATATCTTCTACAATCGTCTACAAGAAATATAAGGAAGATTTTCATAGGCAGAAAAGAACACGTAAGAATATTGAGACAAAGCACTCATGCGTAAGAAAGTGAAAAATATCTTTATTAGAATCAAACATTCAGTACCGATATTGTGAAACGAAATAGAAATAATTTTCTTGTCCTTTTCCTTTCTTTTGTTTTAAAATACAAAACGTTTGTACAAAATTAGTATGCGTATTCGATTAGAAGATTCGTCATTAATATTATGATATCTACCAGCTTTTTATCAATATATTTTACTGCTACTGTCCTTCAAAATTACATGTTCTGTACTATATTTTCTTCCAACAGATTACTATAATTATATTTTGATCGTATTTCATAGAAAACGATGATATATCACATAATCCTCGGGAAATGAAAAATTTCAGATTGAACACGTGCATTTTTTTTTAATTAACATGTACAATGTGCAGATATTAGACATTTAAACATGTCAGGAATACTCGAACGAACCTTCGATGGCTCTGGCGAGAACTGGTAATCACAACTCCAACTTTGCTGGAGACCTGTTCGTACTGAAAATTGTTTTGTTGGAAAGACAATTGGTTCTCTTGAATCGATCGCCTGCTCGTCATATAATTCTGTAAAAGGGAAATTAATTGTTTAATATTTTATTTATATTTTAATTAGTGATATTATATTATGTGCGATATATTAAATATCTAATGATATTATATGTGGGGTGAGGAAATCTGAAAAATTGCTCGGAACTTCTTTCTGTGTGGCCCAAGAGGTAGGTGTCTGCTGCACGTTCGAGACAATTATTATAGCAAAAGCCGCCCAAGTTTGGGATTTAAAATATTAGCGTATGCGTGTATGTGTGTGCGCGCGCATGCGTGCGTGGACGAAGGTTTCGAGAATACACAGCATATTCGTAAAGCAGAGCTGGCTAAATAGCGGCCCTTGAACCTTTGCCCAATCGCTAATGCTGCCCCCCCCCTCCTCGCCCCGCCACTGTAGTGATTTCTTCACTACATCGATTTCACCATTGAAGCATTGAAATTTCCTCGCCGTGCATGAGCCTCACTTTCTCATTGTCTCATTGTCAATTTTCCTAGGAGTTGATTGTTGATTTCCCAGTGGAGTGGAAGGAATAATGCTAACGATCAGGAAAGTAGAGGCAAGGGCTCGTGAGCAGCTAATTAGCCAACTCTGCTAGAGAGTAGCGAGACAGAAAGTGGAACTCGAGAGAGTAGCGAGTCGTCAAAGAGTACAGATCTAGAGAGTAGCTAGTCGCAAGAGAGTAGTGAATAGTCAGGAAATTATATAGCCAGTAACTTTTGTGAGAGCGTATAGATCTAGAAAGTATTATAGCGAGTAGTTGTGATAGCGTCCAGTGAGAGAGTAATATCTCTTGTTATCACTATACTGGGACTTTTCAATATCTGTTAATTAAAATATCTGTTAATTAATGTATATTAATAAACTTTATATTTACTTTAAACCACGTACGGTTTGGTATTATTTTTACCTATAAAATTGGGGACTTGTCTGCGATTTAACCGACACAACCTGCATACATACAGTGGGTGTAAAAAGTATTCGTACAGTGACTAATCACGACTAAAATGCTGAACAATAATATTTATTGGACAATATTTTTTAAACAAACATGGTACATCTATTCTCCAAAGTTTGTAGAACAACAATATCAAATAAACAAAAAAAATATTCATACTGTTTATATAAATATCAAGAGAAATGAACAAAATGATAGAACTGAACACGTAATAAGTATTCGTACAGTTCTATCGTCATTATCAAGTGTAAGTAATTTAAACATTTATAATAGAAACAAATAATTGTAAAACTAATATTTATAATTAGTATTTAGTAGAGTTTTTCTTTGATTTTATTATTGCAGCTAGCCTTCTAGGTATTAAATTAACCAAATTAGATGTGATTTTATTAGTGATATTATTACATTCGCTGATTAAAGCATTTTTTTAAGTCTGTTTTAGATGAAATTGTTTTCGAATTGCTCGTTTCAGATAATCCCACAAATGTTCAATAGGGTTAATATCTGGTGATTGTGGGGGTGTTTTTAAATGTGCTTTGCGTAAAACAGACTTAAAAAATGCTTTAATCAATGAATGTAATAATATCATTAATAAAATCACATCTAATTTGGTTAATTCAATACTTGGAAAGCTAGTTGCAATAATAAAATCAAAGAGAAACCCTACTAAATACTAATTATAAATATTAATTTTACAATTATTTGTTGTTTCTATTATAAATGTTTAAATTACTTGTACACTCGATAATGACAATAGAACTGTACGAATACTTATTACGTGTTCATTTCTGTCATTTTGTTCATTTTTCTTGATATTTATACATATAAACAATATGAATATTTTTTTTGTTTATTTAGTATTGTTGTTCTAAAAACTTTGAAGAATAGATGTACCATGTTTGTTTAAAAAATATTGCCTAATAAATATTGTTATTCAGCATTTCAATCGTGATTAGTCACTGTACGAATACTTTTTACACCCACTGTATATTATGTGCAATTTATGAGTGAAAGCATTTGTCATGTTTTTGTATATACAGAGTGTCCCATTTGAAATGTCTCATACAATTATCTTCTAAACTATTTATTATAGAAAAAAATGTTTCAAGTAAAATTTACTTTGTTTCGAAGAGAATATCTCATGGTAGTCATAAATTTTGATCTAAGCGGACGTACTTCTGAGATTTAAAAATAACCTTTATTTTTTAAATGAAATTATGTATTTTTTTTCATGGCCCGTTCCATGATGTATTTATCGATTTATGTGAAACAGCCTGCAACATTAGAAAGGATGCTAACCATCCTTTAGAGATAAAGTAATTCAGTACATTGACGCTTGAAGTCTCCATTTCGAATATAAAAAATAAGACAATAATTTTTTGATATGTCCAATGCTTGGTAACTTGAAAAAGTAACTTGAAAACAAACAACCTTGAATAACATTAAAATACTAACATATATAGGTTGATGGACCTATGCAATACAATTCATAGAATGGGATACATCATATCAATCTAAAGAAAAATATATAGTTTCATTAAAAAAAAAAATGAAGATTACCTTGAAATCTCGAAAGACTAAGATTGAAATCTTGGACTTAGATCAAAATTTGTGACCACCATAAGGACCACCTTGAAACGAAATAAATTTTATTTAAAACATTTTTTCCTACATTGAGTATTTTAGGAAATAGTTACGTGGGACATTCAAATGTAACATCCTGTACATATAACTTGTTCAATTATATTATTTTTTGTAATTTGAAAAATAATGTAGTTATAGTGAATGGTATTTCGATAATATATTATATGTGCTACAGTCAATCTTGAAATTCTACATACATTTCTTTTATTTTTAATATTCTGTATTTATCGTAGATAATGCAATTACAAAATTACACGTGTACTTTTTAATACTTCGTTGTGTAAAGAATTATTTCATTTCTCCAATTTTGAAATAAATAATAATACTAAACTATTGAGCGAGGTTGTACATTTGTAAATTTCAAATACGAAAAATTATGATTCGGATTTATTTATTAATCAGACTTCTATAGATTTTGGAAAAATTAGATAAATCGAAATAAAAAAACAATATAATATACAATATATATTTCTATTATTACTACAATTATACAGAATAAATTTTGTTGTATGACATTATAGGAATATAGATTTCCATAAAATCGTGTTTTCAATTTATCTACATGTTTATTTAAACAAATGAAAACATTGTAGAATTAGTTTAATTTTAACTAATAAATTAATGATGATCCAAAATGTTCAAAACTCTAAATATTTGAAATCTTACAGGTGTAAGCTGTAACTGATGATTGACTATATCATTATTTCTACGTTATTTTAATTACAATAATGTTATTGTAATTACAATAACGGTAATTTAATTACAGTAACGTGTACGCTATATTACATGTAAAAATATAGCACGAAATAATACGTAGAAATCATTAATTAAGTATTAAAGGAACCATTTCCCGACATACTCCAGTTATCGTAGAAATCGAGCTACTTCTTGCAGTACCCGCAGGAGCAGAGACAATAGATGCCCTATGTTGGTATCTGTGTAGAGTTTGCTGATCTTGTTGATTTTGTTGAAGAAGTTGTATCGATGAACTATCAGTTTCTAGTCCTTTTTTAGATTGTTTCTCTTTCTCTTCTTTGCTTATTTTACTTTCGGTTTTTTCAATAGGTTTTGCTTTTGATGTTGTAGGACTTTCTACGTGTGTTCTTTCCGCTGCTTCCTTTGATGCTTTAGACTCGAGTTGCTTGTAGATAAACTGTCCGTCTGATAGTTTGGAAAATAATTATATGAAAACGTTACAACAGAGCTCTCTTTATAAAGTTATATGACAAATAATATGGATAATTATCTAAAAAAAGTGACCTTCACCGATTTGAGTGGCTTTGAAATGTACCGTCGCTCTCTTTTAATATTCTATAAAAATATTATTATTATTATTATCATTTATACTTATTTATTTTTAAGTCACATTAACAATTAGTAACCACTACCTGGATCGAAAGATTACGACTAAGACTAATTTTATTTATTATACTAATAAAGGTAAAATATTTCAAAGACTTAAAAATACTAACAGATATAAAGAACTTTAATGTATTCTTGATATATCGGGGATCATTTAGGTTCAATCATAAATCTTTTTTTATGTCAAAGCTATTGCATATTTAGGCTTCGATGATTTGAGGCACAACAGGAATGTAATTCTACGCAGCTGCTTACAATAAAAAATTTATGTGACTTGGCGGTTAAAAAGATATGGAACTCTTAGATATTGAAAGAAACTATCAATTTTGTTCATTTCTATTTGAATAAATGAGGTTTGATGCAGAAAGTGATTGTTCTATTGTGCGAAAATTCCACTATCCGGCCATTTTTGTCTCTCTATTAATTCGGATAAGGGAGTCTACTGTACGCTGAATTCATGGCGTTAAATCACAAGTAGAAATCGGAAATTGATGAGATAAATTAGAATGACCAATGTGGATCCGAAATAACGTACATACATATGTATTACGTATTATTATTTATGATAACTAATCTATGTGATAAATCATTTTGAATGAACACAGATTTAGATAATGTACTGTTGAATTTAACTTGGAGAAGACTATTAGAAAGTATGTTAATTATAAATGCAGTGACGTTGTGGCCTATATCAAATTTCTGTAAAAAATGGACGATTCCTTTTGTTCTTCAAACGATCTCTTACGTCTTCTTAATATCAAAGATGCCATAAAATGTTCATTATTTGCAAAGGCTCTGCAAATTGAAGAGTATAAATTGGGTCATCGTTGATCGAAACTGAATCTATTTTGAATGTTGGAAAGAAAGTTTTTCGATTCTAATTTCCAAAATTAGTTTAACATTTATCATTTTTTTTTTAAATCTTAAGAATTTCTTAAATTTTTCTCGGAAAGAGTCTCGGCTAATTTTATTTATTATTTATTACTTATTTTATTTATTATTTGTTATTTATTACTTAAAGGACAAGATTTAAGCTTGAAAACGTAAAAAGTTTTTTAGAGGATATTTGGATGAATGATTTATAGTAAAAAAAATTATTCATAATGTGTATTCATAATTATTCATAAATTATTCATAAATTTAGAAGTTAAAATTTTCTGCAATGATTTGATAGTTGCAAATTTATATTTGAGATTCACTGGAAAGTTTAAAAAATTTTCCCTACCACATAAGCTGCAACAAACATGCAGTTCGCTATGAATATTTAATTATAAAACATATTCTGCAAATATTAATTAATTAATTTATATTTATATTAAATAGTTAATTTCTGTTAATACTGTTTTGAAGTTAAAAAATTTTAACTGGGAATCGTCGGGAAGTACGAAAAAATCTTTTTCAGTTATCTACTATCCAGTGACGCGATTTTTGATCAGCTAGATCAACCGAATGTGTGTGTAATGTGTGTGTATTACACGAACATATAGGAAAAAATTGCTCAGAATCACGTCCCCGATAATATATTTTGAGTCTATTAAAATCAGTGGAGTGTACCTCTCTATAAATAATTACCGTGATATTTTAACTTCTATAACATCGTGTAATTTCAAAATTGCATTTCTATGCAGTTATTTAAAAAAGCATTCGAACACTTTTAAGAAGTTTTTATGAATATATTATATATATACATATATATTATATAATTATAACTGTATGTTATTTAATATACAATTAATGTATATTGTATATTAATACATTACATCACACAAGTAAATACATTATATGCATTTAATATACAAATACAATTATACATTTTACATGCTATATAAAAAATTTTAAAATTTTGTAAACAAAAATAAGTTCAATTAGTATGATTTATCCGTTTAAAGTTTGAAGAGACATTACATAACAAACCATTACATAACTGCATCAATAAACCTAATTATTTACTTATTATTATATTTTTAGAGATAGCTATTCAATTTTTTATTTTTTACTAAATATAAATTTGCAATAAATATTTTATGACTTCTTTATATATTTTCAAATTGGTTTTATATTTCACCAATATAATTGTAATAATTATTTCTCATTATATTAATGAATCTCATTATATTATGTTAATGAATTTTCAAAACGTTTTACGTAACACACACAATATATATATGCATAAAAAATCTTTTTTGGAAAATGTTTACAGATTTTTGCAACTAGTTCTATATGCATATTCATATTTTCAAAACTTTTATTTTGTCCACATATTATTTCACTACTGTATTTCATCTATATATCATCACTAAACGTTTTATTTGTGATAATTATTAGATAACTAATGAAACTGATAAAATTTTTGGGAATTAATAATAAAGTATTAAACAATTACAAATTTTTAATTTAAATAAATAGTTACAATTAACTAATAATTTTTATTTAATTTTTTAAAAATTTAATTTTAAAATTTTACTCAAACAATTTATAATACTATCTCATATTTTTAATACTAAAAATATATAATTAATTTTAAAAAATTTAATTTTTTCTTTCAAATAAACAAACTTCTCATGATTAACTTACCTTCTTTTGAAAGATCAATTGTCGCTGATGTATCCGTTTCTTCGGAAGCATTACGTGAATAAGTACCATTTTGCAGACTTCGATCCAATCCAGAACCTGATCCAGAACCACCAGTTGATCCAACCAGTGTAACGGAACTAAGATTACTTGGAGAGGAAGGTGCACTTACTACTGTATTATCTGAAATTGTAATTTACTTATTAACGTCATATAATATATAGTGAAAAAATTATTTCAAATAATTTACAAACAATATCTTTTGAATATTTTGTACATTGAATCATAGTGTCTGAATTATTGAATCATTGAATCAACGATCGGATATCAATGGAAGGATAATAAATTGAAAAATATAAATAACAAGAATTAATAATACTGCATGCATAAATTGGTGCGACAAAATTATTTAAACACATATTTATATAATACAAAAAATTTTAAATACTACTACTATTACTATTAATATAACAACAACAACAATATTGCAATGTTAATATTCATAAAGGCGTTGTTGTTAGTAATGTACAACAACAACAATAACAACAACATTATATTGTTAATATTTACAAAAGCTTTGTTATTAGTAATCATCCACGTTTAGAAATAAATTTTGTAAGAAAAGGAAACGAATTTCATAAATTCGCAGCTATGCTATGGTTTTTCATTCCTTCAAAAACCCTAATTTCCCTTCGAAACGTTATCTTACCCGTGAGAGTCTCAGAGCTCGATGAAACAGCAATGACTTTTGGTATTGTTAAATGACGGTCATCGTTTTCTTCTTCTTTTTCTTTGTCCACGCGAATATTGATTTTTCGTGGCGTTGCAGGGAAATGAGTGTCAACGGACACAGTGGACGATTGAATAGTAGGACTTCGTTTTATAATTGAAGGTGTCTCCGAAATCAAACTTAGTTGTTGCTCTTCGTCTACTAAAATAATTATCGACAACTGTAATTATTTTTAGCAGTACTAATTAGTAAAAATCATAGAATAACTTTCACATATATTGTACGATGTTAACAGTGGAAATTAATTATATATTTATTAATTTAAAGAAATTGAGGTATATTTGAATCGTTATTAAGGATAGTTGTTTATTATTAAATGTTAATAATAGAATACAAAATACGATTTGAATTGCAAGTAAAATAAATTATTTGAGTAAAACAGAAAATGTAATAGTTTTTTTAAAACTAGATATAGGCACAGACGAGGTATATGAATAGACCTAACATACAATCATTGACTAAGAATAGGATAAACCGGACATTAAATGGAGCTTCGTGTCTTAAGGTCATACCAATCGGTAAAAAACATCATTGATTTTTTAGCGCACTCGATGCTTAAACAACGGTGAATTTGAGAACTACGTTCAACAAAATGATATAAGTTGGTCAAATAATATTCGTTACAGTGTTGTCAGTTGTAAATCTCCAGATTTCGTACAAGAAACCAGTATTTAAAACTATTCTATTTTATATTATGTATCCATGTATATACATATCAAAAAGAGCTCTATTCGTACTTTTTAATATGAATACAAATTTTAAATATATAATAATTTATACCTCATTGTTTTTAAAAGTAATTTTTAACTAATTAAATTGCTTCTTAAAATTATTTTGATCAGTCATTGGCCATTGGCAACCATCTATTTATTCAATTTGAACAGCCACCGATCGAAATGAAATTTGAAGGGCGTTATGAGGGATGTAAAACTCCAAAGATATAAAATCTTAATTTCGAGAATTCATTTTTTTGAAAGGTAGATCCTCCAATTTCACGAAATTTATTTATATATAAAATAAGAACAAGCAATTAGTAACTAACGTCAGGCCCAACACAGACCACTGATTTGCAGCAAATTGTCGCAACAGCGATTCTTTTAAAAGATATAATATTCTGTTATCCTTCTCTTTGTGAAACGAAAGAACTTTGTGTCTCTTTTCTTCCAAAGCATCGCCACCCTCAGATTGCTTGTCCACACCGAGTCTAACTCGAACGTCTAGAATCGGATGCGGTTGTTTTCCGCCAAGGGCCACACGAGCTACCTACAATTATTAGCCTACCAGTTTCTCCACCATGCAAATTAATTCTTACTCTGTTCCGCAGCTGGCAATACAAACTACTTTTCCTATCTTTAAGACATTGATGCATACATCGACTCTTAGATTTCATGAAACCTGCACCACAGTCAGCTTGCCTATATACTACCGCTTCTGCAGGTTTTTGTGTGACATCAACGTTGAAACACGTGTTTTAAAATGTTGGATCGTCTTCCAGCACCAATATTACTTATAGTAATAGGAGGTTTATTATTAATTACATAAAATAGAAAGAACTTAAGATACTAAAAAGAAGTAGGCAAACAGATGGTTAATTCAAAGAAATGGATTTTCCAATTCCGTATTATTAAGAGAGCTAAAGACAAATGAACCTTTTGATTATAGAAATTATCTGCGTATGGATGACTCTGCTTTTTATTATCTGTTGAATAAAATTCACCCAAGGATTAAAAAAAATGTTGATATCATGCTCTTAAACATGAAGAAAGCACTATTAGATCTTCCGTGGATATTACTCTATGCTTCTATTGCATACTTTACTAATTCAGTATAAATCACTATGCTACCATGTATCTTAATATATAAGTCCTTTATTATAATAGTCACACAAAATACATACACATTTATTACACTTTTTACATTCTACATAAACTTTTTATACTCTTTATACTCTACACTAGAGGTGTGCGGATACCCGAAATTTAGGGTTCGGGTTGGGCTTACACAAAGTCGGGCGGGCTCGGGCGAGTAGCCCGACGATTTCGGATGGGGTTGGAAAAAGTTCAAGGGGCATAGGATCAGAGATGGGCATTATTCGAATAACATTTCAAATAAAATTTCGAATAAATTATTCGATATCTACGAATAACAATTTTATTTGAACAAAGCTTATTCAAACATACAATTATTCGAATTGGGCATTATTTGAATAACATTTCGAATAAATTCTTCGAATAACATTTTACTCGAGATATTTACCGAAATAATGTAAAGAAAAAGAGTCAAGAGTCCTTTCTTCACAATTTTGGTTTATTTAATAAATTTGCCTTTAGTACGATTTTTTTGTTCGAACATTTTGTTAGTTAATCTGTTTGCTTTAGGCGAGTTTGTTGTCGTTGCAAATAAAAACAAACGCTCTACTGAAGCAGAAGATGGCGAAGGAATGTTATATTTCAAAAATATATTTTTAATTATGGCGTTCAGAGATGTGTAATCATTTCTATTATCTATAAAATATTGTAGTATAAGAATTTCTACGTTATCATTTGTTTGTAAATGTCGGTTGAAGTAGATTCCGCTTTATTAATTAAAAGCAAAACAAATTTATTAAATAAACCAAAATTGAAAGAAAAACTTGTATCTGTACTCCCGACTCTTTTTCTTTAGATTATTTCAGTAAATATTTTGAAGAAAATTTTATTCGAAGAATTTATTCGAAACGGTGTTCGAATAAAATTTTTATTCGAATAATGCCCAACTCTAATTCGATCCCTTTTGAACTTTTTCCAACTCGATCCGAAATCGTCGGACTACCCGAAATCGTCGGGCTACCCGATTGACAGACCTGTTCGTTCTCCGGGTTTGAATCCATTAGATTTTTATTTGTGGGGACATTTAAAATCTATTGTATACGCAACATCGATTGAAAATGCTGAGATATTACGAAATAGAATAGAGCAAAGCTTCCGACAAATTCGAGAAACACCAGGAATGATAGAGAGAGTAAACCAAATCAATGACAAGACGCGTGTAGGCTTGTCTTCAAATGCAAAGTGGTCATTTCAAGCATCCTTTGTAAAAGTAATTAAAACAGAAAATTCATTATATCTCATGAACGAAGACAGATAGGACATGTATTTATATGACTTTTTTTCATTATTTTTAGGCGTACAATCAGCTCCTGAAGTGGGTCCCACAAGATACAAAACACCCTGTATATCAAGAATGATACAAGTTTTGAAATTTTTATTAAAAATTCAGACATTTCATGCGCAATCAACTTAATATTACAAATACCAGAGAAATGTTGTTTAAAGATATACAAAACTATTATATCTATATATATTATTTCTTTTTATTTTACTTTTCTAAGATCGTGGTCATATATAATTTATCATTTCCATGTATGTAAAGAAAGTTAATTTTTTACTTTAATAATTTAATTACCTTGTTTATACCCAGCACTGCGCCAACATCCCTTTGAATTAAGTGTATGTCCACCAATGTTAGAATCATCAGAAACGTGACTTTTTACTTCACGGCTGTCACTTATTTCGGATCCATATCCTGTTTGCAAAAAGAAAAAGCAGATTAAGAATATCTATGAAATATCTATTCGATGATTATGAAATTTGTCAGAAAATATATCGTTACTTTTTTATAAAATATCGAATTTGCAGTTTATCAATAAAACAATACTTTTATTATTTATAATAGTCTGAATATAATATTATTATTATAAATGATGTAAATAATAATATTATTAGATTTATAACCATTATAAATAGTTGTAGCATTTTTATACTGTATAAATAACCATATTTGTAATAGTATAATTATAATAATAATATTATGTTAATATAAGTATAATAACATCAGTATACGAGGTGTGTCTAAAAAGTAATGAGACTGGTTTTATAAAAATGTTTATATTTCACTTATTGATAAATTTACATTATTTCCTTCAAAATAGTTTTATTGAATAGCTATACACCTTCGGAGGCGTTGTTCCCTCTACTGATAATAATGCTGGAACTCTTCTATTGAAGACTCTGCTTTCAGTTGGTCGGTTACAACCATTTAAATGATGGTTACGATTCCAAAATGACGACTCGTGAGGTGATTTTTTATCTTTGGAAAGAGAAAAAAGTCACATGGATTCAAATCTGGGGATTTGATTCAGTTTCCAGCTGTTTAAGGAGGTTCACACACACAGATTTGTGTCTCCATCTCCTCCGTGAGATTCTTTGGAATCATCTTCGGACAAATTTTTCGCATAACTAAATTTTGGGTTAAAATATCGTGAAGAGTTTGATGATTTAAATTTAGTTCACTACCAATCATTCTAACCGTCAAAGGACGATCTTATCTAATCAGAGTCTTCATTTTTTCAACATTTCCTTCAGTTTTTGAAGTGCACGGCCAGAACGAGCTTCTTCTTCGACGATTTCACGGTCATTCAAAAATGCCTTGTGCTATCTAAAAACTTGTGTCCTGGACAAAACTTGATCACTGTAAGCAAGTTTCAATTTATTGAATGTTTCTGTTGCGTTGTCTTTAAGTTTAACACACAATTTACTCGCATAACGCCGCTCGATATACTGCTGTTGCATTTTCGTAACGCGAAACGTATTCTAGAACGTACTCTTATAAAACTCGCCGAATCGATTGTGTTAACTCATTCGAACTGAAACTTATACTGGAAATAGAGTAGGGCTGTACGTCTCAAGTAGCAAAGCGGCACTCATACAGTGCAACCAAATACCGAGAACAGACATCAGTCTCATTACTTTTTAAACACATCTCGTACATGTATGTATAATAGTATGTATTAACTGAATATTATGAATATATTATTTATCTATTGCCTTTATAAAATATCATTATAAATCTTTAAGAATGTATTATTGTAAATCTGAAGAATTTTTGTGAAAAATTGCTAATTGGTCATTTCGACTATGTTGATAGTTTTAGCATTGATTGAAGGTGTGCTATAAATCTTTATGCGAGGTTTTCATTTAATTAACAAATTAATAAATGTACCAGAAACTGAACTAGCTCCACTAGTTTTGCGTGGTAAGAGGATGCTTCGTTTTTTATCGTCCACGTGCAGTTGTGAATTTGTCGTATTTTCTCCCAATACATCCAAAGATCTGAACAGATACATTTATATCTACTTACAAAAGATGAAATTTCAACGAATCCTGAGACCAAAAAGACATTAAACCATATTCGGAATTGCATCAGACAATAAAACTGTATCAGTTCTATAAGATATTGCACATATATAGTAAATGTAATTCATTATATCAGGTCTGTCGAACTAGAGGCTAACTAGCTCATATCCCTCTTTGCAAGCTATAGAGAAAGAGCCGCCCTCATACCTGCATATGTACTTTACTGTGTTTCTTTCTTTTCAGGACGCTGCAAAAATCCTACCATTTTTCGCAACAAAAATTAAAAATACGGATTTTTTTAAATTGTTCAAAAAGTTGTACAATCAAAAGTTATAAATTCAGTTGTAAAGTATGGAAAGTTGAATTATGGATTATGAAAATGTATCGCTGTTAACATATATATATATATAGAAAGTTATATAAAAGTGTTTCTCCATAAATTGATAAAATTAAATGAAGTTGGTTAATGTAATGGTTAGTTTGTACACGGCGGAAAGACTAGTTAGAATCTGAAGGAAAAGAGGGAAGCGGTTTATCAATTGCTAAATCGTATAGCTCGGCTTGGATTATATCAAAATAAAAAATTAATCAATTAAGCATTGTCATGAGAAATTAGAAATAATAGTATGTAATGTACCATAATATATTATATAATATGATAAATTATATTATATAATATATTATAATATGAAATTGCATTGTTATGTTCGGTATTAGATGCAGTTCAATGTTCTTGTAAAATTATATATTAGAGTTTAAAATTAATTTAATTTGAACATTACAATAATATTTATTATTTTATTTCTCTAATTTGATTTCTATTGTTGTTAACTTGTAACTACTGCAAAATAAATAAATAAGTAAAATAATGTTGGATATATTCAACGTTATTACAAATTATGAGATGTAGAAATTAATTCCGTTAGTACATTTTAGATTTAATTATTCGTTTATCGACAAACTGATAACAAAACGATTAGTTAATAGTTATGTAACTACAGATCTTTATATAAAATTTCAAACTAGTAATAAAATTCATATAATTGATTTGACTATAAGAACACAAAATTAAAGTTATATTAATATTAATTAATAAATATATTGTAAATTATTATAAATGTCATAATATTACTAAATATAATAAAAATAAAATATTACTTTTTATCTATTTAACGAAAACCTTAAATATTCACCATTGCGGAAACTTCCTTTACCAATTGAGAGTTAAATACACATGTTACTAGAAATTACACAGATTAAAACATAGATTCATTTACTGTACATATTATAATTGCCCGTGTATTATTAATAAATTAAAATAATCAATTTAAGTATTATAAATGAAAAAGTAATGAAGCTTACACGAGGGAATCAGTAGGCATCTCAGCATCAGGTGGCTCAGCTTCATAAAGCGCTTTCTTTAATGTTTCTATCACAGAGACACTATCGATGAACACCCGATGCGTTGTCAGAAACGTATTGAGATAATCGATACTAAGAAATCTCAGATCCATCAGACGTTGAAGTAGACGTTCAGGTGTGGCTAATCGAACTTGAGGGATCTTGCAGGAATTTAAAGTCTTGCTGAATTTAATGTCGACGTCATCGTTGAATAATTTCGAATCGTTTTCGATAGCTTCAGGCATCGTGACAGAACTGGAGTCCGACCACAAGCCTTGAAGTAAATCGTTCAAATGAACGTTATCCATACAGTGGCTGATATCGCTTATCCAAGCAGCTTTCTCCTGTGTTTATTAATCGAAATTTTCATGAATTTTTCTTTCTTTGTAAATTAAAAATATAAAATATCATTAACTTCATTTCCATCCTCATTTCCATCAATTTTCATTAATATTTCGATTGTTGTAGATGAAATATATAAAACATCGTTAATTCCTTAAGAAGACAGACTAAGTTGTAATTTTTTTCTATGTGTAAAAAATGTTTTCAATATTATTTTTAATGTTATTATTAATACTATTACTAATATTATAAAATTTCACTATGTAAGATTGTACAGCAAAAGCTCAATTTCCTTTTTGCTCAGTAATTCCTTTATCGTTGTCCTTCATACAAAACTCTACATAGTTTTATTGAATTTCAAGTATTTAAAACAGGAAAAAATTGTTTCAGACATTTTATGTGTTTTATTTAATTTATTAGTTGAAACTAGAGAATTTTCTGAAATAATGATAATTTATTTGAAAAAATATATAAATAAATTGGAAACTTACAATTACTGTACGTACGAATAAAACTTGTATATTGATTATTATTATTGTAATAATAATACCGACATATTTCCTACATTTTAATGTATTTAATGTAGATTTTGTGATTTTTTCCCCAATGTATTTATATATAATTTTATTCGTAACGAAATTAGTAGTTATAAAATGTTCCAAATTCTTTCTTTAAATAATTAATAGTTAAATTACTGTCTATAAAATATTTAAATTGATTTTCTTTAAATACTTGAAATTTACAAATTATGTGCAGGTTTTCGTAACTAACTGAACAACTGACTATACGATGCATAAAAATCTTTCTCGTTAAAGAAAACAGTAAATGTGCAATTGTAAATTAAAAAAGATGTCGTGTCTATGATAATACAATTTAGTGCATATAATTTTTGTTATAATTAGACTACGGATTTTTATGCAAATTTTTATTTTCGTGAATTAAAAATATTTAATCTCGATAGGAAATTGTTTTATATATTAAATATTATATAGTAGAAGATTAAAGTATAAAATTTTCAGAGACATTAAAGTAAAAAAAATAGAAGCTGTTATTTATACATTTTACGAAAAATCTTTTAAACCTTCAAAAATACACTATTTTAAATCTATAAGATCTAAATCTAACAGAAATTATATTTTGGTCATTTTGACCAAATAGGTCAAACGTTAATATTAATATCACAGTGCAACTTTGAATTTTCAAATTTCTCATAAATGCCAAAAAATCTTCAGTCTAATTATAACTGAGTGGTAATCTCAAATAGGGATCTAAGTTACATTTTTCCAACTTCTCCACAAGTTTCAAATACAGAAAATGCTCCTTTTATTTTATTTTATATCAACTTCTGACTTCTGAATATTTGTAATCTGCATGCACTAACAACAAGACAATCTCCGGAGATTATAGAATCATATTGTATTGTTGATTCAATTTCGACCAAATATATAACATAAACGCTCCGAGATCTATTCCTCTATTCGAGATCGCCATTCAATTGTTCAAGATTATACCTGAATAGTAGGAGCTACGAGATGTATGGTAACTTGAGGTCCGCCACATTTCACGTCGAATATAATTTTGAAGTCACGGTTTTGCAGTTGTGTACTGATACTTCCGCTACCACTTCCACTACTCTCACTCACACCACTGGACATCGAACATACTGAGAGTTCTAAAATCAATTCGCAGTCACGGCAATACTACATTAATTATACGTAACGTATTTGACATACTTTAGCAGAAGACAGATCATCCATGTTTGGATGTGAACATTTGCAAGTATTGTAAATAAACGCAATAATAAAATTAGAAATAGGACAGAGCATTCTATAAGAAAAAAGAGGTTTACTTAGAAATAAAATAAAAAGTTTATACTATACAACAAATTATATAATATAATAGAAATAGGATACGAATTAATCTCTCAGCTATATATATTGTAAAAGCGACGACGAGTATACTTGTCAAATACAAAGTAAACTGCATTTACTGTAAAATTGAATTAAATTATAACAATATGATAGTTGGTTTTTTGAAAAATTCACAATTCATTATTAATAAAACTTAAAGAATCATAGTTTATATATTAAAAAAAAAGAAATATTAAATATTGTATTTTAAAATAAATATATTTTGAAGAATAATAATTGCGTACAAACAGTATGCAGTAATAACAACTTAAAAAAAATTTAAATATTTACGAACAGTTTTTAGTTTTACGAAGTAAATGGCTTAAAGGATAGTCGGTTTTTAAATAAAATCAATAATTTTATTGGTAACTTTCTTATTGAAAAGAAAAATAGGAAAAATTAAATATATAAACAAAAAAGAAATTTTAATTTCCATACCTTTTTATTTTAATAACAAAAAAAAATTACAAAAAGTATTATTGAATTATTACTTAAATATTAAGCAACTAAATAAATATTTTAAATATTCTATTTCAAAATATATTTTAGAAGATGATAATTTTATATGCTGTGCAATATTATTAATTTATTATGAACTTTTAAAATTTCTTTTCTTTTTTTTTATTAAAATTTTCTAACCAAATATATTAAAATTTTCTAACCAAAAATATTTGTTATAAAACACATAATTACCATTTCTTCATACACAGTTAATAGATTGAAAATAGAATAATACACTTATCATACACAACTAAATAGACTTAAAAATAGACAGTTTACTATTAGGAGCTAGGGGCATTCTAATTAATCAGAAATGTAAATAATGACTCGAAAGTTTTGAAACAAAATAATGTAATAATTTTTGCCACTGCTAAAATTTTCTAAGAATTTATATTTAATTATAATAATAGATCATGCACTAAGTGAAAAAGATTAAACACAATCGTTCGCAGTAGTTTTATAGTTTTAAAAAGCTTTATCTGACAGATAATACTGTAATACCATCATCATCCGCGATATTCTGTTCGTTAGGATCTTCCACTAACACTGCAATGGAAAGTGGTATTTTTCCGATTTGTGGGACAAGATTCAAACGACCATCACCGTTTGATTGACGCGTCGTTAGTAACAAGTGATTAGAAAAGAGGAAGCACTGCCTGATTGTTTCCTTATCACCGCTCTTACCACCGAAAGTCACGTTCAATTTATTTCGTGCTCCTTTTGGCTTATCCAAGATTTGAATGAGTGTACCTGAAAAAAAATAATGACACATTACTGATGACAACGAAAAAATATTCGAAAGTATTAAATTAATTTAAGATTGATTAAAATGATCGATTCTACTTTCGTAATTTTTCATAAGAATTTTGTGAATTTATAATTGTGCTTTTTCGAGAAATTCGGATGATTTTCATAAATTATATACAACTTTACCAATTGTTACCAATTATTACCAATTTGTACAATTATTCTATCAAATCTTAATTCTCTCAGATTACAAATTACAGTTACAATTTTTCTATATACTAAGCAACAACATTTTTAAATATACTAGTAGTTGTAATGAAATTTTAACTCTTCCAGATTACAAATTACAATTATTAAATTTGTTCTTCGTACTAGAGTCGAACTACAGTATTCTTAAATGTATCAATAATTCTATTAAATCTTATCAAATACAAATTACAATTATTGTAATAACAATTTTTTATTATTATTGTATTATTTTGTATTGTTATAATAACAATTTTCCAATATATCACCTAAAATTATATTTAAAATGATATATGTAAAAATCTCAATAAAATATATTGCTTTTCAATTGAAGCACTTTTTAGCATGAAAACTTGTTTTATAAATATAAGACGCTATTACGAAAATCTGAAATATCATCTCAAAATATTTGTGACAAGAACGTTTTTATTATAAAAATTCAATTGGACCAAAAGTAGTGAAAAAGAAATTTATTATCTAGATACATATTATTTTAATTAATACGATATACATGTGTGAGTTTACTCAGACGGTATAATGTACAATAATATAGGTACATATATGATACATATCATATTATTATAAGTCTGGGATAGTTCGGCAGCGTTTTGAAAAAATATTGTACAATCGTTATTTTTTCATATTTATTTCATAGTTATTTTGAACAAATTTAGGTATTGTCTTTATTATTCGGATATAAATAAATCATATACATTTTAATTTCTAACAACAAATGGTTCGTTTCACCCGCATTTTCGGGTTAAATTCGTTTGCTCACTATAATTAAGACCTTGAAGAAAAACAAGATATGTAATTTATAAAAAATATAATGAATGAGGAAATTAATTGATATGTCTTTTTTCTTTTTTCCGCATAAATCGCAAATATTTTCGTACTTAATCATTTATCATGAAGCCAACGGCTTCTCGAGATTTTGAAATAGTTTTCTTCCCACTTTTTAAGGAATTAGCCATTTAGGCCTCCTGTCATTTTTTTTCTCCTATGAATTGTAGATATTTTTTGTTAATTTATAATAATATTATCATATATGTTTATCTAATTAATAATCGAATTATATCAAAATTGTGGTAGTGGTTGCCATAGATGAGTGAAAATACATGATGTTTGTATGGAAGGATGAGTGTGGCGAGAGTGAGAGTATAAGAGTGGTGTGGTGTGATCTGAGTGTTTGAGATATTTCATAGCAGAAGAAAGAATGAATGAGAGAGATGTATGCGAGAACAGTTGAGCGCGAGCATGGTGACGAAAAAACAAATGTGATCGGGAAGATGCCCAGTCGAGAATTGGATAGACGCGAGGCTTGAGTGTAGCAGAGTATGAGAGTTGAAACAGAGTGTGAGAGTTAAATATATGTATTTCGTAATTTCTATTAAATCTATCTCCAATTAGTGTATTTATTATTCGATCCACTAACAAAAATCACGGCAATAATCGACCATCTTATTAATACGAAATAAAAATGAATGAATATGTATTATTAAAATTTGAAGTTATATGCAGATTATATTGAAAAAAAATAAACTTACTCGTCTTTCAAATATTTTAAAATTATATATTACTCAAATACGAACAAAAAATTTTCAAAATGTTAAAAGTTTCAAACGTAATTTATAATTTACATACGCTTTCACGACAATTATCGATGTGAGATTTATATATATATATATATATAATGATTCATTTATTTTATTTTATTGAGATAAAAAGCTTTCTTTTGTTTCAGTTTTAAAATATTTTAAAATTAGTTGATATTTCTCGATGATCGAACTATTTCGGACTTACCCTATCAATAATTTCCATATTTTCAAATATGGTTGATCCCTAACATCAACATTTGTATACTTTGAAGTCACTTTGATGTCTCTAATAAATATAAATCATCTTTTGACAAAATTTATATGATTACATTTTTAATATATGGAATCGTTAATTAATTATGAATTGCAAAACGGTGCTTCTATACGCTTATATATATGCACTTTTCATACTGTTAACTCTATAATACACCTTCTAAATTATCAACAACAATTATAGAAATTATAATTTTCCTTAGAAACGTACGATAGAAAAGAATACTTTTTACTGATAAGACTTTTTCTGTACACCATAAAGGATCACCATTTGTGTGAAAGCTATGTGATGGGATATCAAACACGAGGGGTCCCTGACGAACTTTTCTGACAAATTGCAAATTAAGCAAAAAATATCTGTGTTTTAAGCCTAAATATTTAAATAATTATATTATAGTAGTGAAACTTTAATTAAATGCATATAAAAATCAATATTATAATTGTAATATTTTTATTTTACAAAAGAAATTTATTTCATGCAGAAAATAAATGATATTATAAATCAGGCTTTAATATTGTTTGAATAAAATATTTAAAAAATTATTATTTATGCTTATTTAATACAACATCTTATTTGATTCGATGTCATCTCGAAATAATCTTGCTGTTAATGCTACTCAAGCACATCGACTGCAGTATTTGAATGCACCGCGGTGTACAATAGTTCCCACGTAACTAACCAACAGTAGGAACCGAAACTAGTCAGTTAAGCGATGAGGTGTATTCCAAGAAGGCATCGAAAGAAAGAGTGCGGATTAGCGTCAACTGTTTCACCGATACCAAGCACCAATATCATGCGTATCGCTTGTGTATGCAAGTGTTAGTACGGGATTATAGGAGAGCGATGAGTAGAGAAGAGAGCTGTGAGGCTAGCAGAGTGGTGCGATGCATGTTTATAATGACGCAGAGAAAAGCGAGGAGCGAAATGCTACAGCGAGCCATTCTTCTCAGTATGTCTCAAAATGTCTTCGATGAAGCAGCAAAAGCTTGTAGAAAATATTGCAATTAAATATCACATATTAATGTCATATCTCGCAAAAAACAAGATCAGAAGGTAGAAAAAAAATAAATAATAGAAATAATAAAAAAAATAAAAAAATAAATAATTAAAAAAACAGAAATAATAGATATATAAATACTTCGATTTTCAATTGAATGCTATTGAATGCTACCGAATGCATCCGAATGCATCCGAATGTTGCCGAACGCGTTGGTCTCCGCTAGTAGAAACAAACCTGTTTAATTCTAACCGTACTATACGCCGCTTTCCTCGCAGCTCTCCTCGCTGCTCCCCTAAAATACTTCCATTACCCCTCCGAGTACCGCAGCAAAGGGAACCCTGCAAGAGTCACTGCTGACTCACACCGATACTTCACTAACGCATAGCGGCTCAAGCTCGAGGTCCCCACCAATACTGTACGAGCACAGTTATGGTTGTTCGAGCTCTAGACGTTAATACAATGTAATAGATTTCGAGTTATGCTCGGAGTTTAGTTGTATGTATACAAAAAAATAATAGATTGATAAATTATAAAAAAATTATATGTATTACGAAGTATTGCATTCATTACATATAATTTTTTGGATTTTTATTGAGTGGACATTACAAACATTTCTTTTGCATGAATCGCATACAGGAGAGTATCTGTTATTACTTCTTATACAGAAACAGCACCTAGCACGCTTATTGTAATAAAAGGATGATTGTATGGTGGATTGTATTTCACTAACTATACAAATATTGCGTGTATGATACGAGTCTGGGAGATGTGTACTGCTTCTCTCCTCATGAAAGACTGACTATTGCTAAGAGACCAAATGTTGCTACGTGACTTTTTGGTGCCAGCCAAGGATCCTTTTTCCTAGGCTTGGCTTTGTCTCTACCCTTACCGAGATGGGAGAATAGCAGGACATCTGGAAATTCTCGACAAGATCGAGCTGTGGTGGAGGGGTGGTGTCATTTTTCGCCTCACACAAATACGTAGCTTCTCACTGTGTGCATAATCGTTTTCAAAACGACGCGGTACGACGAGTCACCAGTGACTCAAGCATGGTACCCGTAGGGTTACATTACATTGGTTTCTTCGTCGCGACGCTCACCTCGCCGTTATCTTCGTTCCTCGCCGCTCCAGTGTAATCGTTTCACACCTTACGTTTCACACGGTCGCACGGCAAAGTAACGTAGAGTGGGGATAGTTCCAATTCCAAGAATGCTAATAAGCGCTGGTCAGTTATGAGATCTAAAATATGGTCAGTACGTGAGGACTACTGTATTTAGCAATGTGTAGGTATGATTTCTTGTATAATTGTCTGATCAAAGGACGGTTTAGGATTTCTTGTCGGGATGAAGAAATTTATTAATTTATTTTAAGATATTTATGACTAAAGGCAACAACTCGTTTCTTCCATATTGACAAGTTCTAACATTCAGTTCTAACAACTGCGTTCTAACGGGATTATTATCTCAGGAGCGTTTGTTATTGTTCATCTTGATCGCTAATTCGTAGGCCTGCTTTAATTGTGTCCTCAAGAAATGGTCGATCTCGATCCTTTGATCGACGTTTGATTTCTAGCATCATGAGCGGAGCAGTGATTTCTAGCATCATGAGCTCACTCAAAGCAATCAACCAATCTATGTTTTGAAATGATCGGCTAGTGCCAGTTGACTTGTATAGAGGTGAACAAAAGTATTCGCACACCCAATGAAAAATTATTGATATTTTAAACTATTCAAACTTTATAAAACAAAATCATATACCAATCCTATTCGTTTCATCTTAAAGCGTTATTACACCACTGTTATTATTATACAAATTTTAAATTCTTTTTTCTAAAAATATTTCTGCATTATGCAATAGGTGGAAAAGCAAAGATACTTTTATTGTAAAAATTTAAACGACTTCAAAGTTACTAAAAAACTTTTTTCATAACTAGATCTACTATAATTTCGAAGATTGAAGTTTTTTCTTTACGTTAGCTTCTTAAAACTTACTTAAAGTTTCCTTTTTCGCCATTTTATTGAACCTTAAAAGTCAAAACGACAAAAATTCAAAAAATAATATTTTGCCATTTAATCCTAATATTTAAAGTTTAATAAAATGATGAAAAAAATCTTACAGTAAGATTTTAAAATATCGTTGTAAAGAGAAGATTTTTAAGATCATAGTAGATTTAGTCATGAAAGAAACTTTTAATGTTTCAGCAGGCATTTGAATTTTGACAATTTTTTCGAGAAAAAATATTCTTGTTTTTCTTATTACAAGATGTAAAAACATTTTTGAAATAATGTGGAAACTTCACATTTAAAAATCAGATCAATTGGATTGTTGTACGATTTCTTTTTATAAAGTTATAATAGTTTAAAATATAGACAATTTTTCATCGAGTGTGTGAATACTTTTATCTACTTCTGTGTAAAACAGGCTCACAGGCAGCAAAGGGAAGATAGGAATCGTAATCTATGAATTAATATACAAAAATTCAAGAAATCACTATTCGGCAATCTTAAGAGTTGCATTCAGAATTTAAGATTAACCATTCATTATTTGAAATTTGGAATGAGCACTTTGCCGGTGTCATTATCTTGTTATCACTATCGCCATTATTAAAATCTTGAACACTTGCATCAGTTTATTTGAGTAAGCAAATAATTTTTCTCGAAATTATTTCATTATTTGATTATCAAATGAAATAATTCTTTTTTTTTATAATTTGATTTATTTTCTACAAATACTTTATAATTTTATTATAAAAAAATAATTGTACATTATTATAAATAATACTTTAAACAACAAAAAAATCTGTAAAGTGTTAATACTGAATTAAATAATATCAACAATAAAAATTTTATTATTTATGATAAATATTGAATTTAAGAAAAAAAGTGTCGAAGATTTTTGAGCGACAATATCTATACATGCTTATGCTTTGTTAAGTACACTGTTTGGAAAATATTTTCAGAGAAGATTGATTCTAAATATTTCAAAAATATTTCTAAGAGATTTTAGCAATTTCTATGAGTTTTTTTTTTTTTATTACTCCATTAGTCTTTACAATTTGTCCATTGAGGACATTTCGTAAATTGAGTTATTGGTGTTTGGCGATAGTTAACACGTAGATGTTATTCTCAAAAGGAGAGGTCACAGCAATTGAGTCGTCGATTTTAATGAAATCGATTCTAAAGCAAATGTAATTGCCCAAATGTAAATGTCCAAGCATTTGTGTCAATACTCATTATTTACAGAGATATTTAATGTTTTAATTCTCTATTACAACAATATGTACTTTTTTTCTTGAACTTGTAGTAAACAATGCAGTAACGAAACTAATAGTATGATGGGTTCAGGTACGCGGATGTTTTCAGGTTCGAATCTTTGAAGGGAGGAACATTTTTGTATTATGTCTGTTTTCTTTCTTTTCTTTTATTTTTTTGTTTATTTTTTTTTGTAGAATACTATGTTCTACATTTTTATAATGTCCCTAATTATTAATTTATTTAAAGTATCATTGACAATTTCAGTGCAAAACACTGTCGAATAACACAAACGATGTAAGAAACGCAAAGTATTCCTGTAAAAATATGGCATTTATAAAATGTTCATACTGCGAGGTATATTTATGCTTTTCATGCTTTTATGACGCTTATCATCCTAAACATTGTAATGTCCTTTTGCAAAATATTAGCTAATAAAAATTCGACGTTGTATTTTATATCGAAATTTTCTGATATTTTAAATAAATTAATAATTAGGGATACAAAATGTAAAACACAGTATTCTATATAAAAAAACAAGAAAACAAAAAAAAAAGAAAACAAAAGTAAAGATAATACAAAAAATGTTACTCTCCCCCCGGATTCGAATCCTGAAACATCCGGGTATAAATTTACTATACCATCAGTTTCACTACTGTGTTACTATTCGCAACTTTCACAGGAATAGTATATAGAGGTATGGAAGGAATAGAAGAATAAAACATTAAATATTTCTGTAAATAATGAATATTGACGCAAATGCTTGGACATAGTTAAATTATATTTGCTTTAAAATCGACAGACCAAATTTCATTAAAATTGACGACCCAACTGCTGTGACCTCTTCTTGTCAGTAGAAAACATCGTGTCATTGTAGTAGGAGGTCTTTGGGGTGTTTCCTTTGCAACCTTCTAGGCATGTTAATGTTGTATAGTTGGTAGCGCTGATAATAATAGTTGTGTCCTGGCAATTTCGGCATAAATTACGTATAATACGAATATACAGGGTGAGTCTCGTAACGTAACGACCTCAAATAACTCATAAAATATTTGTTGTACGAAACATGTTTCAGATGGAAGTTGCATAATTTCCAGGGGGACATGTGGTACTGTAATCAGTTTTATGTTATTTTGCTTTTTTATCAAGATATGAAGGTCATCTTCAATTTTTTAAATGGAATAGTTAATATTTTTTCCCGAATTCGGATAAAGCGTTGAATTCCACATAAAAACGTATTTCACCTAATAGGATCTAAAATACATAGTTACTGAGATTAACGGTCTTTTCTACAATGTAAAAAAATATTTTTGCTAATATCTCAGTAACTATGTATTTTAGATCCTATTTGGTGTAATACTTTTTTATATAGAATTCAACGCTTTATCCGAATTCGGGAAAAAATATTAACTATTCCATTTAAAAAATTGAAGATGACCTCATATCTTGATAAAAAAGCAAAATAACATAAAACTGATTACAATACATGTCCCCCTGGAAATTATGCAACTTTCATCTGAAATATTTTTCGTACAACAAATATTTTATGAATTATTTGAGGTCGTCACGTTACGAGACTCATCACCTTGTATTAGAATCCCGTCGATTCTGGAACACTTACCACGAATTTGCACTTCTCAAGAATAAATGATAGCATCGACGGCAATATTCACGTAGCCTATTCAACTGACTGCAGTGAAAAATTTTTTATCTATTTTTTCGGTTCGGGATAGAAAATAAAAGTGAAAAAATGAAAATATTAATGGGGTATTTCTCATTGCGGGATTACCGATGTTGCTGACAAAGGAAACTGTGGACGCACAGGTATACTATTTTCTACTTAGTAAAGCAACTTTATCATTAAGTATTATCATTAAGCAAAAAATAGAGGACTCAGAAACTAATCAGTAGATTGTGAATTTTTATATATTTTGAAATTTGTATAAAGATAATTAAGAAAAAAATAAAGTCTAATATAGATAGAAAATCATTTTATCTATTAAACATAAAGAATATTTCTCTTATTTCTTATATTTTATTTTCTTTTATTTTCTGTATTGTGTGCAGGTAATTTTTACATCTTTTTTATAAATGCATTAATTAAAATTTTCATAAATACATTAATCAGTCATTTCTCATTAAAAACAATTTGTACTATCAAATATCACTCTCTTCTTGAATTCCCACAGTCAACAAAATAGTTCAGTCATTATTATGATATTATGTTTAAATTGTTTCATTGACTGATAGTTTTAATTAAAAAAAAAAAGGATATTTGTATGGTATAAAATTTTTTATAGAAAATAATATACATTGACTAGCGCATTTGAATTCTCCATATATTGTATATAATATAATAAATTTATTTGGATTTTTATATTTTCATTTAATTAACCTCTTCGAATTCGAGAACGAAATATGTCAAAATTTCATAAAATTTCATAGACGAGATATGTATTTTGCAACGCAATATTCTTCACGCTTTAAGCAAGATATCTCACACCACCAAAGCATTTATCGTTTTAGAAAATAAAATTTTTGTTTTAAAAAATTATTTAGAAGTTTGTTAAATCAATTGAATTTGAGAATATTTCGAGAATGAGTTTCGAAATATTTTTTTACACCCTGAAAAGAAACACTGAAGGCAATAATAATCCCATAATGCTTCTGTGGTACCATATGGTTTTCAGCAATTTATAGCTACCGAATACAATCAGGGACAAAAGTAAATGGACAGATGATGAAAAAGGATATCAATGAAACTTAATTAATATAGCATTGTAATTACGTGTTTAAGCTTTATTTATCCCTTTTTTTTTTTTTTTTTAATTTTAGTATCGCATCGACAGCGAGGTCATTAGCGACGACGACACCATTAGATGTGTAAGTAGTAGTTTATACTTTTTAGATATAATAATACTCTTTGTATGTCGTTTTGAGAAGTAAGGTATATATTTGCGCTGATTCCATATTTCTGTCTTTGGGTTTCTGTGGTGTGGCATTCGTGCAGTATGTGTTATTGTGTGTTATTGTTAATGGATGGTTATTGCAATGAGTGCAGGTGGGTGATGTAGTTTTTTTGATTTTGTGTTCATGTGTTAGCCTGTTATGACCGGTTCTTAGACGTGTGGTAATTATTCCTTCTTTCCTGTTGTTAAATTCCGGTGTTTGCTGGTGAAAGTCTTGGATACTTTTGTGTAGTTGGGTGCTTTTAGTTGTTTTCCATGTATTGTTCCATTTATTTTTTGTTACTTTTTTGCAATGGATTATTTGGTCATCGCAGGGGATTGGAAGATGGTTGTCGTTGATAAGTGGGGGGACTGTGGCTTCTTTCGCTGCTGCGTCGGCTTTTTCGTTTCCTTCGATTCCTTGGTGAGCTGGAATCCAAATGACTGTGGCGTTTGTGTTAGGTTGGTTGTGGTTTAGTTCTTGGATGGTGGATATTAGATGGCTTTCTTGATCATATGATTTCGTCAGAGACTTTGTAACACTCATGGAGTCGGTGTATAAGACGATCTGGGCTTCGTTATTTGAGTGTGCATATTTAATGGCTTACAGGATGGCATAAGTTTCGGCTGTGAAGATGGATGATGAAGGAGGGAGGTTTTGTGTTTTCTTGGCTTTTTCTGTGATGATGGCGTATCCTACTCCAGTGTCCGTTTTTGACCCATCAGTGTAGATCCTGCTGTGTTGGGTGTAGTTGTTATGTAGTTCTAGGAATCGAGTCTTGTGGTCAATTGAACTGAGGATTTTTTTTGGGAAGTTCGGCAAGACTGGTGTTTGTTGGGAATGTTTTTATTAACCATGGGGGATTTGTGGTGGTTTACGTTCAATGGTGGGGTGGATTTTGAAAGTGGTGGATTGAAGGATTTTGTTAAGTCTGGCATGGAAAGGGGAGGGAATTTTGGGTTTATTGATGTAGAAAGCATTGAATCTATTGGAGAAGATGTTGTTGTAGGAAGGGTTATATGGAGTGGATGAGACTTTTAGTGCGTATTTAAGAGTTAGGAACTTCCTTCTGGATTCAAGTGCTATTTCTTTGGCTTCGAATAGTAGGCTGTTTATAGGGCATGTTCGGTATGCACCTGTGGCTAGTCGAAGAGCTGAGTGGAAGATTGGATCTATTATTTTTTTGATGGAGCTTTTAGCTGAGTTGTAAACGATAGAGCCGTAGTCTAGTTTGGATCTGATTAATGCTCTGTATGTTACTACGAAAGTGTCTTTATCCGCTCCCCAGTTATTATTGGAAAGGGTTTTAACTATGTTAAGTCGTTTTGTGCAGGACTCTTTTAAGGTTTTTAGGTGTGGCACCCAAGATAATTTTTTGTCGAAAATAAGGCCTAATATTTTGATGGTGTCAGTTAACTGTATTTCAAGATTGCTCAGATATAGTTTAGGTGAGGGATTGAGTTTGGTTTTCCTAGTGAATAGGATTTTTTGGAAGAAAATTTTAAGCCCGTTGTTTTTGACCAGTCTTGAAGAGTATTGATGGCTGTTTGTAAATGTTCGTTGATGGAGTTCATATTTTTTCCACTACATGTGATTGTTATGTCGTCCGCAAATAGCTGAGTTTTTATTGGTGGCTTGAGGTTGGTGGTGATGTCGTTGATTCCAATTAAAAATAGTGCGGTGCTCATTACTGATCCTTGTGGGACTCCGTTTTTGATTATAACTGGATGTGACAGAGATCCATTTGCTCTGACTTGGATTGATCTATTGGGAAGGAAGTTGGTTATGAAGGATAACATATTGCCATATACTTTTAGCTCGATGAGGGCGTTAATAATTTTAGTTCTCGAGATTGTATCGAAAGCTTTTTCGATATCGAGGCATATGGCGGCTATGTATTCTTCGTTGAGGAAAGCGTCGCAGATATTTGTTTCCAAGTTCGTTAGGACGTCTATGGTTGAACAGTAGTGTCGGAAACCGTATTGATTTGGGTTAAGAAGTTTTTTTGCTTCGAGGTACCATCTAAGCAAAATAGTTTGCACATGGTCTTTTCTAGTAGTTTGCACATGGTATTTGTTAATGCAATTGGGCGATAGCTGTTAGGGTTTTGTTTGCATTTGTTTGGTTTAGGAATTGGAACTACAATTGCTTTTTGCCAATTTCCGGGAAAAACTTTATGGATCCATATACAGTTGAAGATTTTTAGCAGGTAATTTATTCCTGTCTTTAGGAGCATTTTTAGCAGTAAGTTGGGGATATTATCTGGTCCTGGGGCGGAGTTTTTTGTTGAAGCAAGGGCAAAATTTATTTCTTTGAGTGTCAAAGGTGAGTTTAGTGGTGAGTTCTTATCGTTGTGGATCAAATTATGGTGTATATTGTTGTAGATTATTGTAGGATGTGGTGAGTTTATGTTATTTGAATTTTCTTGGAATTGTTTAGCTAATGTGTTAGCAATGTCGTGGACTTGAGTTATGGTTGACTTCATCAGAGTCCAAGAATTGGATAATTGTGGAGGGTTTGGGTCCATTTATGCTTTTGATTTTTTTCCATACTGCAGATGTTGGTGTTTGTGGATTTATTGATGTTATGTAGTTTCTCCATGTTCGTTTTTTATTTTCTTTAATTATTCTACGGAAGTTAGCGAGTTTCCTTTTGAACTCGGTTAGGTTTTCGTTTGTGGAATGTTTCTTTGCTCTATTGAAAGCGTAATGACTCTCTTGCATGGCGATTTTACATTCTTCGTTCCACCACGGTACCAGTCTTTTCCTGATTTTTTGTATTCTAGGAATTCCAAAGAATTTGTCTGCGGCTGAGGTTATGATTTGTTGGAAATTGTTTATTGTTTCGTTAATCCGGGCTGGGTTGAGTTCAGGTTCAGTTTCTTTCTTAGTGAGTTGAAGCGTTATGTTTTCTTGGTAAACTGGCCAGTTTTTTTCTTCTTATATGCCATTTTGGTTGGAGGTAGTTTTGAGTTGTTGTGCTATTGTCTCCGTATGTGATTTTTATGGGGAAGTGATCGCTGTCATATGGTTCTTTTAAGGTATCCCATTTTAAGTGTAAGTAAGCTATCTGTGGACTGGAAAAGGTTAAGTCTATTGCACTTGTTTTGCCGTTTCTAGTGCTGAAGTGCGTTGGAGAACCTGTGTTCAGTAAGATTAAATCCTGGTTGTTAAGCAGATTTTCAATTGTCTTTCCTCTTCTGTCAGTTTTGGTCGATCCCCAGAGAGTGTGATGGCTGTTAAAGTCTCCTGACAGGATCAGTGGAGTTGAAAGTTGAGCTATTAAATCTTCAAGGTCTTGTAAATGAAGGGGGAAACTATTAGGAATGTAGATATTGCAGATGTGGATTTTTTTGGAAAATGAAATAGATATTGCAACGGCTTCTAAGTTTGAATTTAATTGGATTTCAGTAGACTCATATTTATCCGAAATTGCAATGGCCACTCCTCCGCTGGCGTGATTTTCGTTTACCCGGTTTTTGACAAAGGTGTTGAAGTGTTTAAGTGTAGGCTGGTGGTTTTTTTTGAAATTTGTTTCTTGAAAACAGATAATGTCTGGACTGAAATTGTTTATGAGTATTTGGAGTTGTTCATAATGGGTATAATAACCGTTTATGTTCCACTGTATTATTGTTTTCATAAAGTATTTGGTGGGGCTATGAGTTTGGATTTTGCTGCGATTTCGGTTCTTATGAAAATTCTATGTCCGATTCAGATGAATAGCTAAATGACGATTCAGGTGTGTCAGTCGATTTGGAGAGCTTTTCGCAGAGTCGAAGTATTCTGTTTTTTATGCTTCTTTCGTTTAGATGGGGGTAGATTTCTTCAAGAGTTTGAACAAGTGTCGGAATATTATCAGTGTAGTTTCTTGCGATTTGCAATGGATGTGCTGATCCGAAGGTGTCTTGGAGGAGGCTCTTGATCTGGGAATAATTTAGCTGGGAGTCTGAAGGATTTTTTTTATTTATTATTTCTCTTGCTGGGGCTAGCATTTCCTCTAGTTTGGCGGAATCGAAAACTGGAGATTGTGGAGGAAGTGTTTTTAGTTTGGTTATTGCGATTTTTTTTTAAGTGGATTGATTGGTGGGGGCATGGAGTCTGTGTCGTTTAAGTTTGCATAATCTGATTTGTCGTCAGTTGATGATTGTGAATGTGGTCTTTTGGAACTGAAGGAGATTGGTAGTTGCTCTGTAGGTAATTTATTCGTTGCTTGTTTGGAGTTGTCGATGTTTGTCTCGGTAGTGATAGAAATCTTTTTAACCGGCAATTTGGGGGATTGAGTTGGTGTGGGGATCGTTGTGTTTGTACTTGGGATTGTTGTATCGGTTGTGTTTGAATTTTGGGTTAGCGGGCAATTTTTCGCTAAGTGACCTTCTTGTTTACATCGGAAGCAAAGAAGGCTGTCGATGGAAGTGAAAATACGGTACGATGTATCTTCAAAAGTTATTAGGAAGGTGGATGGGATTTTTCCAATGTCATCGGGATGAATGTATACTTGTCTTCTGAAACTGAGGATGTGGGTGTATTCCGGGTCGGTCATTCCTGCTTTCAGAGTTGATATTCTGGAGCATAGCTTGACGTTGTTTCTTTTGAAGATTTTTTCAAATTCTGAGTTGGGTATAACCGGGAAGACGTTTGATAGAATTATTCTTTGAGCCGGAGTTAACATTGGTCTTAAGTTTAACTTATTGTTGTTGACCGTTATTGTTTTATGCAGATTTGTTAGGTGTAGTACTGTTTCTTTTTTATCAAGATAAGCGCAAATTCGGTTGTTTGAGATTTTGGAGATGTACCGTATTGATTTGGGCCCGATTAGTTTCCCTATTGCAAGGGCATAGTCTTGGAGTCTTGTGTCGTCTGTTGCGTGGATGATGATAGCTTGGTCTTTTGTAGGTGATGAGTCGAGTTGTGCAGCGTGGGAGTATGATTTGGTGGAGTTGTTACTTTCAGTTTGGTTGGAAAATTGGGAACGATTTGTACTCAGAGGTCCCCGCAGGTTGTGGGTGTATTCATTCGTGTAGTATTCCTTTATTTGATGTACGAAATTGGCGTTTGTTTTCACTAACACTAACACTATAATAATGTGGATTGGAACTCGTAAGCGAGACTGTATCGGACGTCCGTACGGTACGACGGTTAAACCGAGACTCTTTATTTATCCTTATAGTATATAAATTATTTGAATAACAATTAAAAGTAATATTTATAGTCTGTGCAAACCCAAATTAGGTTTAAACAAAAAATCAACCAATTACGGAAAGATAAAAATAAGTGGGCACTACCAATAACTGCTAGTTAATATTTAGTATTATACCTTTTGGTCCAATTACGGCCTCCAGTCATCACGGCATACGTTTATAAAATTTTCTATATAATCTTTATCAATGTTGTCAAAACTTGATTTTAAATGATTAAAAAAGTCCATTTCTTTCGCTTGTCCAAAGGAATCCAATATACATATCACAAATTCTCTATCGGATTCAAGTCAGAACTTTTTTGCTGGCCATTCGAGTAACTTAAATATCTGAATTACTAAAGAATTTCATACTCTTTTTGGCAACATGTTTTGGATCATTGACCTGTTGAAAAATAAATTCTTCCTCCAAATTCATTTTTACTGTTACCTCTTCCAAATTTTCGTTGATTATGCTAATGTACTTATCAGCATTCATAATACCATCAACTGGTACTAAGGTTCCAGTCCCATTCCATGAAAAACAACTCTACACTATTAATGAACCACCTTCACCAACGCACCAAATTCAATCGTTGGTGTGATAAATGATTTTTTATATGTTTCATTTTTCTTTCTCTAGACTTTTTGTTGTTTCTTCAATTGTCGCATCTCAAATTTTGATTAATCAGACCATACTATCTTTTTCTAGAACGATATAGACATATTAACATACTTTTTAGCAAAAGCTAAATGTTTCTTCATGTTCTTTTTATTAATATGAAGTTTACATCTTGCCCTACAAGATTTTATGTCCCACTTTGTGCAACCTTCGTTTTATAGTTTTCTCGACGCATCTAATTTTATTGCATTTAAATCTGCCGTGAGGATATCGTTGGCTTTCGTCGACATTCTCGAACAATTCGACAGTCTTCTTGTATAGTAGTATAACGTTTTCGTCCACAGCATCTTAAATTCTCTACAGTATTATGTACTAAATATTGTCCATATTTTTTCCACCGAACTTTTTGATATTTTATACTTCTGGGCTATAAAAGTCCTGACTTGAATCCGACAGAGAATTTGTGGCATGTATTGGATTCCAAATTTCCTTTGGACAAGCAAAAGAAAATGAACTTTTAACTTAATGGACTTTTTTAATAATTTAAAATCAACTTTTGACAATATTGACAAAGATTATACAGAAGATCTTATAAACAGTATGCCGCGATAACTAGAGGCGGTAATTGCTTCTAAACTAATAACTTTAAACTAATAACCAAAAGGTGGCAATACTAAATACTAATTAGCAGTTATTGGTAGTGTCCACTTACTTTTGTCTTTCCGTAATTGGTTGATTTTTTGTTTAAACCTAATTTGGGTTTGCACCGACTATAAATATTATTTTTAATTGTTATTCAAATAATCTATATATTATAAGGATAAATGTTAAATAAAGCTTAAACATGTAATTACAATGCTATATTAATTAAATTTCATTCATATCCTTTTTCATCATCTGTCTACTTACTTTTGTCCCTAACTGTATATCACAGTTTATATTTATTTATCTATTGTACTTGCCTTTTTATTTTTGACAAATTCATAATTACCGGTAATACCTCCATACATAGCAAAAACCATTTTTAACAAAATTTGCTGATTTCTCCTAAAAGTAACAAGTTCTTATAGTGTTAATAAGCAATTAAATTTTCGAAACTGAAATTACCGATATATTCCGCTTGCTTGTAAAATTTAAGCATTTATCAATCGTAAAAAATGTAGCTTCAGTTACAACATCTTTTGGATATAATATTAAATTAGATTTGAATGACTCACATATACAAATAAATACAAAAAAGATCGGATAACTAGTGTAGCGGCTAGCACATGTTCGTCTTTAATATATAAATTCCGAAAAGATACAAAATCACCAGCTGCAAACTGGATGCAGAGCACTTACGGATCGATCAATTCTCATGTCAGTATCCGGTGTAAGAGCATCGGTAACATAATAGTTGTTTTATGATGGTTTGTGTTTTTTATATTATATTTTTTCCAAAATTTTCTGTATTTCCCTTTTAGTTTGTCTAAGCAAAGAAAGCAAAATTAAAGTCTCGCGTATCAAAGCGAAACACTGATGGAAGCGGGAAAGTGCAAAAACAGCAACCAGCAGGCAAAAAATCTAAATGGGCTAGACAACCTAATCGTTCAAGACAGCACGTGGCATAGACGCGAAAGAAAGAAAGTCAAGAAATCACTCGACAAGTCAGCATTCGCGTGTACGAGCATTTCCATCTATCCACTTTAAAATAAATGCACAAAAAAGAAGAAGCATAATGCAAAATTTAGAAGCGGCTAGGCCGAAAGCAAGCAAAACGGAAAAGAACTGCTGGCAGAGGCAAATACTCACCTAACAAAGGAAAATAGCTGAAAGAGCATATAAAAAAATTAAACTCGCTCGATGAAGAATTGCAAAAAGTCCTTCAAATGCAAAACAGACACACATCAACGGAGAAATACAATTCTCAAGAGAATATTGTCGACAAAAAATTATCCAAGCCAACGGACAAAATACATTCCGAAGCAGAAGCAAGTAGCAGTAAAAACAGATTCCAATTACTACCCACCCTGGAGAACACTGAAGAGCCAATGGACCTCGGCGTAGAAAACAATCGTAGAATCAAGAACAGAGAAAAGCTCAAAAAGGGGAGAAGACTGGCCAGCTCTACTTCAACCGAGCAAAAAGAGAAAAAAATGACATAAAAAACACCATAGCACCAATAGATACCCAGAAAAAAGATAACCCACAACTGGAAAAGCCGCGAAAAGGGAAGACTACCGCCCATAAGAGTACATAATTGCACAGCACAAAAGTTAGTAGAAGTAGCAAAGTGCTACATTAGCACAAAATTTTCAAATAAAAAGAATCAGCATTAACAGACAGACGCTATAAGTTGAAGATCTGGGAACGTACCAAAAAATGAAAGAATCTCTCAATTTCTCAAGAATAAGCTATTACGCATACACTCCATAAAACCACAAACGTATTCATTAAAATGTCTCGATTCTGAATCAAACACTCAAGAAATCGAAAAAGAAATACTTGAACTTGCCCCAACGAGATTTAAGATATCAAAAATAACTCATTTTAAAACTATAAAATCTAGCCAAGGAAACAAGCAACTCCTCATGTTTACAATTCAATTTTCAGCTGACTCAGACACGCAAGCACTAAGTAGTATAAAGCAAATAAACTATCAAGAGGTCCATTGGGACAAGTTCAAGCATAACAAAATCACGCGATACTTAAACTGCAACCTAGATTATCGCTGATCAAATGTGAAATCAACCATGCCAGGGGAGTCTGGTAAGTCTTCAAGAGCCTAAAGAGAGAATTTTTTGTAGATAATGCAACAACTATGGCCATCCGGCATCATATGCTAGTTGCCCAGTCATAAAAGAGGAGACGAAGATTCAACAGGCGAGCAAAGCACCAACGTCAATAAACACATAAAGGATCAGAAAACAGTCGCATACAGCTGCAAAACTTTACCACAATGCAGCAAGCAAACTATCATACAGCAACGTAATCAAAGACAACAGACCAAATGCTAACTCATAAACAAGATAACCAATGAAACATAAATGGAAATAACGCACGTGCAAACGCTCTGCTAATGAATCTCGGTCTTTCGGGATAGCGAAAGAAATGGAAAATTGATAAACAAAAATACCAAAAATATAGAAGATATGGATAAGGAACAGACAAGATATAGGCAAGGATACAATCCCATCTACCTAGTTTAACGTTCAGCTACACTAACGCATATACAGTTAGGCAAAGGCATACACCCATGAGTCCGTACGGATTAAAAATAATATCTTTAAATGTAAACTCAATTGCAGGGTTGCACAGAAGGGCGAACTTTCAAGAGTTTTTAAAGGCACCATTCAGATATTATGTGACTTGTAGAAACAAAACTATCGGTAAGACATTAGCTCCAGCTCAGAGAATACAATATAATTAGAACTGATAGAGAAGATGCAATATTAGGAGGAGGCACAGAAATACTCATAATTCTCGGAAATCAGTTTAGGTAACATAGACACAAAAATATTAGAATCTTCAGCTATAAAAATAAAAATAAACACATTAAACTCACTATACTATATAATCTCAGCTTGTAGTCCAAAATCTAAAGGCACTGATTTAGCAATAGAAATTTAAAAAATTGTTACCCAATTGGAACTGTACAAAAAAAAACTATTACATACTAGCAGGTGACCTAAACACCAAAAACACTCTGGGGAAACAAAAAAAAAAAAAAGAAACAAAAGAGCAGAAGTAGTCCTAGTTGAATGGATGATCTCGCGAGCAGGATCGATATAATATAATGTTAGCAGACCAAAGAAGACATGTATGGAATTTTAAGAACCGACGAACCAATTATCTACACACTTCCATATGACAGCGATCATTAGGCAATAGTCGCAATCATGGTACATAAACGGTGCAATATACAGGAATTACATCCGGATAATTGGCAAACCAACACAAACCTACATCGCACAGACTGGACAATTTTCAAAAAGGACTTGGTGAACAAGTCACTGAAGATTCTCGCAGACAAATTTAATCAAATCAAAAATAAACAGGTACATCGAAATACATCCATGAATTCAGCATTAAAAAAAAATACCCCAAGAAAAAATGAAAGAAACTACACGAACTCCTTTTAGAACAGAGAAATCAGAAGGCTACAATGTCAAAAAAGCAAATTAGTAACAAGTCTATTTAAAATATACAGAAGCAACAGACAGCCAACTCCTGAAAACTGTCTGAGAACTATAACAATAAAAAAGACAATAAAAGAAGTAAATCAAGCACTAAAAACCATATATACAGCCCAAACAAATAAGATATGAAACAATAAATTGAAGAATTTAAACACATAAAACTTGAATAAATTATACTTCACAGTAAATCATATCTGTAACAAAAAGGAATCATCAAAAATAGCAACCCTCAAAATTCTAACCGAGCAGAATTTGTACGAGAAGCAGACATTTCGCTGCAGAAGATAAAAGTAGAAAATAACAACCTGCACGTAACAGCCTTAAATCATAAACTGAAAGTAATCGGTTCAAGTTTTGAAGAAATACACACGAAAAACCTGACCAATTGTAAATCGATTCTAGATGAAAACGTAAACAAAATTGAAAGAACTAACCAATAAAACGTCACAACACCTAACAAAATTTGACAAAATGTCTACAGCCGTTGAACTTCATCGATATCAAGGAACTAAAAATGTTAAAAAACGAAATGACAAAAAATTAGCTGGTTTTGAGATCTCAAATTTCATACTAAAAGAGATTCCAGGCAAACTCTTAGTGACTATGACGATACTATTCACCTACTTAAATTTAAGCTATTTCCCAAATGGAAAATAGCAAAAGTAGCGTTACATAAAAAAGAAAAAAAAAATCTGATCCAGCAAAGTACAGACCAATGAGTCTTCTATCAAACTTTGGAAAAGTTTTCGAATCAATAATACACAACAGAGTAAGCAATTTTGCAAATTCACGAGAAAAAATCAAGTCAATCAATCAATCATTTAGATTCAGAAATCCAAAAGGAAAAAAACACTCAACGATACACGTAGTAAATAAATTAACATCTGACATCTGCTGGTTGGCAGTCGCATGTTTAATAGACTTAGAAAAGCTTCGACACCGTTTGGACGCATTAATTTACAAACTCCATAAGAAAGGATTCCCGCAACAATTAATCCATATGATTTTTAATATGATCTCTTGTCGAAAATTTAGAGTCGAACAAGGAAAAATCTCCACTAAAACATTCTCGGTTAAAAACGGTCTCCAACAAGGCGCAATAAATTCTCCAATATTATTCAACTTATTCTTCTCAGACATATTAACTCTATTTAAAATAAATGTGGACCAAGGCTGCAAAGCCTTTGCTTACGCAGATGATCTAATTATATACGATGACTATAAAAAAGTATTAGTGACAAGGGACAAGTTGCAAGACTTCCTGTAAGAGATCGATAGATACTGCAAAAATTGGAGAATAAAAATCAACTTCAACAAATGAGAGATCATACTATTCAAAAGCAAGATAGATAGACAGACTTAGTAGAGATACAAAAAGGGAATGGAAGAATTTCAAACTAATCAACCCAACAGACAACGAATGGAACACATAACATTGGTGAAATATCTGGGAGTAACCCTGAATCAAAAATACAATTTCCAACAAGCGATGAAACAATTAGCACAAGCTATCATAATAGGGAAAAAATCAGAAGAGTATTTTACATAAGCAAAGCTGTATATACATAAGCAAAGAAGTCAAACTATTAGTATGCATTCGCTCGATACTAACAAACGCATATCCGATATCATACAACACCAGCCCGCACATAATAAAGAAATTTAGAGCCTTCGAAAGAAAAATATTAAGAGCAGCGACATTTAAAGCGTCAAACACTCAACAAGGCCAATTCAGATACCCAAGAAACATCACAGTGTGCAACAAATGTTCTCGCATAGATATATTGCTGAAAACAATTAGAAACCATTTCAGCAGAGCAATAATCAACCGTTATAACTCATTAATCAACGGAATCACAATTCAAACTGATGCATACATAGATAAGGTTAGATAAAATGGATATATGCCGCCGGAAGCATTGATCTTTCTAGATAAGAATGGTTTCATCCAAAATGAATAATCTTCAACACTGACTTTCCCAGTTGCGACTGTAATGTCAAAGCAACAAAATCTGGATTAAAATATCCATGGGTAGGATAAAGCCTGGAAGATCTAGACACTCTCTCCTTTTCAAGAATTACTGACGAAACGCTTCCTTTTCCATCTTTACCTTATCTTACCGACATGATCCCAAAACCATCGCAATCCCATAGCACCGTAAATCCTAGTGGTTTTTGGACAACTACAGAATATCTCTACTCGCACAACTAGTATGCGTATAGTACGATTATTTTCATTTATTTTGAAACTACATTTATTTGATTTATTTGTCCATATTTGTATACAAAGGATGAATAGATAGATATGTCTACAGTATAATCGTCATATAAACGATATTAAGTAATAAAATATTTGGTCTGTAGATATAAAGAAGTCAAACTGATAAATGTATAATAATCCGTAAGTGCATGGAAATTATTGATCAACGTAATTAACAGAAATTAATTTGCAACCTAAAACTTCTCTTAATCTATTGATGGTTATTCACTGTCTTAGAAATTAAATACACAGAAAGATAATAGATAATAAGAAAATAATATCACTCACCCTGTCTGACAAATACTTGATTGACATCGAGTAAAATATCGCAGCCTTCTACGATCATTCGTTCTACAGCTAAATTTTTTCGTAAGTTTTCCGTTTCACTGACCTAAAATAATGTAAACGCATTAGTATAGTTAAAAATACTTTGTTAATAATTCGTTAATTATTATTAGACAATTAATTAATTATTAGAGGATTAACGAAACGAAACAATAATTAATTATTAGTGAATCAATGAGTTGCAACTATTTTTTAATAATTAATCAACTATTATAATTAAATATATAATCAATACCTCATCGTGCATTTGCCTCGATAAATATTCTAATTGTTGCCTCGCGTTTTCTAAACTTTTCCGTTCAACGTGATCGTGGGGGGTGTGTGCCAATAATTCATGCAGTGTAATAATATATCTTGGAATCTGAAAAACACATTCAGAAAATTATTTTTTCCACTGTTTGTTTCATACCCAATTTAACATTATTCAATATAACTTACAATAAAAACATATAGTACTTGAATGAAATAATAAAATAATTATCGAAAATAAGAAATGCACTATCTTTGTGTAAGAAATAAATGAGACGACAAAAACTAATAATGAAAACTAATTTGTTATTATTACATTTTTGTAGGAATCTCGGCAGAGTCACCAATTTTAGGTATCCCGGACGAGATCCCAATTTATAGATATTTTATTAAATGATGTTTATTTGGAATTGAATAATGAATAAGATTGGTTTATTAATATTAAATAATGAATAACGATGTACACTGAGTTCTTAATTCTCGCAACTCTCGATACACTCTGTTCTCTTACACGTCTCGACTTCTTGACACTCGCTCTCTGACTTCTCTACACACACTCTCTTTCTTCTGCACAAAATTCATCGCTCGTACACACATACACACATACACGCAAACGCATCTATACTCTTAGTCTTAGACGTTAGGCCTGAAGGGCTGGCCATAAACAGTCTCGAGGCCCAAGCCTAACTTTATTGTTTATGTAATACGACTCGGGACACCTGCAGTCGAGCACCAGGGAAAGTCTTGGGTCCTTTCCCAGAACTGCCTATCCCACATTTTTTTATAATAAAATCTTCTTTATGTTCTCAATGAATGAATATAACTGACGAGAACTAATGTTGTAAATTATGCAGCCTCTTTATTCTGAACATTTTTTCTGTAAAACTCAAAATAATGTAAATATTTAAGTCTTTATTTAGATAAAGAAATATTAATTTCTTTTACATCGCGATTTTTTTTTATATCCTAGCACTTTCGTATCCTGGGTAACATAAATAAAAGAAAAAAATCATAGAATTTCATTTAAACAACAAGTACAACACTTTTGTAAAACATCGTACTATACGATACTGCTTAACTGGAATAATCAGTTTTTAATAGATACTGAAATATTCTATGTATAATATATAAATTATTATAATTTAAATTTATAAACTAAATAAATATATAAACAATTATGTTCCTGTATAAATGGAAGTCAATTCTTCAATGGAAGTCAATTTTGATAAAAATACTCGTGTCTTTTAAAAAATTATGAAAAAGTAAAATCCATCATATTCATATTTGGTTGTTCTAATGTTAAAGTATAAAACTTTTCTTTATGATCTATTTTTCCATTTTTATAACAAGTTGGTTAATTCATTTAGTTTTTTTTACAAATGAATTGCAATATTAATCCATTAAAACTCACTTGAAACCATTATTGTGATGGCGTTTCTTTCTTCTTTTTTTTGCAAAATTTTATTGGTAGTAATTTAAGTTTATGCTTGTTTTCCGAGAAGTAATAATACTGTAATTGAAAGTAATAATGCAAGCTTCGAGAAATAACTTTAAAGACTGAATTCTTAAGACTTCATACGAAACAAATTTTCGGAGCTCTAAGTTTGTAATTAACTGAAATTTTGTGATTTACAATTCAACAACTGTCAAAACTTTTAAGCTTCATTTTATGAATAATATACCATATAATAAACTACCGACATATATGACATTTGATAATCTACGATGTTTATAATCGTAATTGTATATAATTTAGGTAATTCGAATATCCAAGTTTAAGGATTCGAACGTTGAATACTTTAGTTTTTACAGCTCAACGTTTAAACTTTTAAAGTTCAGGTTATAAAAGCTAGAATCGCGGAACGAATTTTCCAAGCAGCAGACTCAAAACTTATTTTTACAACATTAACTGAAAAGACTATGTGATTGTAATTTTTTAAATAGTTTGTATCAATCTCTCTAATACTGCATTATTAATAAAGTAAATAAATGTACAACATATTGTATATAAACATGTATGAATGTATAAACATCGTAAATTATCAAATGTCATATATGTGGTTGTAAAAAAAACGCCGCATCATTATTTCAAAAAATTGCGTTTCGCATTGATTGAATTGTAAAATATAGAATTTATATATTTATGGTAAAAACACAAAAACAAAATTTATAGGATAAGAAGAATAACAAAATTATCCAATATAAATATTCAATATAAATGAAAGATTGTTATGCTTATGGATGAATTGGAGGTACTGACGTCACGATCAAGAGCGGTACCTTGAAAAAAGACAGTATGGACGATCTCATTAGTGCGCGGGTCAGTTGTTAATGTGTGATATGTAGTTAAATGCTATGTAGTACATCATTTATTACTAATTATATCAATTCTAATCTCAATTGTATTATTCTCATAATAAATAATAAAAACTAAAACCCAAATAAGAAAAACTAATGTTATGAAAGTAAAAGCATATGCATAGATTTATTTGCAAGGATTTGAACAAAATTGATATTCACTTAAAACGATTACCTTTTATATGTTGTACATTGATAAATGGAGAAACAATTCAAAGTACAACATCTAGAAATGTTATGGGCAGATAGTAAAATGGCGGGTGTTAATGAGTTAATTTACGCAATTATATTTTTATGTTTTATATCTGCAAAATCATGTTTTTGAAAATAAAATTAGGAAAATCTAATTTTGATAGAGAATTATTTCATATAATAGGTATTTTAAAAATTTCAGGTATTTTATATTTTATATATTTTATGTGTTTCATATATTTTATTTTATAGATATATATTTTATACATTTTCATATTTTCATATTTTACACATTCTGTGCAATGCTGCATGTTAAAATGCATAAAATTATTATATCAATCCATACTTTCAATATTAACCCTTGAATGCCAAATGTTGGATTCAAACATTTCAAACGCGTAACAAAATATTACTTTTAATGTTTTTCCAAATATAGAATATATTGAAATTTATATTACATTTGCAAATATATGTTCTGTTTTTAAAAATAGCAATTATATTAATTATTATGATGAATTCATTATTAATAGTAAGAACAGATCCAGTATTCACTAGACGGAAATTTAAAAAATATAATTTAACAATATAAATTAATTAGAAAGAATTGCAAGAGAAATGCTGCATTAGTACAACATTTTTGGTTCTTAATTAAACAAAGAGTCTTTTATTCACAGTCAAATTTTACTAATCAGAACATGGCACTTCCTAAATTTATGGTAATAGTGGTATATAGTAATCATAGAAAGTTAAGCTGTTTATATCGCTATTACTCTCTTTTATGGTTAGTTAGGCAACAGCTCCGTAAAATAATATCGTTCGATGAAACATATTAAATATATTAAATATTTCTCCAATACTTCTCATGTTGAATATGCCAAATTATAATCGAATTATAATCAAAAATTCTGCACTCACTGTTGTACTCAAATAGTCGATTAATCTCTGCTGAAAAATAATCGATAAACTTTCGAATTTCAGCATTATTTTTCACACAATTTTGAACATCCAAATATTCAGAATAATATAATACGAATATACCTATTGTAATAATTGTGTAATACTTCGATATTTAATATCGAATGCAATTGTTTAAATATGCTAACACTGGGAAATCGCTGGATTTTGGCTGATTATTTTCATATTATAAGTCGCTTTTTATCTAAAAGTTTAATTGGAATAATTTCGGAATGGAGTATTAATCTACATTAATTTTCATCCTTTTGACGCACGTGTGTTAATTTAGGCTACTTTAATATATTGTGTTCTACAAACAAACTATATTGTGTTAAACAAACTTAATAATACATTGGATTTTTTAAATGACCAATCTTTTACCAGTTTCAAAAATCACGTTATCTTTTAAATAATTGTATGTTCTTATCGTTGATTTAACCCTCAAGTAATATTGCGAAATTATAGATGACTATAATAATTTACAAATTACATATTACAAAGATTTAAGGTATTTATGATTTTGTATTTTATGTTTTCTATGGAGATTAATAAAAGATTAATAATAAAATTAAATCAAATGAAAAATTTGAAAATTAAACAACGTAAAAAGTTAAAGTTTTATAACTTTGAAGATCTTAAGCTGCTTTAATAGACTCTGTACTAAAAGATTATATACACAATAATTGTGTATTATTTGTTTGTATTATATTTTGAATATAATCTACAACAATTTTTATTGTTTCGGGAAACTGTTGCAGTACACAAATTTAATAATTGATTAGATTTTTTGAATAAATCATTACTACATTTAAAAATCATTCTCAAAACCATTAAACAATTGTACATATTATATTATGCACTTGTTAATTTAAATCTGCTATAATTGTTTTTATAAAATTTTTAAATATATCTCTGACAGCCAAAGAAATAGGTGTAAAACAAAATTGGGTTAGTTTTGTATTTTAATATTTAATATTTAATTTTGAGGTGCAATATAAAATCTAATATCAGATTTTAATTCATGAAAGTTAAAAACATACATATATCTTTGATGACTTTTGACTGAAATTGGACTTTTCTTTTGTCCACCATCACAGATTTACAGACAAGTAATTTTAATATCTAAATATTCAAAGTGCAATATAAAATCAGATATTGGATATTGATTCATGACAGTTAGCAGACATATGTTTGTCGTTCTATTATATTTTTGTAAACGATGACTTTTGATTGAAATTGAATTTTTCTTTTATTCGCTCATCAGAGTATTTTAAATCTACTGTTTTTATAAAATTTTATTCCGATCCTCAAGACACCTACATATGTTATACACCAATATTATATATTTTAAAAAATATAACTATTACAAACAAAAGATATAACTACATCTTACACCTGTCAAATGAATGAATTATATCAAGTTAAAACGAATATGATATGACATACCTGATGCATAGGATACGTTAAAAAGGTCTCTAGTGAACGTCCTTCGCAAGCAATCTTGTTTTCTGATCTAATAAGCAATGCAGCGAACGCAGACGATGACTGCTTGCACTCAGTCAATACTTGAAGACTGTAATGATGGTTTCTGACGTATTCTTGATAAATTGATAACATTGGTAGTAACATGTCGAACAAATCACCTAAAATCATCAAGCATTTCGTCAAAATTCTTGCATTTTATATACCATTTGTTACCATTAGACTGCGGATTTTTAAGTGTTTATGTGAAAATTTAGAAGTATAAACTTGCATAGAATGTATGTAATATGAAAAAATATATAAAATGTTTAAAATAATTGTTTTCCATAATACTTAATACTTAATTTAGCAATTTATACATTTTATTACAATAACATTTAATATAACATTATTATAATATTTAATTCAATAATTAGTATTTAATTTCTATAATATTTAATATGTAAGTAAATCAACATCAAAGTTTTATATTTTTAATTATATTTCCAGAAATATGAATTTGCATTTGCAAAATCCGCAGTCTAATTATCATAATAATATTCTAATAATAAACTTTTCGATTTTGTATTTTACATTGTAATTAATATTTCTGTACAATCATGTCAATTGCACTGTTGGCCACAGGAAGGACTTTAATGACAAAAATCAATTACATTTAGAAGTGAAATATTTCTTATATACAGCGAAGTTATTGCAAGACTGGTTATAAAATTAAAAAAATTATTCTTTGAAATTTATTAATATTAATTTATTAATAAAACTTTTTATTAAAAAATATTTCTTTTTAATAGTATCAAAATATCAAACTTGTATTAAAACATCTTAATAATACTAGATTTCTATTAAAGATGAACATAATATTTTAATTGCAATTATTTTGAATCAATTTTATTACCAAATTCTATTTTTCAATACCTATTAGATCTATAAAAGGAAATTTCAATTCATTTAATATTTTCTCATCATTATGTCACAATCTACATTCTATAATTTTATGAAATATTGAAAAATTGAAATGTCTATAATTTTATGGTAAATTATCTTTTAGTTAACATAATCTCAGTTACGTATTAATGTAGAATAGTACGTTTTATTAATAATACATTATACGCTACATTACACCACGCATAAGCGCCCTGAGGCTTGCATTCAACAATATAATTGTGACACAATTAGTTTAATTATGCAATACCAAAGTTATCGCGAGATATCTCGCTTTACAACGTCATTTATACATTATGAACAAGATATCGTCGCTAATAATTCAATTTTACAATCACTAAAGCATCATTATTTCGTGAAAATTGTATGTATCTATAATTATTCACATTCGAACACTTAAATATTCGGATACTAAATATTTAAATTGTTAAAATCTCGTGAAATAAAATCGTACAACAATAAAACTAAATTTATTTTAAAGTTCGATCTTTACTTTCAAAATATACCATTCATTTCATTTTAAGTTGTTTTTGTGAATGTTCATTTTCGTTTTCTTCCTTTCTTTTCTTTTAAAAATATTATAAATTATCAGAGTGTATACACAGAAAAATTTTTTTCACGATTAAATCTACAATGCATTTGAGGATTGAAGGTTCTCTTTATAGTGATGTACGACTTTTTTGTGCTAATTTATTGAACTTTGAATTTGAATATAAATCGATTTATCAACAATATTACACAATATTTTCATCGTATATTTGTTTTCGTTTGATATTCCAAATTTAATAAAATTACGAAAAATATCATATATCAATGTACTTTAAGACCTCTGTAAAATACAGTGGCAGACAGAGGAAAGTTTAGAAAATAAGTAGTAAAAAGATATATCAAATTTTTAGAAATATATTTTACAAGAGCAATAAATGATTGAAAAATATACTTTCAGAGTAGATTACAGTTACTAATGTAATAAGGAATATAATATTTAATAGATTATTGATGCTGAAAATGTACTGTAAACATTTTTTTATCTGCCATTATATAGTATTTATACACATACATATATAATCATAATAATTATGATAAATAAAATAATGAATTATATATGTGCATAATCACGATCACTATTAATGAAATTTTTAAATAATATTAAGTGAATTTACAAATATAGTTATGATAATCACATCAGTGTACACAATGTTACATAATATATAACAAAAAATTCCCATAAGTATGAATACTTTGGCGAATAATTATGTATATCTTATCCATAGTATCGCACAAATAACATTTTAAAGTGATATATCAAAAAATTAATGAAAAGTACCAAAGTATCACCTGAATGTAACGATGATCAAATTGTTGAATAAAAATAAAAAAAACATACCTAAAACTAAAGTGGGCCAGTTCTCCATACGAGAAGTGAGACCCTTCAGGAAGATCTGATGAAGGAATAACAGTGTTTCGCTATTCAAAAATATGCTATTCACGTCCTCATGATTACAAGGAGGTTTCTTTGAACTAGCAGCCATCTTAAAAGGCCTCAAGAAACAGCTTACTAATATTTCCATTTGTTCTGTGTATTCTTCTTCAGCTTCTACCATTTGAAACACTAAACTGAAATTAAGAAAATATTGCTCATCAAGCAGACGATAAATATATAAAAGAATTAAATACAAGTAGATTAAATTAATTTAATATACACTTCCGCTTGAGAGTCTTAAAACAAGTATTACGCTTTTTTCAAGATTAGAGAAATTAAATAATATTCTAAATGAATTATATATTGTAAAATACACATGCAATTTAAAAATAACAGTGAACTCTTGAAATCCTAACACAATATGTTCCAGAAAACGCTTCGATTGTCAAGTTAAATTTTCCCATAAGAAATAATATAAAATGAATCAATCCACTTTAGAAACATAGAAACCAAAATTTACCTAATTTAAAAAAGTGAAGTCTATTTGTATAAAATATTTTATTTCATAGTAATATTCAAGTTAGAGAAAAATAGCTTTCACACCGATATTAATGATAATTTGGTTGCAGTCGGCTAATTGTTAGATAATTGAATAAATGAAAAGGAATGTTGAATAATATTTCATTCGTTACCTCTAATATGTGTTTGATTTTTGAGTGTCGTTGAACTTCCACATTCATAAACGATTAATTTCAACTCTATTACATGGATATATAGATGTACAGTTTTATATATATATATATATATATATATATAGAGAGAGAGAAAGAGAGAGAGAGAGATTTTGCTACATCATTATATTATAATTGCTATATTATAATATAATATTATTATATACAATTGAAGATATTATTTTATATTGTTTTAAAACTCTCACTGTAATACTTTTAGGTCAATCGAAAACTTTGTATTTTATATTATGGATCGTTAAAGCCGCGTTAGTCAATTCCATAAATAAAGAGGTATAAAAGAATAGTTATAAATATTATTTTTAGCTTAGAATTTAGGATTATTTACACTACCTCTTTATAATAAATAAATTCGTAAAAATACATAGATTGTAATCAATCACAGATATTGAATACGTGGATATTGTATTTGTTCAAGTTTTAAAACAGAATTTCCTTCAATATTCTATTCGATTTTCAAATTATTCGAATATCAAACCATTCAAAGATTGAAAATCCAGTGTATTATTATTTACGATAATAATATTAAATATAAACAATATATATTATAATAAATAATATTATAAGAGATAATAAATAATTAAAAATAAAAGTTACAAACAAAAGAAAATATTTGAATATGAACACTTACGAACGTTTGAGTATGAACATTATGCGCTTATAATAACCTAATCCATCAAATTCTCGAAAATATTAATTTCATGTTAGATGTAATTAGAGCATTTTTATGCTGAAGACGTAGTGTAACGAATCGGTATCTCACTCGAATCTATTTCGAATCGGTATATACTCGAATGAGTTTTTATTACGAGGAATCATTACTTCCAATATGTCTATTATATAAAAAAATTACGAATTGTAGAGTTTACTAATGAATCTTTCCTTCCACGCAATTACAATATAGAATCACGCGCATTGAATAAATCTTTCTTTTTTTGGTTGAAGCTTGAAAAAAGAATCAGAAAAAATAAATCAATTGTTCAACGAGCACTACATTTTTACGATTAAATAATCTTTTCCGCGATTAAATTATTGCTTAAATGTCTTGAGACTTATTATTTTTTTATTTCACTAATTTAATATATTAATTTATTTTTAAAAAATATTATATACTATTATATTATACAATAAATATTAAAATACAAATGCAATTTTTTAGTTTATATATTTAATTTCTTATTTGATTAAAATATATTAATATATGTTTAATATTAATTCTTTATTTTTTACTTTTAATATTCAAATCTTTCAATTATATGAGTATTTCATAATAGAATTATTAATATTTTATAGACTTTTTATTATTATTCATCTTTAAAGTTAAATTACTTAATTTTATAATTTTTCATTTACGTGAATTTTATTAATAGTCTCTAACATGGTGAATATAAAATATAAAATAAAATCTTTAATAAATAAAATTATATAATAAAATCTTATATTTATATTTATTTTTATTTATTAAAATCTTATATTTATTTCTAATAATAATAAAATCTTATATTTTTTAAAATATAAAATAAAATCTCACTTTTTGACATCGACATTATAGAAATATAATATTACCATAGTAATTTATGTTAGATTATTAAAATTTATTACTAAAATTTGATTTTATTTTATATCTTACAAGACAACATTCGAAAGTTAATTTTTTTAGTTTTGAAATAAATATAATACTTATTATCGAATTCTTGAGCAATGATGTATTTTGCTATGAAATTGTTTCTTTTAATGGAAATGAATATTTCCTTATTTTGTTCATTCTAACATAATCAGAAGTTGAAATAATTACATCGATTACTCCAATGTTCTGAAATTTATGAAACTTAACCACGTTGGCAGGTCATTGGTTATGACGATTGGTCATTACGATGGTCATTGGTGACCGCCGTTTCTATTTTTATAAATATTTTAGAATAATTAAAATAGTATGAATACCATTAATAAGAAATTTTAAATATTATAAATAATTAGATGATATTATAAAACGAAACAAACAATAACTTTTTTTCGTTTTAAACAAAACGCTTTATATTGTAATGTAATGTATATATTGTAATGTATAACTGTATATTGTAATATAATGTCGTATAGAAATTAAATATTTTGTCGCATTTAGTGTTGACATTCCTCCTAAAATTCTCAGAACGAATATTTTATTCCACAGATGTATAAATCTGTGCACGTAACTAACTTTACCACGAATGGATCAATCGAATAAAATTCTTTTTATCATTAATTATTTTCCTTTAAAAATCAAACAAAAATTGTAACATGTAATTCTACTTTTTATAATTTTTTAATTTCTTTAATTCTACTTTTTTCATTATTTATATAATTATTTATATTATTATAGTATATTATGTTTTTTATATAATTTATTGGAGACTTTCTTATTATTTATATCTTATTTTACCAAACGATTTAAATTATAAATAAATATTTTGTTGCAAATAAATATCATTATTTAACGACCAGTGTAAAAAACAGTGTATGTAACTAGCAAAATTTTAGTTTTATTGAATTTAATTTGTTCTAGTATAATTTTGGCTGCGAACATACGGTAATATTATTGTTATTGTTATTGTTTATTCTGTGAAAAATAAAAAAATGTAAATGTATTATTATGTTTATATTTTCCTCATCTTTCAGGTAATTTTAAAAAATTTAGAAATTTTTAAAATTAGAATTAAAACTTTTTTAAATTTTTGATCTCGTTATCTTTGTATTTTTTTCACGAAAAGATGATTTAGTCTACCAAAAAAATGTATATTTGCAAGAATGTACATTTTTTAAAAAAGTATTTTTTAAATGCATCAGATTTTTTGGATGCATCGTTATATTTATGAAAAAAGTGACGCAATAGAAAGATGCATTATTATATTCAACATTCTCCTCTACATTTCTCCTTCTTTTTTTTTTTTTTTATTAAAGCATAACGATTTGAGATATACATAATCTGTTCTAATTATGTTATTCAACCTATTATTAGGAATTAATCATATGTGAGTCCTAAGGTACTTCGACCAGGAATCAAAGTACCAATAGGAAAAAAATATATAAACACAGTAGAAAGAGCTCACAGATAGAAATAGTTTAGTAGTGCAGCAAGCACAAACTATTATTATAACATTTTTATATCTATAAGTTTCGAAGTGGAAGTCTTTTCTTGTTTGAATAAATAGTTCTGTGAAACTGTAAAATATAATTCTTAATTATAATAACGTAACACTATACAACATACCTATATATATTATGAAACAACTGTGGTATTTAATCCTGTTAATTACGTATGAAGTTATTTTACATTAAGCTACTAAAGCAACTAAGTGTATTGCTTATTATTATGCTATATCAATATGCTGTGTTGAATATTTCATGTTCGTCGCATCAATGGAGGAATTAAAAAAGAATGTACATTAACGATTGTAAATAAAATCGTAATTTTAATCTTGCTGTTTTCTTCATTCTTTTTTGCAATATTTGATTTGTAAAATGCGTCGAATATATTAAAAGTCATAAAATTATATTGAATATTTAAAATCTATATATACGGTGTCCGTAAAGGCTGTATGCAATTTAAAAATGTATCTTTGTAAGTATATGTGATAGAAAGACTCTTTGTAAAAAGAATTAGAAAGCTTGATGTTTAGTTCTTTTTGTCTTTATAGGATGACCATGGCTTCACTAGAAGAGAAAGTAAATTGTGTTCTTTGAGTGACTGAATTAAAATCTACCGCTGCTGTCCCAAAGGTTTAGAATCCAGTACAAGAAAACAACACCACACAGAAATTCCATATCCAATTGGATGAAAAAATTTAAAAAAACAAGCTCTATCAATAGTAAGTCATAGTCTGGTAGATCACGTGTTAATGAAGAACTATAGCATTTGTAGAAGAAACCTTTTAGGCAAATCCAAGGAAATCATTAAGACGGCCATCACTGGAGCTGAGGTTTTCAAAGTCTGTATGAAGACTCTGCGGACAAAACTTCAAATGAAAGCCTACAAAATTCAAGTGCATCAGATATTATTAGAATTATCATGGATGACTAACTTTCTGTCACCAGTTCAACGGAAAACTTAACAACGATGATACATTTTTGTCTAATTTAATGTTTTCTGATAAAGTAACATTTTATATTAGTAGCAAAGTTTAGGTTAGGGATAATTGCCGTACTAGGGATAATTGGGGAATTGAAAATCCACATAAGTCTGTTAAACATGAAAAAGATTCTCCTAAAATTAATATGTGGTGTGCTTCGGGAAAAAATCGAGTTATAGGGCCATTCTTTTTTAAAGGGCATGTTGTTAATGGTGATAGTTATTTAAAAATGTTGCAAAGTTACTTTAGTCTTCAACTTGAATAATTTGAACTAATAGGGAATACAACGTTTCAACAGGATGATGCTCCTTATCATTTTGCATGTTAAATAGTTTCTACATGAGAAATTTCCTAACACATGGATTAGAAGAGGTGGATTTTCTTGTCCTCCACGTTCGCCAGAAATCGCTATTGGATTTCTTTTCATGGGGACATGTGAAAACTAATGTCTATTCGACCAAACCTTGATCTTTAGAAAATTAGGAGCTAGGATAATTAATGTGATTCCGAGTATTATTAAAAATCAGCTTTCCGAGAATTACAGAATCGTATTAACCCTTTGTATTAGTAATAATGATGAACATGTTGAAAATTAACGAAAACAAGAATGTAAATGTTTCTTCTTTCTAATTCTTTTTACAGATTCTGTCTATGACGTATACTTGCAAAATTACAATAATTTCAAATCGCACACAGACTTTATGGACACCCTGTATATTTTAATAATATCTATTATGGAATATAGGAAAATAGCAAGATTAAAATCAGAAGGCTAGTTTTTCTTACTTTGTCTAATATGTTGTATTATGTATTATATATTTAATAAAATAAAAGCAGAACTAATATGTATATAATATATTATATTTTATATTATATTTACCAAATTTTATTATCGAATAAAAAAAATATTTGAAATTTTTATAATTTGTATATATATAATCAATGGACTGGATGTTTATGCAATTCCTTATATATTTATTTATTTTATTTATAGTATGTACACTATTAATTTTTTAACTGAGATTGATAAATTAACTTGTTATTGGCTTCTCTTGTGCGAAAGGCAAAATTTAATGATTTTTCAACCTTCTAATGATAAGTCATCTCTAGTTAAAGGATTAATTTTAAATATTATATATATGAAAATTACAAATTTATATCTTTTATAAGACGGAGTGACGAGTTTTAGAATTAATATATGTATAGTATAATATATAAAGAAATAAATATATAAGAAATTGCATAAATATTTGTAATTTACTGAGGTATAAATATAAATTAGTATAATTAATAAATAATATAAAATGCAGCGAGTAATGAATAATATCTGCTTTTTTGGAGGTAGTGTAATCATCCATTCTGTATCCCGTCAGTGTTAACATTTTATAATAAAAAGAAAAGGACATTATAAGAAAGATAAGAAAATAATATAACAAAAAAATATTATATAAATATAAAATCATAAAAATTTTATTCAAAAATTATAACAAAAATTAAAAAATTGAAAGTGATTGGTTTCTTATTCGACTGATTGGTCATGTTAATACGAAATCATTCGACTAACTATACTGACTGGTATTGATACTAACTATAAATGTATCAAATGTAATACCAATTATACAATAATATGCATAATTACAATGATTGCTAGTAATAAACATAATGTTTGTAACACAATTGAATATTGTCAACGTTTCTATGTATAATCAAACAAGAATGTAGATTTATGTAACATTATGTATTCTTTTTTTCATTTTTTATCATAAAACATGCATAAAATACCCTTTAATAAAATACCATTTGGCGGGACAAAAATGAAACATCCTATATATGTATGTATATTTAATATTATTAATATATTCTATATAAAATTTTATTCTAAGAATCATCAGAGTTGATGTAATAACATAAAAATAATTAAAAATAATAATATAATATACATATAACGTTTATTTTTAATATTTGAAACAATAGAATTTAAATAAAAATTTGCTCCGTCTACAAAATATAACAATTACTTCATCAAGTGGCACATTTTATATATATCCAAATATAATACACATCCTGTGAATTTTTCAAATTTTAAATTTTCCAAAAATGCATAAACATCCACAGTCTTAATATGCTTAATATACTTTGTTTATACTTATTAATAATTAATATATTCATTTATTATTAATTCTATTAATATAGAAGTAATTCTTATTAATATTTATTAAGTATGTATTTATTTATTATTAATTTTCTTTCTTTACTATAATTTTTCGAAAACCTACATTAAACCAAAACCTACAGCCCGGTACATCCCGGGACCAAAAGATAGCACACTCTAAAAATTATTAAATATTTTTTTATTGAACAAATGATATAAAATCTTTCTTATATATGCATTCTTTCGTAGTGCTTTATATAATTAACACAAATTAAATTTTTTACAATTTATGTTATTAAAAATGGAAGTATGATAATATTTAACGGGTCAAAACGATTGCATGATGCAATGATGCATATTTTATAAAAAACAATGGATAGAAACGAGTTTGATAATTGTTTAGTAACCTCCTTTGTATTTAATTACGGCAGCCATTTTTTGAGGCAAATATTTATATTTATATAGTTTTTTAATGATTTTTTGGCTTAATTCTTCCCACTACTCAATAATACGTTTTTTAAATTTATTAATATTTGTTTGTATTGTCTTCCATGCAGCCAAATTCCCCTAACAATTTTTTATAATATTTAAGTCTGAAAACTTGACTGGCCATTCTGTAATACGAATTTTTTTTGCAAATTATTGTTTTATTGCTTTCGCGGTCGAAATGCTTGTGCATCGTTGCGTTGAAAAATATACTTATTTTCGGAAATTCATGTCGCACACGTGTTAATTTGTTCATCAATTATTTCAATGCACTTTAATTTTTTTGTAATAAATTTTATTTTCATCTTATCATAGTATCTTGGGTACTTCCCCAAATCATTATTCCGCCGCTTTCCATGAATCGATTCAAGTTGTTGTTTCTTTTGTAAATCATGATAAAAGTGAAGACTATTAGATCCATTTAAATTGAATCTCTTTTCATTGGTAAATATAATTCTTCGTCATTTCTTATATTCACGATAAATAATAATTTACAATACATAATATAAGAAAATATAGAATCTGTATCTTTTTGTCCCGAGGTATTTGAGCATCTTTCACTTTGCTTCAAGTTTTATAAAAAATACAATATTTTTATATAAAATACATATAAAAAATACGAAAATGATAAGTGATACGATAAACTTCAAGTTTAATAGCATTATTAAATGCTGAATTTTGAATTATTTTACATGTTTGTTGAATCGTTTTAAATGTAGCAATTTAATATACATATGCAGATATCCGAGATTAAAGTTACATATGTATAACAAAACTACAGAAATTCTCAGGATGAAAGTTAATCAGCATACAAAATGTAAAATAAACCAAATACAAATTGTCAACACAGACAAATAATATTCTGCATTACTTATCGAAGCAGAATTTGCTATCTGAAATTTTTATTTTAGTACTTTAAAGGATAGCGTTCTGTCTCCTTTGTTTTTGTTTCAATCAAATATTTGTTATGCAAAATACACTTCTTGGAAGAGTATTTAGATAATCGAATAAGTACACAACAGCACGAAATAAATGTTGTAAATTTCATAAAAATCAACGTGTAAAATAATGAAATAAAATCGTGCAAAATAATAAAATAAAGTACAATAATATTTAATAGATATACAAGTAAGTATGGACCTCTAAAAATAATAACTGTTGCATATTACTATTAAGTTGCTATTTAGTAGTTAAATGTTATTTAATATTCCATAAATATTATTGTTGTATTCTAAAAAACAAATTCAATAAAAGTTAATTCAATATTAATGAAATTAATGATATTAATGTGATAATAAAATGAAAATTGTAACAATAATGATAATGTAAAAATAAAAATAAAAAACTGTATTAAGCTTATTAATAAATTTCATGGCGATCAACGTGTAAAAATGAAACAAAGTAATAATATAAAGTGTAATAATGTATTTACTTATCAAAATGAACAATTGTAGTATAATCAATATATTAATATTAAGCCCTTAAATTAATAATTAAATATCATTCAATAATCCATAAATATTATTTGCGATATTTCACAGATTCATGTTGCATTGTTTTTATTAAATTGAAATTGTTATTAATGCAATTGTTCCAGTTACGAATATGGATTCACAAATAAACCAATTTTAATCTATATTTGTCTCAAGATTGATGCATATATAATTATCATATAATAATCATGTAATAAATCTACACAATTAAATCAGTCACATAATAATTTACCTTTTTTCTTTAAAATAATGCGATTATTTAAAAAAGTAATACCACAAACGAGGTATATGAATAGATATTGTATACAATGTATTTTTTCGGCCACGATTTCCGGGCACTCTTTGGCACCCGGTGCCCTGTTACAACTTTCGTGTCACATTCTGTCGTACCGATTCAGGAAAGTTTTTACACCGCGAAAATCAAGAAATATGGACAATGTGGCTAGATTTGTTTCAAGATTCATTGAAATGAACGTGGTAGTTCATCAATGAAGGAATATAATAATTTAAAACAGATGAAAATTGGGATGAAAAATTTAGTATATATATTTACTATTAACATCTATTAGAAAAAATTGATTAAAATCTGATCTTTTTATGAACAATATAATATAATTAAACATGACGTTTTTTTTATTTACAAATTTGTAAATTCACAACTCGAATGAATTATCATTATCCCGTAAACTCGCTTTTATGAAAGTTTGAACTTATCAATAAAATATTTCTACAAATATTCTTTGCAATAAAGAAGCACATTATGTATTGTAAATTATTTCTTGCAAAATTCATCCGTTTCGAAATTTTGAAGTCAAATTTATTTTTTTAAACGCTACCATACATATTTTTTTTTATAGTACAATACTATAGTGCAATTTACTTACTAAGACGAACTCACTGAGTTGCATTTTCGACGATCAAAATCATTTATTGTTATAAATTGTCAATAAAAATGGTACAAAATATAAGTAATTTAATTATATATATATTAACATTTTATGATTTTAAAATATTCCTCATTCGTATTTTCCTCCATCCTTACCGGTGAACTTGCAGATTAATCACTTTTTCACTGATTTCGACAATCCCTAAGTATCATTTAGAAATCCCAGAACTTTCCTCAATAAACAAAGTCCGAAATACCCGTTAAAGAAAAAAAAAAAACTTCAAAATTCCTCCACAATGCATTAAAAAATCACTGAAATCGGTAAAGGAGTACTCTACATTTTCACATCCTTTACCTTCACTATTGTGCGTAATGACAAAAGAAAAGCGAATCAAAGGGACACAGGCAAGTTTCGAATTTCCTGACGAAAACGTAGTTACCAAAACCTAGAATTCTCACATAGTTGCCACGTATCCGTTACTGTCCGTCGACTCGATGAAATAATTAAACTAGCGAAAAGGGCGAGTTACAGCATTTTTCGTATGTTTCCGAATCCGGCTCAGCTCAACTAAAATTATCCGATTCGACCCGAAGTATCGACTACCCGCTTCCAAATCTTCTGGATAAATTTTCATTTAAATGATAAGTAATGAACAATAATTAAAAATATAATTTTTATTTCAATAAAATTTAAATAGAACTAAATAAAATGATTTAAATGATATCAAAAATAACTTAATCCATATTTTTGATTTTCAAGAAAATGCTTATTTCATATTTGAATTAAATAAAACAAAAATAATTTTTGTTAATTTTCATATCCGTTATATTGAGTACACAAAACCAAATGACAAAGTCACGCAAATAATATCGTCGCTTTTCATAAATATAATTTGTTAAATGTTAATTCTCTTTTCGACAAATCTTCGTGATACAAATATAAATATCACATTTAAAAACAGTTACAAAAGTACAATAATAAATATTGAAGCCAGTGGGATTTATTATTGATGACATGGACGTGCTATTCTATTATTTCATTCATTGTCAGGGCTTCTATTTCTATTCTTTCATCCATTATCGTTGTGTTATAAAAAAATAGAAAAACTAAGATGAAAGAAAGGCGTGCTACGTATAAATAAAGCATAATGTCATTTTTTCTATTTCTTTTGTTAAAATTCGTTTAAGTTTCGTGATATTGTTTTGGAAAAATTAGTCATAATTCATGAAAATTTTGCTTTATCAATGATTACAACGGGAATTGAGTTATTTTTTAATTAATAAGAGTTGAATTGCTTTCAAATATTTAATAAACCCTCAAAATGAAAAAGAAAACATTTTAAAAATAAGAAAATTTGTATTATTTATTTATTTCTTATACTGTTCTACAAAAAATAAATAAATATATATTTCAAGAAATAAGAAGTTTTTGTTAAAAATGATAGTAAAAAAATTAAAAAGGATTAAAAATAATTGTTAAAAATCCGTTTCCTGAGTTTAAATTTAAAATATTATGTTTTTTATTTGTATATTTTTTATATTTTCGTTCCCTGATGAACATATAGATAGAACAGCGTTAGACAAAATCCTCTTAGAATGCATTTTAGCAAGTATGCTTTGAATAGGAAATCTGAAATTATACACATAAATATTTACACATGTCCCTTTAAATACTTTGTTTGGAATTCGTCACGATATGAGCCGTCTCCAGGTTCGGTCAAGGACCAAAGTACAGAGAAAAACAAATATACAGTACCGTGACAAAGTATTGGCACTCTATGGTTGAAAACAACAGTCCTTTTAAACACAGAAAACATTAACAAAAAAGCGCGTTTAATTGTTCAAAAATGTTCTTATATTAGGTGAAAAGTAAATGCTCTCAATAATACGCTTACAAGTAACAAAGCTTATTCAAATTAATTAAAAACTAACATTAATTCAAAAAATATCATATGTGAGAAAGTATTGACATCTCTTTACTTTCAAAGCGACAACGACCCGAAACATACTGGCTATATAATTCGTATGTTATTTGCTTACAATGTCGCACATACTTTACTTACGCCACCTCAATCACCATATCTCAACCCTATTGAGCATTTGTGGATTGACCTCGAAACAAGGATACGAAAACATTACATTACAAACAAAAATCAATTAAAAGATTTACTGTTAGAAGAATGGAACAAAATTCAAGCAGAATTTACGAGTAAACTGGTCCATTCAATGCCTTAGCGATTAAGAGCGATTATTGGAAATAATGAACTCCATACTACACATTTTTGTAATCCGTAAAGTGCCATTATTTTTTCACACACGTTATTCAACTTGCATTACATACATTTATTATTACTTTAAATAAATCGTTTTATTGTTGTAATCCTTGAGTGCATTTATTCCTGAAACATTAAAGTACAAATTGTAAATAAATAAATTGCTTCCTTTACTCATTTCTTAGTGAAAAACACTTTTATATTTATCCGAGTGTAGAGTGCCAATACTTCATCACGGCACTGTACGTATTTTTACGTCAAGAAGCTACCGCATAAAAAATCTATCTCGTTCTAATAATGTTCTGTGAAATATAAAGTATAAGTTTTCCACCCAGTATAAGTTTTCCCTTGATCTGCACCACATAATGTGCCTCTCTGTACCAAATTTGTAAACACATTCAGTTTTGTTATCATAATATTGATAGATAATAGTGATTCGAGAGCTCACATTTAATTGATCGTCCAGCCTCATCTGCCGATCATCGCTCTTTGTCATGACTGTAATCCTATCTCTTCTGGCGCTCCTTGGCATTCATGTTTATGTTTCTCCTATTACACAGGTGTGTAACTACCAGCCCGCGAGCCATTGCCCCTACTTTCTTGAGCGCTATCCCCTCCACTGCATCGATCTCTTCACTTACTTGACAGGGAAATCAACAGGCTGAGAGAGTGAGGCTCATGCACGGCGAGGAATTTCAATGTAATGGAGAGATCGATGTGTATAAAGATCGATGCAGTGGAGGGGATAGCGCTAGCGATCAAGAAACTAGGGCTCGCAGGCTAGTAGTTACATATTTTTGTCCTATTATTACATGGATTCTGTATACATACTACCGAATTTCTTTATATATAGCAAGTTTTAAGATATCATTGAAAAGAGACAAAATTAGAATTTTCTATGGTAGATTTTCAGTCATAAAAAAATCCTCAATATTTTTAAAAAAGATTTAAATTTTTACAAATTTCGAGAATAAAAGTTTCTTTTTCTCATTTAATATAACGTAAAAATATCTTCTTTCATTCATTATAACGTAAAAATATCTTCAAAAGAACAAAAGTTCAAGCAAAAGCTTTATATTTTAGAAAGAATTTAAGTAAACATGAATTGTTTCAGAGAGTTATTAATAAGACTTGTATTTTTAATTATTTAAAAAATTTGTCTAAATTACCCAGGTGCGACTTTTGACAATTTAGGAGTTGAATCTGATCGGATAGTTTTGATCGAACTCGAGCGAATACCTAAAACACTGCGACAAGGATCGTGCAGCTTATTTCGCTAGTGTCATCATTCCATGAACAGAACCGATCAGTGGAACCATGTCAAATTTTTAGATTTGACAATTATGCTTTCATCAGGCAATCCTAAACTGTCCCTTTAACTCGCTTTCCATTTGTCATTCTGCACGATGATAATCGTGATGAAGGCAATCAGAAAGAGAATGAAAATGAGCAGCACTCAATGAGAATATATCATTTCATTCATAATTTCATTCATAATTTCGTATAAAATTTCAATAAAATATGTTAAAATATTCGTTAGGTAATGAGATATAATGACATATAATGATATGTCATTAAATTCTTGACAAAATTGTAAAGAAATTACGTAGTATGCTATAAAACTCACGTGATAGTAGAGACATAAGGGATGTAGAGCTACTGCCTTATGTCACAGGTCGAGGTACATGAATATACCATGCTTATGTCAAACAAAACCATGATCAACGGGAGAAACTGATTGTGAGATCAGCAGGAAAGAGCATTTCGATGCGTGCTCTCGAACGATTTGGACGAACCGCAACTCCGAATACATGTACATCAATTATATAATTTATTTCAAAAAATCATTCTACAAATTCATATTTTATATTTATATTATATCTTGCATAGTGAATGCCAAATTATTGTGTTCGCTTGACTGTAATAGATATCCATGACTGTTTTAAAGTGAACTTTAAACGTTTCACTCCGAAAAAAATTTCTCTAGATTGAATCATTGAAATGAAATTCAAATGATTAAACTTTAATTTTTATGCTCTATAAGAAAATCGACCAAAATATTAGATTTCCAATGATTTGAAATGTGTTGTAAAAATGACTGAAAAAAATTCTTTTCACTTTCAACGAATGTGCGCTTTAAAATAGTGCAACTTTATCTTGAATATTTTCTTCTTAAAAACAAAAATGCAGCAGATATTTTCATTTAAAAGCCGCATTCTGTATAAAATTTGAAGCATTTCAAGAAATATTAATTTCTTTTCGATATTATGCTCTAATTATTTTTTATTCGGAATAGCACGTTCTATCGTAAAAAAGAAAATCATAGAGATCTACTAAAGAAACAATGCTTTTGTAAGCTTTTTAAGCAATGTCTTATTACCAAATTTGTATTTATTTATTATGATTATTGTATTTACATACATATGTATGTTTGTCCGTTTCACTGGATTCAATTCAATAAATAATTTTCGATAAAGATCGGCAACACTGTCCATATTTTTTTATTTTAATTTCTATCATCAACAGCGATATAGTGTAAATTTGCCCTAGTCGATGTGACAGGATGTGACACATGTGAAAATGATAAAGGGGTCATATGACTTCCAAATCGTGGAAAAGCAATAGATGTTCGTTCTATCCTATTAGTCAATGGTTCTACTAATTTCTGATTGAGTAAACTATTATATAGATAATTTTAATGTGGCTAACATTTTATCTAATATTTGTACAGTTATTTTATTACTTCAGTAATTTATTAATACGTTTATTGGTAGATTATTATGTAGTACATTATTAGATGATTGGTTTATTTTTAGTTAATTAATGTTAGTGTAATAGGTACTAGTACAGACAAAAGAAAAAATCAGAAAAGAGCGAATGTTGTTCATAAATACAACCAATACATAATAATTCGTTATGTAATAATAAATAGACACGTTAAAATCACGTGAGAAATGTTTTGTCTAACGGACGGAATATTTACGTCTTATAAAATATTATGTTACAGTAAAATACAATAAATAGGTATTTTTCTTTTTGTATCATTGTAGTATCATTTAATTGCTTATATTATTTAAATCTTTTGTCGATGATATCTATGTTATTTTAGTCGGTCTAAAATATTTATTTAGATTAAAATTAAAAAATAATGATTAGAAACAATAAATTAATTCGACTAATTTATTGTTATTGTAAGAATAATAAAACAGCTTAATTTTGTGTGAAATTTAAATAAATCATTCACAAATAGTTTCTTTCTTTTTTTTCTTTCAAAATGAAAACTAAGAAAAACGTTACTTTATTTAATCAAATAATGAAATAATCGGAAGAAAAATCATTTTCTCGTTTAAATAAACTGACGCATTCATTTCAAATAACATTCAATTAGTCATCATTTTTGTAACATATTGTTCATCAACGAGCATACAATTTCCATCAAAGATATCAAAATCAAGAAGAACAGGAAGCGCCAAGCTTTCACTTTACGAAATATTAATTAAATCTGTATAAATTTATTTAAATATGTCTCTAAAGATTTACATCCATAAAGTTTCTATCAAAAATTATAAATTGATCATTTTGACCAACTTGGCAGTTCTAGTATTAAATAATGTCTAATATTTCATCACTTTCCGTATAGATTTGTTTAATAAAAGTATTAAAATTATACTAGTTCAATTTTCTGCCTAGAAACCATTTTATGAATAATAGGGTACTTCTGACGCGTATGTGGTTCATGATACAATAATTGTTATTGTGAGGAAGAAAACTTTGCACTTAAAGATAACTAAAATTAGATAGCTATTAATATACTTAATTGTATATTTAATTATTAATTATACCAAACGAAGTACTGATGTGTCTAATTTAAAAGACTAACTTCTAATCACTTTCGTATCATAAATCACTGGTCCTAAATTGGAACTAGATACGAATTTTTACACAAACTTATATGTTTAAAAATAATTTTGAAAAACTGAAAAATTAAAACTTTTTCGGTAAGATGTATTAAATGTTATATTAAATACTATATTTTATATATATATATATTTTTCTTTTTTTACCTATAATCATATATACTTTTATACCTGTAATCATATATACATACATATATATTTTTTTACCTATAATCAATTTAATAAGATTTACACACCTTTTCCAAATTTCATACATGTAAAATAGAAAAAAGAGGATTTTGGATATTTTATGCATATTAATTAATTTGTTGCTTAAAATTAAATAACAATCAGAAATTGACACATAATTTTAATAAAATTTAAATATAACTATTAGAAAAATCTAAATCTAATCTAACTAAATCTAAAATCTAAAATTTAAATCTAACTATTAGAAATTGACAATGTTTCTGTTAGATCTACCTTATAGATCTATTATAATCGCGACATCTTGTATCGGTTAAGTGTATAATTAGTATGTATGTGATAGCGTGTATGTGTATGTACTATTTATATAAACAGTTCGAACGTATTGTCAAGTGAGTTCACCTTTGTAATAAGAGTCCGCTGAGTAAAATTGTTATTTCCAAAGTGATTATTACCTCACTAATTATTATAAAGCCACACTGCTCTACGCGCTCCAACAGTTTCTTACACACAATTTTATTAAAATCTAAATATAATTACGATATGTACAATAGAACAAATAAAATTTCATTTTTGATTATAATTTTAATAATAAGAAAGAAATATTTAAATAATTATATAATAGATTTTCGTTGTTTTGTATATTTTATATTATATCTTTATTTTGCTGCTTTTTATATTTTCCAAAGAACAATTATAAGAAACATCATTATTTCTTCAAAATCTACATACCTCTGACCAAAAAATAAATTGGCATCTATAAAATATTTAAAATCCCTCTTTTTTTAATATTTGAAATCTGTGCAGATGTATATAAATTTTCTTGAGTTTCCATTTTTTCAAACTTTGCGCTTTAAAATTTCTTATATGCACAAAAATGTGCAATCTAGTTATAATGTTCCATATTCTAAAGTTTTTAGCACCGTTATTATTTTAATTAATTGATTGCACTTAGCGATTAAAATTTGAATAAACAGAGGAAGTAATTCCTACCTGTTCCGCTTACGCATACTCTCAGCATGAGGACTTTTAATGTACTGCTCGACAATTTGTTTCCAACGCCTGCGACACAGCCATCCTCTCAAGAAGCTTTGAACTTTTTTAATTTTTTGCATTTCGATCTCGCTAATATCTTCAAACGACGTAACTACCGAATCGTGTCCAGCAGTTCCAAAAAAAGATTCCGACATGTATAAACTGCCAGTGTCTTGAGACATAGTCCTTTGAACTCTCGGTCTTCTCGTATACGACGAAGTTGTAAACCTCAACTCTTTCTTCAAAGCGCACAACTTAAACACATAAAAATAAATAATGGAGAATGAACATTCTCGTGTTCAAATTAAATTAGCAAAAGAAAATTTCAATAACAAAATCATTTATATCTTGATGGTTTTATTGTTTTACTTATTCTTTTATAGACAATCTGTGGTTTAAGCTCTGAATGAAATTTGTAAATTTTTCGATATAAATTTACGAAAATATAAATACAGTATTTGTTATAATAGTTAAAACGAATCTATGCTTAAATCTTATTTTTTAAATTATTTTCATAAAATTGCGAGTTTGAATAAAAATCCGCAGTCTACTTAAACAATTCAATGTGACATTAATTCCCCATGATAATCAAAACAACATAAAAAATGAATATTTGTAAATCGCTTTAAGATGAGAATGTTTATATGTTTTTTGCTATAATACTACGCCTTATTTTTTCTTATTTATCATGTAATATAGAGATTCTGTTCCAAACATTTGTTTTTCAAATTATTGCTGCGCGATGTATCAAGCGATATGAGCGCGCTTGAGGCGAATAGCGACCGTTTGATGAAGTATTAGCAGAATGTTACGATTCCAATAGATGATCGGAGATTTGAGATCGGAGACTTGATTTTATATAAATGACAGATTCGCGTGAATCGCACGGAATTATGATTGACTAACTAACTAATTATTAATATTTCACGTAGCATCAACAAAATAGCAGTGATAGCCAAAATATAGCGATATAGCAGCAAGATTGAATATAGCCCGAAATGACAACGCATTGACGTGATATGCTTATATACATAGGTACTCAGTGATACGCACTGACGTATTGACAGTTGAGTTTAGTATGACACACTGAATGCAGAATATTTGACGGACTATAGTGAATGAATTCGAAGAACTGACTCTCTTCACTGACGTCACAGAAAAGTGATGGCAAATACAGGCCAATCACTTTGAACTGTGAGTCGTTTGATTGCTCTGACGTAATTCCTCTAAAAACAGTGAAATTATTAAACATCGATAGGATGATCGATGTTAACTGTTTTTAGAAGACATTAAACATAACAGGCACGCAGGTCAACGAAGGCCAGGAAAGATATTAATAAACTATCGCGTCACAATAGCCGCGATAGAGCGTGGTAGACGTTAGAATTTCTTGCCAGCATTAAGAAAGAAAAAAAAACGGATGAGCCGTTATTTAAAAATTTATGCGGACAAGAAGCCTAATGTCTTTCGTACGTATAATTCTAATAATCAGAATTATGGGAAATCGCCCGAACACAAATATCTCAATATTCAATTAAGTATATTAAATGTTATATTTAGACTACATTTATGAAAAACCTTTGTGAGAAATGTAAAAATTTAGAATGCATGCAATTGTAAAAATAGCTGAAATATTTAATGCAAAATACTCGTTATAATATTTAATAGGTAAAACAAGGCTTAATTTATATTTTATTTCTTTAAGTATGCCTAGAAAAATGTAAATTTGCATAAACATGCGCAGTTAAAAAGATCATAGTAACTAGTAGATATTTTTTCAATTAAGATATTCGAAAAATAGAGGATCTATCTCATGATACAAAAATTTAGTAAAAATGTCATATGTAATTTAATTCTGGACCTAAAAGGTTAATTAAAAAACATATCATTACTGCATTTATTATGTGCAAAAGAAGCGTTTAATATTAAATATTAAATATTGAATTTCGTCTTGTCGCTCTTATCATAATTTAGAATAAAAGCATTATAGTATGTTTAAAACCATGTTTCACCTTTGAAATACATTTTGATGATATGATTTCTGTGATCTGTTTCGGGTATAGATTTAAGAATCTTTAGATCAACGATAAAACATAAATATTGAGCATGTTATCGTTTTTTAATTGTTTGGTTTATCAATGAAACAGTAAATGCTCAAGGGTGTATAAATGTAATTCAATAGAAATTGAATCACATACCAAAATATTTCATTTGCAGTAAGACGATGATGATCAAAAGCCAAAGAAATGCCCCTCGAACAGAGAAGAAAACTACTTATTGTTAGCTTAAAATACGCAATAAAAATAGCATCAACACCAAATAACCCAGCATACAACAATACATTTACCGACAGATTAACAAACCAACATAACAGAAATTCAAGACTCCCGGCACCATTCTGCATCAGGATATCTCAATACACAAGAAATCACTTCAACACCAATTGTCGAACGCAACCACGGAAAAATAGCCCCATGGTCATTAAAAACACCAAAAACAAACACTGACTTGACTAACCACAAGAAAAATGAAAAAAATAGAACATAAACAGGATGTTCAGAAACTAAACAACAGCTATAAGAATTATCACAAAATCTACGCTTCCAAAACCAAACATGGAATCGGATTCGCAATCGTCACAGAAGACGCCACTAAAACACAACGGCTCCCCAATCAAACATTCATCCTGACCGCTGAAACATACGCTATACTAGAAGCACTACGGTACATCCAAGAAAACAAATAATCAACGGTAATACCACCAAAAAACACGAAGTCATACAAATTATTCAGGAAACATATACCGAACTTACCAACGACAATAAACAAATAATAATCACCTAGATCCCGTCACACCAAGGAATAGAAGGAAGCCGACTTCTTACCCAAAGAAGTAAGAACAGACCGAACAAACGAATCCAATATTCCAGTCCCACACCAAGACCTACTAGCTCCAACGACCAAAGCTGAAAGAGAAGAATGAAACAGAATTTGGACTACGACAAATAGAACCAAAATCCACGACATAGCACACCATTTCTACCAAAAAATACCAAACAACAATATAAGTAGAAAAGAAAGAATAGCTATAACTAGACTTCGAATCGGACACTCTAAGATCACAAACGAATACCAAAATCCTCCTAACCAAAACAGAACCACCTTTCTGTAACACCTGCAACCAACAAATTACCACCCAACACCTACTACATGAATGCAGAAAATACTGAAACCTAAGAAAGTAAATACGGATTAAATCCAAACACCGCTTTAATCTCCCAGAAACAACAAAAAAACGTTATCGACTACCTAAAGGAGACCCAACTATTCGACCAGATATAAAGAGAAAATTCCAGCACGTCGCTAAAGACCTCGTAGTCGATGCGATTCTACACCCCCATATAAAAAAGAAAAAAATGATCAAAAAAGAAAGAGGCTACGCACATTCATTTTACAATGTACTCAAATAATTTGCATCAGTAAAATTATCGGATGTAAAGCCAATTAAATATTTCAAATTATGGAAGAGAAATAATCAATAAAAGTAATTTTAAAATATTATTAGAAAAATATTTCTTTGAATAAAGAAACTTGTAGAAAGAATGTTAGATTTTTTATGAATGTTCTATAATAAAAAATTCGATAATTAATTATTGAAAAAGCAGTGAACTTATATATATTGAATTTCTTTCATACGCATGATATGTTTTCTAATTAAATCACAAATATATTAATACCTTTTTGTCCATAAAATTTTCCTTTCTCCATTCATAATTCCTTTATATTATTAATCAAATATTCTGAAAGAATATATAGTATTTGTATGCTAAAAAGACATTAAAAAACATTTGATATTAATACTTCAAATGATTGAGAGCAAAAGTATCGTATAAATAATTTGAAATCTTTAAAATATTCAAATTAAATAATACTTCCAAACAAACGAATGCTTGTATTCACATTGTTATATTGATTAAATTAATGTTAATATAACAACTGAACGTGAATTTATTAGGGCGTGAACAAACATTTGTTTATTTGGTATAAACATGCCATTAAAAGATAACATATATAATATGAAAAGATATAAATTAAATATATTATTTAAAATCACTATTTTTTTGATCCACTGTAAGCAATATATTTTCAAACTTTGCATATAGTAAAATTCTTTTATATTAGATTTTAGAAATCACATTTTTAATATCACATGTAATTAATTTGCGTATAACTACTTAATTTTCGTAATATCGAAATAAATCTACTTTTATTAATGTATTTTTGTGTATTACAAAAAAAAAGAAATGTTAATTATCCTAATGGAAACTCAAAGATTATATTTGCTTTGTCTTTATAATTGCTAACAGTATGCTTCACATAGTATTCCATTTCGTTATAAATGAATGTAATACTTATTCATTTCATATCATTAATTTTGTTGTTACAACATTGGAAAATGTTGCTACGGGACCTAGAACTATTCTTATCTCTTGATAAGACTGAAAAGAGACTATCAACGTATAAGAAATGTTTGCAACATTGTTAAATTGTAGTATCCAGATACGCGTTTATATATTTTGACAATAAAGTTTCAAGAATAATTCTATTGCAGCAACATGAACAATTATATATGTTTTTCTATCATATAATCATACTGTAGATAAATATTATCAATTATTTTAGACAATTGTAGACGTGCAATTTACATATGTATGTTGTTGCAATCTCGCACTGATACATGTGATTTCATATCGATAATTCATTGATTTATTGTTTGAACACTATGATAGAGAGAACACTTCGTAAGTATTGCACGAATCTTATTTGTTTCGAATTATTGTCAAATTTTTTGATTTATGATAAATTAAACCCTTAAATGATATTATTGAATATTAAAAATCACAACATTTAAGTTTTATTTTGCTTAATTTTTAATTTTATCAAATTTTATCATTAATCTCTATCACAGAAAATATAAAATACAAAATAAAATTAAATATCTTAAATTGTGTGAACTATATATTCTAATTTATTAATATGTAAAATTAATTAGTCATCGTAATCAATCAATTAATATTAATGTCAAAAGTCATCTCTAGCAAAAAGTTTCCATACAAACACAATAAATATTCATGTAAATGAAACTAAAATCTTTGAAGTATAAAATACCGTTGTATTTTGTAAAAATATACAAAAGAATGAAATTAGTGAATTCAATTCAATCTGCAAATGCAAACGATCTCAACACGTTTGAATATATTTGTTTACTTAGCAATAATACCTTCAAGTATATCTACAAATTGTATAGTACTAGTACCTTACTCTTACTTATATAGTAGTAGTACCTTTAAGTATATCTACAAATAGTGAAAAACCTATTATATTATTTAAAAAGAAAATTAAAAAAAAAACAGATATAAGAGAAATTGAAATAAATTGAAAAGAAAAAACATTGTATATAGATTATACCTGAAAGGTTATATGCTGTAATAAAAGCAAAGGAATGAGATACAAACTATTGTAATAAATAATGTGTATGTGCGATACTGTTTGTGATTATACAATATATGGGTATGTGTTCAAGTTAATAAAATTTATTATTAAATTGTATTCAAATTGTGTCCCTTCAATTGTATCAGAAATATTTATTATAAGTTGAGGAATGACTTAATTTTAACTTGAATTTGAATAGTTACAATTTACTATCAAATTATGTTCAGATCTTTTAACTTTACTAAAAATATGTAAATTATTGAAAATTGAGAGTGGCCTGATTTTTACCTTAAGTTTAATAGTTAATAATTATCAAATTATGTTCAGATCCTTCAATTTTACTAAAAACATGAACCAGAACGATCATAATACAAGGTGTTTCACAAAAACCAGGCCATCTGAATATCTTTTTTAGTAGTGATAGTACGAAAATCATTTCTGACAAACATAAGCTGAAGAGACCAACCATTTTTTTCTATCCTATCACGTAACTCATGAAAAAATACATTCAAATATGTTTATGATATTACCTTTAAATAACCTGGGGTTTTAAAATTTTTAAATTAATGTGAAACTTATATTGAACAAGATTCCACACAGAACGACAACAGAAGTGACCTTGAGAGTGTAAATAGTAATACTATTACTTATTGCCGTACGAAATTCGTTTATTATTAGGATTTTTTCACTGTTAATTCTCTTCTCGATAATGAGTTATTCAAAGCAGAAAAAGATCTAAGAGAAGCTGTTTGAATTTACCACTTTTTCAGAATCTATTTGTCCATCGCATTCTATATACGCAAATATTATTAAAACATTTCGTGAAACTGGTAATGTTGACAGAAAGAAATGTGTGAAACGTGAAAGTGTTATCCATGAAAGGGGAACAAAGAAAAGTCATCGTTGAAGTCCACATATTAGTTTAACAAACTTGCACGTGAAACCAGTGTTTCAAGCGTATTCCGGATGTAAAAAATTTTTATATATAAAAATTTTATCCTTTCATTCATTTATCAGTTGCCCTCGATGAAGAGAACTTCAAAAACCATCTAAATTTTTGTCAGTGGAGCATACAGCCATATAAAAATGATGAAACGTTTTTCACAAAAATATTATTTATCGATAAAGCATTCTTTATAAATTACGGTCAATTAAACCTGAGAAATATCCATTATTGGTCGGTTGAGAATCCGCGATGGTTTAAACAGATTGATAGGTAAAAGGCCTATAAACTCTAAATGTTTGGTGCGGAATTGTAAGTAATAAAATAATTGAACCTTACTTTATCAATGGTACGTAAACTGGACATAGTTACACTAAACTTTTGAAAAATGAATTGGGGAATTTATTAGAATCTCGCTCAACGTTGTTTTACATTAATTTAAAAATTTTTAAATTCAAGATCGAAAATTATATCATAAATATACCTGAACGTATTTTTTCATGAGCTACATGATGGAATAGAAAAAAATATACACTTTCTACATAAAAAAATGCCAATGCAAATGTCTTGGAAAAAAAACATTAAAAATGATATTTTTTAAAAAATAGTTGTTTCATTCGATTCGTTTTTTCAACCAGCTAAGAGACGTTCAAGTTACGTCAGGAATGACTTTCGTGAAATGCCAAATCATACAGCATCATCAATTTGAAATCGCAAGAACAGAAATTGCTTATATATATCAAGCTTAAATGATTAAAAATTTATAGAAATGGAAGACAAACGTGGATTTAATCATTCAGTCTAAAGTCTAAACAAACAATTATATTACGAAAAATATTTCAAAAAATTACCTGCTAGTTCAAATAATGTTAACTCTAATTTTCTTAGACGAAGATTCGTGGAATCTAATTCTCAACTCACTGTGGTAGTGGTTACCATAGATATATAATGTAGAGTGAATATACATAATGTTTGTATGGAAAGATGAGTGTGGGGAGTGTGCATATAATTGTGGTGTGGTGTGATCTAAGTGTTTGATATATTTCATGGCAGAAGAAAGAACGAATGAGAGAGATGTATGCCAGAACAATTGAGAGCGAGCATTGTGACGAGAAACAGTTGTGATCAGGAAGACGCGAAGCATGAAAGACGAGAAGCAAGAGTGAATAGAGAGTGAATCAATGAGTATTAAATATTATAATATGTGTTTCATAATTTATAAATATTAAATTTGTTAATAATCAGTGTGTTTTTTATTCAGATCCACTAACACTCACTTCCGCTCGGAGCTTTTTTATTTCCGACGTGAACTCCTCGCATTGCTGTGTGTACTGCCACTTAGCTGTCTTCTCGCTCTCGACAATCTGTAACAGGTGCAGGTGCTTCTGCTCAAGCTCCTCCTTTTGCAACCGCAATTTGTTGAAACTGCAATCGATAAATAAGTTGGTGATGAAACAGATACGTTTCACTCCGTGATTACGCTTTAATTACATTAAAATTTTGTGATATCAGTCGAGTGTAAAATTTTAATTAACACATTATAATTAATAACTTTATAACATTGATTATCGAGCTTCAGCAGATTCAATTGGAGGAATTCATATTTATACGATATATAGTTATCACGTTGAAACATGAAATTACAAGCAGGCTTGTATATATTATAATTGAATATAATAAAAAACAACGATTTGAAACAATACATTACTTCAAGTAATTTATTATTTTTAATTTAGAAATAATTTAGAAAAGGTAGTACTTTGTTTAGTGATTTAATAATGTTTAGTGATAGGGAAATTCAAATAAATCATTTCCAAATAATTTCTTTAATTCAATTACTTAAATAAAATAACAAATAATCTGACGTAAGATTATTTGAAATCTGTAACAATGCTGTCATACAAGAATTATTTTAAAAAAATTCGAGAAATTATTTGAATAAAAATTTATTGGAAAATGAAACAAAATATAAAATGAAAAATTATTTCATTTGATAGAAAATAATTGACCAATTTAGAGATAGAACATTTATATTTACATTAAACAAACGCATAGTTACTTCAAATAATGTCTCTTCTTTAAATATATCACTTAAATAATGCTTGGACCTGATCATAAATAGAAAATTGGTACTTCTCATTTCATTACCCATTTATTTTCATTATATTTTTCATAAAAATTTATATTATTTTAGAGTAGTATTTTATTTCACTTAATATATCTTGTTAAAGCTGCTTTTATGGATGAATTAATTACAACATAAATGTTTCATAATTTGGAACATCTTTTATTTTTTAGAAAATATAAATTGTCCATTTTTTTTTTTTTTTTTAGAGTAAGAATATTATAATACTTTTAATTTTTAGATATAATTAATTGTATTGCTAGATGCAAGAAGAATCTTTCCGATTAAAACAAAAATGTTAAATATAAAATGGTAAAATATTAAATTATTAAAACTATTAATATTTTATAGTAAAAAGAAGCATGTAATGTTGTGTTCTAATTTTTTAATATTATAAAAAATATTACAATATCTTGATTACATAGAAAATATTCAGTTTTTAAATATAATTAACTTTTGTCACTGAAACCACTCTTGCGTTAAACAACACAATCACAGTCTAGATAAAAGAGTAACATATTACTCTATTACTATATAAAAGAGTATAAAAGAGTATACATATTATAAATAAAATATTTATTTAATCAGAAACGTTATTATTTCTTTCAAAATTGTAATGCACCCTAAATTTTTGAGAAGCAGTGTGAATGAATTTTCTACATAGATAAGTTAGGTATGACTTTAAAAAACACAAATTGATCAGAAAACAGAGTCTGATGATTATGGGTTCTATGCTATTAATTCTCGAATAATGTTATTGGATTATAAATCAATAGGCTGCATTTTTATGAATTTATAGGAAACTTTGAAGTATAAAATTACACAAAATACCTATAATATGAAAAAATACTGAGATTTTGTTAAAACAATTTTTAAATTATTAAAACGATTGTAGAGATTAAATATGAATAATATTTATTTAATAACAATGCTAGTGATAAAACAATAGATAATTAAACAAGGTAATGGACACAAATTAACAACTAATATACCCGGTCACAAATAAACTCTTTTTTAACAATTGAATCGACTCTTTTTCACAACTCAAATCGACACCACTTCCTCGACTCTCCTCTTTTTTGAAAAGAAAAACGCCTTACGCCAACATCACGCTTCAGTCACGTATTGACACTCGTGAATGTTAAACACTTGCTTGTTCCGCGTGTGAGGCTATACGAAGTGCTAACCGTTGTGATTTCGAATTCGTTTACGTCTCATCCCAACTCGATTGGGTGCGACAAACATATCTTCTTTTATATTTGCGAAAGATAAATTCCTGTGTACCGGAATCTCTTTTATAAAACATGGATAAAGTAAATGCTTTTAAAGATATGACTTTTCAAGAATCTACATACGCTAATGTTATCCAGAAAGATAACTTCCCCACGAAGGAACATGCTGGACGCATACGAAGACATTACCATAAACTACATATTTGGAGTTGGGAAAGTTATAAACCCAACCAATACTCGGTTTGCTTCAAGGATCCCTAATAATAGAATATGTATGTATTTCGCAAGTAAATCTTTTGTCGACAAGCTTACGTCAGGTAATACAAACATACTCATCAAAGACCGGTTACTCTCTATCAGACCCCTAATTATGAAAATCAAGCGAGTTATTCTCTCAAATGTGTGTCCTATTATTCTACACAATGTGATATCAAACATTTTCAACCAAATACGAATCAGAACCGTATCACCAATTTCCTTCGTAAACGTAGGAGTCACGGAGGCCGGATTCACATACATACTCAGCTTCTTCAGACAGGTGTACATTCATCCGGACGATGTAAACAAACTGCCGGGGAATCTACAAGTGAGCTATGATACTTCTTACCGGATCAACATTTCTACAGTAGACACTGTAAAGTGTTCCCACTGTAAGAAGGAAGGGCATCTGGCGGGATACATTGTCTCAACTCAATCAGAGACTCACTGCAACAGATAGACAGCTCTTCCTCATCGACTCAAGTGTTAGATTCAAACAAGGAAGAAAACTTCATTTCCTCCTCTGAATACCGAAAAACAACAGGATTTAAATGATGAGTATATGGACTTTTCTCGAAACAAAATTGCCAATAAGAGACCACTCTCTACAAGTTCTACTAGTATCCCACATGCTGGCTCTGTGACTAGATAAAAATATAATCTTTACTCTGATGGATGCTAACTTCCCTACAGACAGAGAGGCAGCCTCTCCTTTCGCAACCCCCTCTTCAATAAGGCAAGTTATTACTCCATATAAGCAGAAAAAAAAACGGAAAGGCTGATCAGATTGATCCGAAAACAATAAACTTTGTACTAGACCTGTTAAACATATTTTCATTAAAAATCCGGACGCATAAGCTCGAACAGTATAAAGAACTTGTAATTAAAGCCAAAGGAAATCCAGACATCGTGCAATTGGCACAATCCTACACGGACAATCTTTCTTTGTTAATCAAAATGCTACGTGAAACCTATCCCTACTTGGAAAATAAATACATCAAACACAGAATTTCACGAATTATCATAAAAATTTGAACTACATGGTAATTAGACCAAAGAAAAGGACAATGAAAATGAACCTCTCTCATCTCGGACACCGACTTCTCCATATAATCGAGAAAACCATGGTTTTCACGTATGTAGAAATCTTCCCAGGGACTATTTGCTGAACGAACAGACTTCGAGCAAATCACTTGCAATTAACTGCTTTCCTCTTCAAAATTAACCTAGGTCCCGATACAGAATGTCAGTGTGGATTCTTAGTGCAGGATCTCAACCATATAATTTGGCGGTGACCCAACCTTAACGACAATAGGAATGTTTTAATAAATAAACTGTGTAGAAGGTTATTTTCTGCCTCACGCAATGGATTTCTTTTTGAGCAAACCATATATTACTCTCTTGTTGTGTATTTACAAATTTCTTAAAAACCACAGTTGGCATCTATAATTAATTTGTATCGAGTACCTAGCAATGACTATCAACAATTTAACAATACTCTTAAGTTCTAATTATAAGTATGTAAACATAAAATATGTATCATAGTTGTATATCCGTGTAATCTTTAACACAAAAAGCATGTAAATTTCTCTCTGTACTGTTAGTATGCACAACAATGTGCATGCTGTTAATAACCCAATAGCGGGTTTTATAGCGTAATAAATAAAAAAAAAAAACATCGCCCTCCTCTTCATAATTCTTTCTTTTCATGTATTCTTACGATTAGCAAATATTACAGGTCATATAGTGTAATTAAACGCAAGACATAATACCTAGAACTACAGGTTACGGCAATTATTTAACAACGATCTACGGTAATGACCTACGATACTATACAATTTTCTACCAAAGATAAATTATATAACTATATTATAAGATTAAATTATATAATTATATTCATTTATTTTTTAAATTATATTCTTAAACATGTATGAAATTTCACAAAAATCGGTTGTTTATAGATTAGCTATAATAATTTATATTAGATTATCAAAATTTGAAGTATTTGATTTTATTTTATATTTTACATCCTCCGCGATAAAGATCGATAATAAAATTTTTCTAAATTCTACTCTCACATTTCTTTGAAATTTGTTAAATTATATGCATATTTAAAATTACACTTACAACAAAAATATCAATTACATAAAACCTGCAGTTTGTAGATAATTATAATAATTTACATATATACATTACTAAAATTTAGAGTATTTAATTTTACTTTACATTTTACATTCTCTGCGATAAAAACCAGCAATAAAATTCAATTCAATTAAAAATTTGAAATGAAGTAATTGAACTCTGAAATTTATAGTATTCAATATCCTATCGACACTATTTATGTTTTAATAAACGATTTCTTCTATGTGAGTAAGCTATCGTTAGATATTAATTTGATCGAAATGAAAATTGTTGTAAAATTATCGGTGTTTGAATTTTATATTTTTTCCATTAATATACGTATACATATATACAGTTATTCCAAAAAATTTCTATATATCGCATTGAATGTAATGTGACTTTTATCTCATTTTTATTTCAGTAATCTTCATTTTTAATTTAATTGTTGACAAATGAATGTAAATTATTTTTCCTTTTTTCTAATTGCTGCTATATTAATATTCTGTATTGTCTTTTATAATTTTTACGTATCTAATATTCTTTATTATTATTTGGTATTATTGTTTATTATCATTATTTATTATTATTATTTAATATTTATTACTAATTATTATTTATTTATCATTCTTTAAAATTTTAATATAATGTATAGGGATATTTTCGATTAGCTATTGCGTACATATAGATAATATTTCATCAGTTTCAATACGTTTTCGATATTGTAGTTTATTTCATTTCTATTTTTTTTCAATCATTTCGAATTAATACACTTTTCAAATATTTTTCTCTCTGTATGAAATATCTCGAACAAAAAATTATATCTAGATTACCGATTTTTATGCATTTATTGGAAATGCAAAAATACATAAAATATTAAATGTAAAATTTCAATTTTGGTTCATTAAAATTTGAAAATGCGTCAAAAGCAGTGCAATATTAGAAGAATAAAATTATTAATTACTTTGATCGTGTATAGATTTAAATATAATCATCATTTTTGATATAACTTTTTTGAAATTTCGAGCAAAACCCATCATGACAGATGAATTTCGATCCAATCAAATAACACTTTTATTTTCAATTCATTTGAAACTAAATTACTTTATGTATGTATACTTCGATTTTCTCTTTCTATTTCTCTCTTTCAAGCCACAATTCGACTGATAACCGCTCAGTTTTTCACATGGCACTAAAAAAGGGTAGATTTGATAGCATCGCAAAAACATGCTATTCCCGGAAGTAATACGAAACTAATACGATTATAGTATTGAACCTCGAAATGTTACTAAATAGAAAAATCATTAATTCGTAAAAGCGTACGTACAGTGGCTTGTGAAAGTATTCGAACATTTATTATAAACTTACAATTTATAAATAGACCGTGGATTTTTATGCATTTAAAAATGTGAAAATGCAAAAAATGCACGCAATGCACAAAAATGTATAACACAGGTATAAAATATAGAAAATAGAATATTTTAAAATATCTTTATAATAATATTTTTTAGAATTTTATAATATTTGTTATAATTAGACTGCGGATTTTTATGCAAATTTATAAGTTTTTGACAATAGTTAAGAAATTATGATCTAGTTTATAACAGATATTGCATTGTGGTTATTTTATTATATTGTCCATATACACTTATTTTTGTGTGTTATATAAATTCTATGTATTCTTGTATCCTTAAATTTTCGTAGATACATACAAATCTGCAATCTAATAATAATATTTAGGACACAAATTTCTGCTTAGGCTCTTTTAGACTATTTTATTATGTTATAAAAATATAAAATTATATAAAAATTCACAGTCTGCTTATATTAAATAAATGCGGGAAAACTGAGTGATAACTATCGCGAACCCGGGTTGAGTAACGAGATACAACCTTTTGGTTCAATCGGCATGTACAGGGTGTAAAAAAAATTAATGTCGCGACTATGCTAGATCGATTCTACACCCTCGATTTGATGGAGAACAATGTAAGCAAGGTGTCGCAAAATTGACCTTCACCGGTTTATTGAAAGTCAAATTTTTGATTGCATCGTATTCTACTCATCGAGAAGATAAAATGTGTCCAAGGAACCATGGGTCGGAAATAACTTGTTCTCCTAAAAAATAATTACATATACCTAATTATTATTAAACTCGCCATATATGTAATATATTTATATTTTGCAATGGAATAGACTCTGCTATTGCACTTACTTAATTTCTTCGTCGAACATTTCTTCCACGGATCCACAAGACAGCACCCAACCCAAACCTAATCCAAACACTAATAAGAACTTACTAGGATACACGGATATACTATACGGAAATAACAAACTTGAACTTGAACTCTGACAGAGCTAGAAGTAGAACTGCGCTTTACGCATTCTGACGACGCCTGACTGAACTGTCTCTTTGAAGTTTAAAAATGAACTACGCTTAATGAACTCTTTTGAAATTAGAAGTAGGACTGAACTGAAGTAGAAGTAGAACTGAACTGAACTGACCGACTTTTATCCCCTTTTATAACATTAGTTGTATGATGTGTTATGACTTCGCATCCGGAGCATCCACTATCGCTTGCGCACGGAATGTCGGAGATGGTGTTCCATTTATTAATCAGTATATCCTCACGCATGTTCATTCTCTCTTCGCTCACATTCTCGGTACAGAACATCCTCGGTATCAAAATACGCCACGATAACTCTGAGGACTAAACAAACGTTCGTCTGACGTCACAATAATTTTGACATCAACATTATTGAATTCGAACAAAAATAATGATGAAATTCTAATTTTTTTCTTCATTCTAAAAAAATTTTTATTTTATTTCTCCGTTTTTAAAAATTTCTTTTACATTCTAATCTCTTTTATTTTATAATATAAGATATTAATAAATAAGATATAAGATATTAATTACTTTTATGAAATAAAAATTCAATAGAATGTTGTACTAATTCGTTTTAAATTCGTTTGATACTAAAATTATTAATTATATAATAACTAGAGAAATGAAAGTCACACATAGAAGCAAGACATATATAGAAGTTTATGGTAAAACAAGGAACACAAAATTTTACTTACAGTTGTGAAAATAGAAAACAAAGAAATAAAAGAGAGTTTTAAGAGAGCTTAAAGAAGAACTTTATAAAAGAAATAAAGATTACACTTCTATTTAATTCTAAAAACGTCGTTAATCTATGTCTGAATTATTATTTAATTTTCTGATATTTTCCAACGTTTTAATTTAAAATAAAATATTTGTCGTATATAAATTAAGTATCTGCTTTACTTTTCTGATTTGATCATATCCTCAATCATACTAATTTCCAACTGCAAATTATATACACAATAATTACCTAGCTTCTCGTATAGCATCGATCCATATTTTACAGTCGAAGTCTGTAGCTGCATTTAATTCGTATTGCCGTTGATTCTCCCTTCTGTAGCATATCACAAAACAGTGCTGGAACAAATCGTAATAAAAACTTTTTATCGGTCATAATTTTTCATTATAGTCAATGAGATCAGACGAAGATCAGAACATGAACATATATTCTATCCGAATTAAATAAGTTCACATTAATAAACGGATTTCAAGTTGGTGGAAATCAAATTACTCACTTGACTAAGCTCAAACGTGCTTAACTCTATTCTAACTCTATTTTAAAAATGTACTGTCTCGTTCAAAGAGAAACACGTAGTACATATAGAACAATATGTAAAAGTAATTTGTAAAATATTTAAAGCAGAGAATTTATTATGATATATAATGAATAAAATTTATTTTTTATCTAAGTTCTAAAAATAAACTGTACATTTTAAAAATATTGTTTTATTTTAAAAATGTACAGTCTAGCTCAAAGATATAGAAATACAAATAATGTTTTCTACCGCATAATATAAAAAATATACTTGTCGCAACATAAAAAATCTCTCATAGTTAATCTACCGCATGAAAAAATTATAGAACAACAAATTAATAAATATTTTAAATAAAATTGCACTTTGTAAACCCATTATAATACAAAAGATCACCAATTTTTTATCGAGTATATTTGTCAAATTTTTATTCATCTTTTTTCTTTTGGTTTTAAAATATTCGAAAATATTTTAAATTCACAAATATTTCTTAGTTTTCACTATATAAAATTTTAATGTAAATAACAAAAATGTCTTTTATCAAATAATAAGTACACTCCGTTGTCATTTAACAAGTTAAAAATTAAAATAACACGAGTTAAAAATTAAAATTAAAATTTGCACGATAACAGATTAATGAAATAAATAAAAAATAAAATCATATCTCGGTATATTACGTAAATGATTTTACTGAAAAACCAAAAGGGTCACCGCGACGCAGTTTCTAATTTCGCAAATTCGTTAAACAGTTTCAACGCATTTAAATAAATACATTTCAAGCGATCAGGTAATATTCGTAATTATGTATTTCGCCGTACTGATTCAAGCGTTCGTTTACAATTCGTAATGTCATGTCCTGGATATGTTGTCAAGCGTACGATCTGTATGAGACCGCACACGATCAATTATAAATGAAACTTCGGTGCGGTGGTAAACGATTAAAGGTATGCACCACTAGTTCAAATAAAATTATGCTGACGCGCGTGATGTTTGCCATCAATCTCGACGCCATCCTCAACTTTCAGCAACATGCGCAACAGTTTAAGTTGTTCAATTCGTAAAGTTATTTAGATCAGCGAAATCGAGATTAACGGAACTCTTCACTAATTTAAGAATCTGTCGCTGGAAAGTGCAAAATCTTATATTGATATTAATATATTTATATTAATATCCTTAATATTATGCTCAATCTTACTTTTTTGAATTAAGAGATTTAATTTTACAATATAAACTGAGATACATATGTCCCGGTGTAGTATGAAGAACCATCAAAAAATTTTCAGTCCCAATCTTTTATTTTAAATCAAGAAATTTGATTTCGCAGTACAGAGAGTGGGTAACATATTACACTCTTGCGAAAAAAATTAACACAATTTGAAAAAATATATTTTTCAGGAGAAGCGTAAAACTGATTTTGGACAGAATTAGATTATGTTTTGTTAATTAAAAAAACAACGCAATTCAAAGTAACATACATACTTCTTACAAAGTAAAAAATGTATGGACTAGAAATTAAATATATAAAAAAAATTTCCTGTACTTCTTAACATTTTCTATAATAAATGATGGGTTAGTAATTATTTTATTTTGATATACATAATATATGTTCTATATATATTTGACTGAGATCATTATTGAAAATAGAATATCTTTTATTACAGAAGTATTGCATACAAAATATAGAAAATAAAAATTTCAAGATTTAGATAAATAATTAACATTTATGCTTGTACACAATCTAAGTATGTATTTAGCTAAGGATGCTACTTAAGATCAATAGCGTCTTTATTCAATTCATTCCAGTTCATGATTGTAACTTCGATCGAACAAAATTCTTTGCAGAAATTTTTAAGAATTTTTTTACAAAAATTACGAAAATTAAATAAAATTACAAAAGTTACATAAGCAAAATTACGTGGTTAACACACTTTCTGCGAAAACTTTTTGGCTATAACAAAGGTAACAATACGTTATTGAAGTTTCTGTTAAATAGAATTTAATATTCACATTCCAGTAGAATGTTTACAATTTTTCTGGGATGTGTTCCTTTGAGACTAAAAAGGTTAACCCATAAGCATTAATTCATTTAGATTCTACAACTTTATGAAATTTTAAACAACTGAAATCTATTTATAAATTTACTTGGTTCTTAATAGATTAATGACAAATCTTAAAAATAGTTTTATTGAGTATCGAGGCTTATTTATATAATGAATAATTGGCTGTTTGAATACTTTTATGATATTTGTGAGATAAATATTTTTATTCAACATTTTGTAATTTTTATATGTAATTTTAAATTTACTTTGAATTTGATCAATATAATTATAATAGTCGAATCACTATAGATGTGGTAGCTCAATGGACCATATACATATTCTGGATCCGATTCGAGACGCTTGACTGTGAGACGTGTAGTAACCGCATGGATAGAGTATGACAAACGAAACGAAACAATTAGGATTTCGATAGGACAGGAAATCCTGAAGAGTGGACTATATATTTGTGACGTAATATAATATCTGCAACGATGAATTGCCTGCAGTGTCTTTACTGTTGCAATGTGTCACTGTATTTCCACGCGGACGGCAAATACAAATGTGATTGCGAGGTTTAGCCAATCACTTCAAAGTATGAGTCGTTTGATTGTCTTGACGTAGTTCATCTAAAAATAGCAGAAATTGAAATATTGATAGAACGATTGATGCCAACCATTTCTACAGGATACTATTGTAAACATAACAGGCACACATGTCAGCGGCTGGGAAGAACAAGTGATCGCATCACAACAGCCGCGATAGAACGTGGCGGATGTTGGGACTTTTTGCCAGTGTGAAGACAGTCTTATCACCTAAATTCAGCCAAGGTCCACTACTGACTCAGAAGCCCAAGAATCAGCATTATCACCCAAGTCCACTACTGACTCAGAAACCCAAGAATCAGCATTATCATCCAAATCCAGTCAAGGTCCACTATTGACTCAGAAGCCAATCCAAACAATCAGCAGATGTTTTCCAAATACAAGATACCCCTTCTCTACTTCATAAAATCCTATATATACCCAAGTTAAACTATGAATAAAGGCATTCTTGTTCGTCTTCTCGCCAAGTCTAGTTTGTGCCCCTTCGTTGTTATAATCATACGTGATTACACGCGTTGGTATTTAATATTAAAAAGTGTTATACTTAGAATATTAGAATCTAACTCTAGAGTTAGTCAAGTATTAACTTTCCTTAAAGTCATCGTGGTAATAGTCCCGTGACACCAGCATGAAAAAATGGACGAGTCGTTGCCCTTATCCAAACATATCTAAATAGGATAATAAATTCCTTTATTGTTACAAGCCTAACGTCCTTACAAGCCTAATTGAATTGTAAAAAATGGCCAAAACAATAGGTTATTATATGTGTACACAGGATATGTATAATGAAATGTTTTATATAATATCCGTAATTTATTCATAAAAAATTTTTCTAGGTGTCCGAATATTTACATAAACAATTATAAATTGAAATAGTACATTTCCCGATGATGAAATACAGTGGTGTGAATAATTATAGATATATATACAGTGAATGTAAAAAGTATTCGTAAAGTACAGTGACTAATCACGACTAAAATGCTGAATAATAATATTTATTAAACAATATTTTTTAAACAAACATGATACATCTATTCTCCAAACAACAATATCAAATAAACAAAAAAATATTGATATTGTTTATATAAATATCAAGAAAAATGAACAAAATTACAGAACGCGTAATAAGTATTTGTACAGTTTCTATTGTCATTATCAAGTGTAGAAGTAATTTAAACATTTATAATAGAAACAACAAATAATTGTAAAATTAATATTTATAATTAACATTTAGTAGGGTTTTCTTTTGATTGCGATTCCTTATTATTGCAGCCAGCCTTCTAGGTATTGAATTAATCAAATTAGATGTGATTTTATTAGTGATATTGTTCCATTTGTTGATTGAAGCGTTTTTTAAGCCTGTTTTAGATGAAATTGTATGTTTTCGAATTCCTCGTTCCAGATAATCCTACAAATGTTCAATAGGGTTAATATCTGGTGATTGCGAGGGTGTTTTTAAATGTGCTGGCGTATTATATGCAATTCACAAATATGTGAATGAAAGGAATAAAAAGAAGAGATTAGAGTTCGCACAAAGTTAAGGTAAAAATACTAATGGAGTTTTGGAACAGAGTCATCTTTACGAATGAGAGCAAATTTAACATTTTTGGCTCCGATGGATTCACACTTCACAGTGGAGAAAAGAAATGAAGAGTATAAACCACAAAACTTACAGTCGACAATAAAACATGGTGGTGATTCTATATGTGTTTGGGGCTGCATGAGTGGGTGAATTGCATTTGATTGACGGAACAATGGATCACAAGATGTATATTAATATTTTAAAAACTCATCTGCGTTCAAGTGCTGAAAAAATGGGTATTGAAAATAATTTTGTGTTCATGCAAGAAAATGATCCTAAGCATACAATACAAAACTGCCAGCACATTTAAAAACACCCCCGCGATCACCAAATATTAAACCTATTGAACATTTGTGGGATTAACTGAAACGAACGAGCAATTCGAAAACATACAGTTTCATTTCAAGGTTCAATCAAAAAATGTAACAATATCACTAATAAAATCACATCTAATTTGGTTAATTCAATACCTAGAAGGCTAGCTGCAATAATAAAATCAAAGGGAAACCCTACTAAACAATAATTATAAATATTAAAATTTTTAAAAATTTATAAAATTTTACAATTATTTGTTGTTTCTATTATAAATGTTTAAATTGTACACTTGATAATGACGACAGAACTGTACGAATATTTATTACGCGTTCATTTCTGTCATTTTGTTCATTTTTCTTGATATTTATACATATAAACAATATGAATATTTTTTTTGTTTATTTGATATTGTGATTCTACAGAACTTTGGAGAATAGATGTACCATATTTTTTTAATAAATATTATTATTTAGCATTTTAGTCGTGATTAGTCATTGTACGAGTACTTTTTACACCCACTGTATGTTCTTCATATCATTCTTAAGGGATGTGTTCGGGAACTTCGAGTGTCCTGATTTACTCACGCTATTTTTGAAAAAGAAAACCAGTAGAAGGATTAGAACTGGACAGTCGGGTTACCAAAAAGTGCACAACAGTGTACAGCGTGCCTCTCAGAGAAAGTTTTTGAAAATATTTAAACGGACTTGACAAATAGTGTTGGATTCCGTGTAATCGAGTCAACACGCTTATAATTTGAAGAGTTTATTCCTTGTTCGTGGTCGTGTATGATGTATGATGATATAGAATGATATAGAATGTTCTGTGATCTTCTAGTCTGTCTCTATCTACTGTAATACTCTATTCTGTTTAACTTTACTGTAGTATTCTGTAGTATTCTAACTCTCTACTGTAAAACATGTCCTATATATTTGGTTATCATCCTCAAGTGGAAGGGGAAGGACCATGGATGACCAAGTATTGGACCTTGCCCTTATGACTAACTATTCACAGTCCACTTTTGTGTGGACTGTTGCTAACTCGTTGTCATTATTAGCATAGATGCAATATTATCTGAGTTGGTCATCCAACAATAGTGTCAACGATTTGCCTTCACTTTGAGGCTCGAAAACTTTCAAAACCGATAGAAAGAGGAAGGAATCTTTCCCAATTCTTCGACTTAAAAGTAAAAAGATCATTTTACTTCGATAAAGAACAGTTCATTTATAATTTAGAAATCGTTTGACTTCTAATCAATAGAGATTGCCTCCTGAGCATTCTTCGATAGTCTGATAATGAGAGTAACATTGTGTTCAGATCGAAAAGACTATCTGTTGATAATCAGCGCGCAATAAACAATACAGTCTACTAATACACACACACACACACACACACACACACACACACACACATTAAGTATGTCACATACATACATATATTAAGTATGTGAACAGAACATCCCGAGACGGGCAGTTAGGTCAATTTCTAGGAAAATTTTAAAAGTCTGCCGAGAATTTCCAGATGCCCTGGCATTTTTCCATCTAAGGGCACTTTCTCTTGCCTTAGAGGGAGACACAGGGTGTGGAAAGGCTCGGTAAGGGTAGAAACAGAGCCAAGCCTAGACAAGAGGGTACTTGGATGGCACCAGAAAGTCACGTAGCAACAATCAGTTTTGCAGCATCAAACAGTCAGTCTCGTATCAGTCAGTCAGTCTTTCATGAGGAAAGAAACAGTACACATCTCCCAGACTCGCATCATACACGCACGTTTGTATATAAAGTAACACTTTGATGTTTCATTAATCTATGAGATTAGATTGTTGTAATCATGCTGATCAAATTTGAAATAAATCTACAACTATAGAAATTACAAAACATCATATTTAATAAAAATAATTATTTCACAGATATCACAAAAGTATTTAAACAGCCATTTATTTATTATAATAATAATAAGCCTCAATATTCAATGGAACTAGGATGCTTAGGATGGTTATTCACGTTATAACTAATTACTACTAATTTTTCATTAAATATATTTACAATGTTATGCAATTTTTAATAATATACTATATTAATATATTCATAATATATTAAATTGGTTTCAATTCTTATTAATATAATCATAATGACTGTCTCTCATTACACTATTAGCAAAATTTCAAAATGTTTTATGTAACTAAAAGATTGATTTCAAATTTTATTAATAAATCTAATCATAATAATTATCCCTTGTTGGTAAAAAATTATCCCTACGTTAATAAAATTTTTAAATTTTTTAACATATAATGTATAACATATATGTACATATCTACATACAGAATAAAAATTCCTCTATAGTAAATATTCGAATACTTTTGTGAGTCACTACAGATCCTGCTTAACGATTATTTGTTAAAAAGTTAAGTTCCACGAAAGATAAGTTGCGAAATTCAAACATCAACAACGTTATCCGAGTAGCAAATGACCCATTCCATTTTGTTCCGTTTTCATGAAAACATGAAGAACGATCCGTTTCACGATTTATCCCGCACAAATTATCATTCAGCAAAACACAGGAAAAAATTGACATGCATTAATCTCCGTGTGACAATTTCATGTAATCTTGATCATATAACAGAGGCGAATTGATTAATGATCGCGAAGCTGAAACGCACAATACAATATAATTCGCGACTTATCGGTGTGACGTTCATGCGATATCGAACGTTAAAACGCGATGCGATGCATCTGGAAGATAGCGTATAGAAGCGTATAGAAATTGAAATTGTATACGCATTCCGACATTGACAACTGGCAAGCATTCAACGCTATTCAAGCTTCTTGCCGCGATATTTCAAGCGTAACGAAACGTGAATTTTAATTAAACGATGTGCTCATTTACGTATTTCCCCGTATTACGTATTTACGTACATATTTACGCTCAGGTACGTATTTCCACGTACAATTGTTGTTGATCAACAACACTGGAATGATATGGTTGGCGTATTTAAGTGTGTGTTATTGTTTTGATATTTGTTGGTTGAAGGTATTGTAAATGGATATGATCGTCGGTTTCCTTTAGAAAATGCTTTCGAACAATTGTTGAGAATAGTTTTGCAAAAATTCTATTCGAAATATTTTCTATATTTTCTATTTTTTTTTTTTTTTTAATTTTATTGTCGCATCGACAGCGAGGTCATTAGCGACGACAGCACCATTAGATGTGTGAGTAGTAGTTTATGCTTTTTAGATATAATAATACTCTTTGTATGTCGTTTTGAGAAGTAAGGTTAATGTTTGCGTTGATTCCATATTTCTGTCTTTGGGATTCTGTGGTGTGGCATTCGTGCAGTATGTGTGTTATTGTTAATGGATGGTTATTGCAATGAGTGCAGGTGGGTGATGTGGCTTTTTTGATTTTGTGTTCATGTGTTAGCCTGGTATGGCCGGTTCTTAGACGTGTGGTAATTATTCCTTCTTTCCTGTTGTTAAATTTCGGTGTTTGCTGGTGAAAGTCTTGGATACTTTTGTGTAGTTGGGTTAGTTGTTGGCTTCGAATAGTAGGCTGTTTACAGGGCATGTTCGGTATGCACCTGTAGCTAGTCGAAGAGCTGAGTGGAAGATTGGATCTATTATTTTTTTGATGGAGCTTTTGGCTGAGTTGTAAACGATAGAGCCGTAGTCTAGTTTGGATCTGATTAATGCTCTGTATGTTACTAGGAGAGTTTCTTTATCCGCTCCCCAGCTATTATTGGAAAGGGTTTTAATTATGTTAAGTCTTTTTGTGCAGGACTCTTTTAAGGTTTTTAGGTGTGGCGCCCAAGATAATTTTTTGTCGAAAATAAGGCCTAGTATTTTGATGGTGTCAGTAAACTGTATTTTAAGATTGCTCAGATATAGTTTAGGTGGGGGATTGAGTTTGGTTTTCCTAGTAAATAGGATGCCTTGGGTTTTTTTGGGAGAAAATTTTAAGCCCGTTGTTTTTGATCAGTCTTGAAGGGTATTGATGGCTGTTTGTAAGTGATCGATGATGGAGTTCATATTTTTTCCGCTACATGCGATTGTTATGTCGTCCGCAAATAGCTGAGTTTTTATTGGTGGCTTGAGGTTGGTGGTGATGTCGTTGATTCCAATTAAAAATGGCGTGGTGCTCATTACTGATCCTTGTGGGACTCCGTTTTTGATTATAACTAGATGTGACAGACATCCATTTGCTCTGACTTGGATTGATCTATTGGATAGGAAATTAGTTATGAAGGATAGCATATTGCCATATACTTTTAGCTCGATGAGGGCGTTAATAATTTTGGTTCTCGAGATTGTATCGAAGGCTTTTTCGATATCGAGGCATATGACGGCTATGTATTCTTCGTTGAGAAAAGCGTCGCAAATATTTGTTTCCAAGTTCGTTAGGACGTCTATGGTTGAACGGTAGTGTCGGAAACCGTATTGATTTGGGTTAAGAAGTTTTTTTGCTTCGAGGTAGTATCTAAGTCTACGGTTTACGATTTTTTCTAGTAGTTTGCACATGGTATTTGTTAATGCAATTGGGCGATAGCTGTTAGGGTTTTGTTTGCATTTGTTTGGTTTAGAAATTGGAACTACAATTGCTTTTTGCCAATTTCCGGGAAAAACTTTATGGATCTACATACAGTTGAAGATTCTTAACAGGTAATTTATTCCTGTTTTTGGGAGCATTTGTAGCAGTAAGTTGGGGATATTATCTGGTCCTGGGGCGGAGTTTTTTGTTGAAGCAAGGGTGGAATTTATTTCTTTGAGTATCAAAGTTGAGTTTAGTGGTGAGTTGTTATCGTTGTGGATCAAATCATGGTGTATATTGTTGTAGATTATTGTAGGATGTGGTGAGTTTATGTTATTTGAATTTTCTTGGAATTGTTTAGCTAATGTGTTAGCAATGTCGTGGGCTTGAGTTATGGTTTGACCGTCATCAGATTCCAAGAATTGGATAATCGTGGAGGGTTTGGGTCCATTTATGCTTTTGATTTTTTTCCATATTGCAGATGTTGGTGTTTGTGGATTTATTGATGTTATGTAGTTTCTCCATGTTCGTTTTTTATTTTCTTTAATTATTCTACGGAAGTTAGCGCGTTTCTTTTTGAACTCGGTTAGGTTTTCGTTTGTGGGATGTTTTTTTGCTCTATTGAAAGCGTAATGACTCTCTTGCATGGCGATTTTACATTCTTCGTTCCACCACGGTACCAGTCTTTTCCTGATTTTTTGTATTCTAGGAATTCCAAAGGATTTGTCTGCGGCTGAGGTTATGATTTGTTGGAAATTGTTTATTGTTTCGTTAATCCGGGCTGGGTTGAGTTCAGGTTCAGTTTCTTTCTCAGTGAGTTGAAGCGTTATGTTTTCTTGGTAAACTGGCCAGTTTTTTTCCTTATATGCCATTTTGGTTGGAGGTAGTTTTGAGTTGTTGTGCTATTGTCTCCGTATGTGATTTTTATGGGGAAGTGATCGCTGTCATATGGTTCTTTTAAGGTATCCCATTTTAAGTGTAAGTAAGCTATCTGTGGACTGGAAAAGGTTAAGTCTATTGCACTTGTTTTGCCGTTTCTAGTGCTGAAGTGCGTTAGAGAACCTGTGTTCAGTAAGATTAAATCCTGGTTGTTAAGCAGATTTTCGATTGTCTTTCCTCTTCTGTCAGTTTTGGTCGAACCCCAGAGAATGTGATGGCTGTTAAAGTCTGTTAAAGACAGGATCAGTGGAGCTGGAAGTTGAGCTATTAAATCTTCAAGGTCTTGTAATTGAAGGGGGAAACTATTAGGAATGTAGATATTGCAGATGTGGATTTTTTTGGGAAATGAAATAGATATTGCAACGGCTTCTAAGTTTGAATTTAATTGGATTTCAGTAAAATCATATTTGTCTGAAATTGCAATGGCCATTCCTCCGCTGGCGTGATTTTCGTTTACCCAGTTTTTGACAAAGGTGTTGAAGTGTTTAAGTGTAGGCTGGTGGTTTTTTTTTGAAATTTGTTTCTTGAAAACAGATAATGTCTGGACTGAAATTGTTTATGAGTATTTGGAGTTGTTCATAATGGGTATAATAACCGTTTATGTTCCACTGTATTATTGTTTTCATAAGGTATTTGGTGGGGCTATGAATTTGGATTTTGCTGCGATTTCGGTTCTTATGAAAATTCTATGTCCGATTCAGATGAATAGCTAAATGACGATTCAGGTGTGTCAGTCGATTTGGAGAGCTTTTTGCAGAGTCGATGTATTCTGTTTTTTATGCTTCTTTCGTTTAGATGGGGGTAGATTTCTTCAAGAGTTTGAACAAGTGTCGGAATATTATCAGTGTAGTTTATTGCGATTTGCAATGGGTGTGCTGATCCGAAGGTGTCTTGGAGGAGGCTCTTGATCTAGGAATAATTTAGCTGGGAATGTGAAGGATTTTTTTTATTTATTATTTCTCTTGCTTATTTCTCTAACATTTCCTCTAGTTTGGCGGAATCGAAAACTGGAGATTGTGGAGGAAGTGTTTTTAGTTTGGTTATTGCGATTTTTTTTTTAAGTGGATTGATTGATGGGGACATGTAGTCTGTGTCGTTTAAGTTTGCATAGTCTGATTTGTCGTCAGTTGATGATTGTGAGTGTGGTCGTTTGGAACTGAAGGGAATTGGTGGTTGCTCTGTAGGTAATTTATTCGTTGCTTGTTTGGAATTGTCGATGTTTGTCTCGGTAGTGATAGGAATCTTCTTAACCGGCAATTTGGGGGATTGAGTTGGTGTGGGGATCGTTGTGTTTGTATTTGGGATTGTTGTATCGGTTGTGTTTGAATTTTGGGTTAGCGGGCAATTTTTCGCTAAGTGACCTTCTTGTTTACATCGGAAGCAAAGAAGGCTGTCGATGGAGGTGAAAATACGGTACGATGTATCTTCAAAAGTTATTAGGAAGGTGGATGGGATTTTTCCAATGTCATCGGGATCAATGTATACCTGTCTTCTGAAACTGAGGATGTGGGTGTATTCCGGGTCGGTCATTCCTGCTTTCAGAGTTGATGTTCTGGAGCATAGCTTGACGTTGTTTCTTTTGAAGATTTTTTCAAATTCTGAGTTGGGTATAATCGGGGAGACGTTTGATAGTATTATTCTTTGAGCCGGAGTTAACATTGGTCTTAAGTTTAACTTATTGTTGTTGACCGTTATTGTTTTATGCAGATTTGTTAGGTGTAGTACTGTTTCTTTTTTATCAAGATAAGCGCAAATTCGGTTGTTTGAGATTTTGGAGATGTACATTATTGATTTGGGCCCCATTAGTTTCCCTATTGCAAGGGCATAGTCTTGGAGGCTTGTGTCGTCTATTGCGTGGATGATGATAGCTTGGTCTTTTGTAGGTGATGAGTCGAGTTGTGCAGCGTGGGAATATGATTTGGTGGAGTTGTTACTTTCAGTTTGGTTGGAAAATTGGGAACCCCTGTACTCAGAGGTCCCCGCAGGTTGGTGTTGGTTAGTCGGTGTATTCATTCGTGTGGTATTCCTTTGTGTCGATGTACGAGGTTGGCGTTTGTTTTCACTAACACTAACACTATAATAATGTGGATTGGAACTCGTAAGCGAGACTGCATCGGACGTCCGTACGATACGACGGTTAAACCGAGACTGATTTTTCTATTTTGTTTCATGACAATTGACATATATGTAAATGCATACCTTCATAAAAAAAATAGATAAAATTACGAGATCTGGACAGAAATTTGTTTTATCACTAAGTAACTGTCAATCGTTCTTTCATTTAATTTATTTTGAAATTTTAAAAGTTTAATATTTACTACACATATATAGTTTAATAGTTTAATTTAAAGATATTATACATACAATTTGTATCCCATTTCATAGTTTAAATTCTTTTAATTTAAATTTAATATATATAATTTATATTTATAAATTTATTAATTTAATTATTATAGTCAAATTAAGAAACAATGAATTTATCTAATAAAATATAGAAATAAATTTTTCAACCTAATTTATACATGACTCAATGTAACTCCTAACTGATATTCGATATTAGAACCAATTTAAGTTTTATATTGTAATGCTTAATTTTAGAATTTAATAATTCTTTCATTAATCTTCATCAGATAAAAATATTTTTTGTATTTCATTTATTTTGAAATTTAAGATGGATATTTGTCACAAATACTTGAAAATCACAATGTTTCTATTTTATTACATTTCTAAAAATATAACTAACCATACATTTCATTATTCGAGCGAATGGTTTTCAATTATGATTCAATACTTATATTGCGAAAATTAAATATTAACTTTTAACTAGTATCGTTGAAAATCATAGCAATTTAAAATTTTATAGCAATATCTAATTTTCAAATTTAATTATATTTTAGTTTATTATTAATCATTATTAATAATAACATAAAATAAGTAAAATTAAAAACCTTAAATTTTAGTAATAATACGTTAGAGATGAAAAAAAATATTATACCATGTAGTAAACACATGATGAATATATAATTTTAAAATGTAAATCTAATGTAAGTGTAAATTGAGAGCTTAATTATCATTATTATTATGTACCTATTATTATTATTCCTAATTATTATTCAATAAATTTTAAAATGAAACATACAAAATTAATTAATAAACGTGAGCACTTTTGTTAGTATTTTTATCTCTTTAAGTTTTTAATACACCTTTATGTCAATATGAAATCTAACTAAATATAATTTTTCCTTTACTCTTGAAACTTTCACGTGATATTTCTGAAATCATGATATAATGAAACCAGTGATATATACAGAGTGCTTTGATGAGAAATGGAGCGAAAAATGATTCTACATGAATCGAAATGAGTCGAAAAGAACTTTTTGATTAAAGCCTTCATATTCGAGAAAATTGTGTTTGAAAATTTATCGAATATATTTGAATTTAGTTATTTCTATATGCGACAGAAAACAATAATTAACAAGAGATTATTCTATATATGAAAATAAGTAAAAAATATAGAATAATATTTTTCTGTAAAGTGTTTTGTTTTTGGAAAAGTTGAATTTGAAAATACAAATATCAAGTAAATGTATACCAAGGCAATTTTTAAAGAAACGTATTTAAAGTCTATTTTTTCGTAAACGTCTTAAACGAAAAAATTCTAAATTTTTTATATATTTCTAAATTTCTAAATTGTTTATATATTTCTGGACGTAGAATATCCTTCTGTTGATTATTCGCGCCTATCCAGTATAAAATTATTTAAATTGAAGTATATTTGATAAATTTTCAAATTCAATTTTTTCAGAAACGAAGATTTCAATGAAAAGATTCTATTCTTCCTGTTTGACTCATTTTTACATGTAGAATCCTTTACTCTATTTTCTTCATACTATGGAACACCCTGGAAAAATGAAATGAAATAGTTAATATAGATTAATTTTATATTTCAATCATTTTGGCAAATTTTTCAATTTATTCAATTTTACAGATCGCTCTTTTCACAAATATCTTCAATAAAGTTCAATAGCAACGTTAATTCTAATTTTTTAAATTTCTATTTAATTCTAATTTTAATTTTAATCTTTTAAATATTCTTGCATGATTAAAATAAGATAAATATCATCAATAAAAACAATTTTAAATAACTTAAATAGCTAAAACTAAAATGTTTGATCGTAGTATAATATTTCATAAAAATAAAAATATAATAAATTTCATGTAACAGACAACACTTTGAATAAATAAAATGCAGGTATATTTTAAATTTACAAACGAATAATTAAGAAGTAAAATATGCGAGGAAAATCTAAATTAAGCTTTTATGTACATAAGATGTTTAAGATGTTCTTAAAATGTATTATAAGCCACCATCTTTAACTTTATTTCTATTATTTTCACTTTTTCCTAACCCTAACGATTTATTAACACCATATTTTCTATTCTATAAAGTTTAACGATTATATGGCGAAAAATTTCGTGGATATTACCATTTGTATAATAAAGTATTTAATGATGATTTTGTTACTTCGTGATTGATCTATCAATTAATATAGCTAAGAAATAAAATATGATAACATAGCTAAAAATTGGCAAGTTAAACGCAATCTATCCCCGTTAATTTGGCTTTGCATTCATCCTTCATTTTTATACAAATTATTTTATATCGAAAAAAATTATTTTAGATCTCTTTCCATCTTTTTTAATAATTTTCATACGAACTTGTCACAAAATCGTTCGTGAAAATAAAATCAAACGTGGTGACGTTATAAAATTATATTGGTATGAAATTCCAATATTCCAATACTCCAGTATTCCAACAAAACGTTCTAAAATTATAGTGGAATATTCGTATTAGTATTCTGTATCTTTTCCTTACGATTAATTAATTATTATTATTACTTATTGAATTTGATATGAAAATACATATAACATAGGAATAGGCATTATTTAAATAAAACATTTGAGAAATGATTATTGAAACAACACATCTTTCGATTCTATATTATTTTATAACAATTCTATGTTAAGTTATTTAAATAAGTAAATTGAATCATTTCACTGATGAAATTCAATAAGATTTTATTTGATTTTACATTTTGTATCTCCGTATATAAATAATTTCTCAAATAGTTTCTAATTTTATTCTACCTTCATTTTCTGCTGGAAATATTTATTATTTCATTTTCATGAATTCACTCAAACGGAAAATTATTTGCAAATGATGTATTTGATTGGAGACAAATTTTAAACTCAATCTGAATAATTTTTCAAGTAAAAATAATTTGTTATTTCAAATTGTTATTTTCTTATCTTTGCTTCAAATAAAATATATCTACTCGAACCTAATATAATGTAAATAATGATGCGAATTATTATTTGTAAACTTGTAGAATAGTGATGTATTTTTGAAAAATTTTAGAATAACAAAATATGTAAAACATATAGGAAAATATAATGGAAAAAGAATATAAAAATATATAATATATCCAAAGACAAATATTTATTACGAAAAAAAATTCTATTTAAGTTTTATTTTAACAATTTTCCTTCGAAATTACATTTTGCTACACATTCGTGTAAATAAGATAAAACACGATGAAATTATGTTATATGATTATATTTTTATACTAATAAAATTTCTTCTTCCGTCAATTTCCTACAATTTGATTAAGTTTTGAATTAATTTTTAAATTGACACAGATGAAAGTATAAATATACGTTCCACCTATAAGTATCAGAACACATCCTTATCTTATATAAAATGTGACAGTTAATTTAAAATATCGAGAGAGCGATTAACCTATTAAGAACAATTTATGGCGGTAATTTATTATACTGCAAACATTTATGCATTTTTGAAAAATCTACAGAATTTACAAAATAATATTCAAAAATATATAAAATATCCAAAGCAGATTTTTTATTATAATCTTTTTATAGTCTCTATTTAGGTTCCACTTCCTCAATTTTATTCATACAAATATAAAAATGCATAAACATCCACAGACTAATCATAAAGTTATATCTCAATTTTTTGAGATTTTATATAATTATATAACGTGAAAAAAGATGCTAAGAAAAGAATATTGAGGGAATTCCATGAATTTCCTTCCGCAATTACAATATTAAAGAAAATATATTCTGCTTTAGTCGACCAACGACGTTAATAATACAATTGCCAAAATTGATTAAAATTATCGTACATAAAGTATAATAAAGTATGAAAATTGTAACCAATAAATAAAAAAAATGTCAAAAGTTATAAAATGTAATAAGATGATACGAACGTGAATTCTTTATTCATTTAACACACAAATAAATATTAAATAAATATCAAATAAATATTTAATAGATATTTAATAAATAAAAAAAATTTCTATCCTGGCTCCAATTCTTTAGCAATATTTACAAAAATTACGAACTTTCTCGCACTATTTATTGTGAGAAAGTTTAATATTACACTGAAGTGATAGATTTTATAGATATTTTTGTGATATTTGCATATGAATTTTTAACAAATTCTACTAATTTTTAGAAATAATATTTACATTGCTACGTAGTAACATTTTCAAATAAGTTAAAATTTGTTATAAAAGATGGAAATAAAATGAATTCAAACGTTAAAATAGATAATAATGTGAAATATTCTGTGAAATATAATATAAATTAAATATATAATAATATATAACGTAATATAAAACGTAATATGAAATAAATGTAAAATATTTTAGAAAATACAAGATAAATTACAATTCAAAATTGTTGGAATACAAGTAAACGAGGAGCCAACAAGGTAACTAGACAGAGTACCAGAAGGTACAGACAAGTCAAAACTCCAAGTTAGGTAAACGACATGCGAATATAAATATTCATGGAATCCACTGATCAGGCAGTTTAGTTCTGTTCCTGCCCCGTGAAGTGTAGCAATGGTGCAGAAATTACCTCGGAAAAAGTGCAAAGTGTGTTAACCTGGGGTGTGAGTAAAACTATTCTTATTCCGCCAACATTGATAACGACCGCTGTAATTCTATCAAAAATTAATATGTCGGATTGAAAACTTTAGAACAAAATATATCTTTAATAGCGTTGTTTCTTTAAAACAGTTATTTAGAACATTGCAATTAAAAGTTAATGAATTATTTCGTTTAAACTTTTAATAAGATACAGATTTAAAAAAGCGGTACCATGGACCCGATTTTTATTTCAATAAATTTCAATGAAGATTCATTGTAAAGCACATTTTTTTAGAAACTTCATATATTTAATTAAAATATTATTATACAAGCGAAATGGAAGAAATAGGCAAAAAGTATACAACGTTATTATAAAAATCACAATGAAACTGCATTAAAAATTGCAATTACTGCAATTTTTTATTTTATAACGTACAACATCCTTAAAATATCATTGAATATTGAAAACCACAAATATTTGTTTCTTAACATTGCCTAATTTTTAAACTTTCGATTTGATTTAATTTCACTGGTAATCTCTGTCAAGAAAAATGTAAAATAACCTTAAATAATTTAAATTTCTTTAATACAAATTACCATAAACCTAGTATATTGTATTACGATATTACTTAAGGGTTAGTGTTCAATATTATTGTATTATATATTGTTAAAGAGATTATTATCTCTATTTTTTATTTATAATAAGCTCATTGAATTAATTGCCTTTTAATATACTACAACAATTCATGTGAAAATGGAACCGATACTGGGAGGACGAAAAGAAAGAATAGAAGTGCGAACTTGGCGAGAACGCCCCAGGAACACTGCAGCATCTGGTGAGAGACAAGCAGAGAGGTAAATCTAGAGGAGAGATAAAAAGGACCAAAAGACGGAATAAAGAAATCAAATGGGAATCAAGATCAAGGAGGAGGCCAGAAAAAGGAGACCTAATAAATAAAAAGTGAGAAAACAAGCCGGGCAAAGGCAATACATTCGTTGAGTAAAAAATTAGAGCAATAAGTTAGGAAATAAAAGTGCAATCTAGGATAAGCAAAAGAGGAGTTAGGTAATATAGTCGATGTTAAATTGTTAAGTATAACATAAAAGTATAGTGTAGGTGGATTATAAAACAGATGTGGAGAGTGAAGAGCGAGAGTGAGAGAAACAGAGAGAATGAAAAAAGAGAAATGTAAATCAAGTCCACTTTTCTTGGCTGTGAAGCCGAAAAAAATAAAATTATCTATCTATCTATATACTACAACAATTATTCTTCAATTAGCAGAAACATAAATTTTATTTATTTTATTTATACATATAGTTTCTCATACAATGAACTACTTTAACCACTTATTAATTTTATGTTAAAAATATATGTATGATGTAAATAGATATACATATACAATGTAAATAGATAATAATAACAGAACTTAACATAAACTGCACTAAGTTCACATACCATCCATTATCTTCAAATTTCGTCGCATTTCTAATAATCAAGAACATCTAAAGTTCATAATTCAAAATATATTTTTTGTTTTCTATAAGAATTGTAATAGAAAAAAAAATATTCGTTTCTTACATAAATACAATAAATACAATTAAAAAAAATTAGCAATATTTAAATTGTGCTAAAAAAATATTTTTCATAACACTAAAAAGATAGCCTAACTCATCTCTTACGATCCAGACTTACCACTACAATCAACCAGTTATCAACATAGACTTCGTTCCGTTTAAATCGCGCGCCAACACTCTAAAACAAGGATCGTGCAGCCTATTTTGCTAGTTTCATCATTTCATGGATAGAACCGATCGGTGGAACAGTAACAAAAATGTGGCAACCATGTCAAATTTTTAGATTTGACAACTATACTTTCTTCGAGAAATCCTACACTGTTCCTTTAACTCGCTTTTCTTTTATGTTTCTACATGATGACAATCGTGATGGCATTCGAAAAGAGAGTGAGAATGAGCAGTACTCAGTGAGAATATATTTTGAATTCGTATAAAATTTCAATAAGGTATAAGTTAAAATATATCATTAGATTTTTGACAAAATTGCAAAGAAATTCCGTAGTATACTACAGAATCCACGTGGTAGGAAAGGCACAAACATATGTCGAGGACTACGGGTCCTAGAAGAGATAGAGGCTGCTGCCTTATGTCAAACAAAACAATGATCAGCAGGAAAGACTGAATGGGTCATTTGATGCGAGTTCTCAAACGATTTGGACGAACAGCAACTCTTTCGCATACACGTCAATTATATAATTTACAAAATCATTTTACAAATTCATATTTTATATTAATTCACAGTGAATGCCAGATTATTATGTCCGCTTAACTGTTGTTGGATGACCAACCCGGACAATATTGAAACTGTGCAAACACTGACAATAAGTTAGTAACAATCCACATAAAAGTGGACTGTGAATAGTTAGTCATAAGGGCAAGATTCAGTAGTTGGTTATCTATGGTTCTTCCCCTTCCACTTGACGATCATAACCAAATATACATATATAAGGATGATAACCAAATATATACAGGGTGTTTCGTAACTTGTGAGACCCACTTCGGAAGCTGATTGTACGCCTAAAAGTAATGAAAAAAAGTCACATAACTATATGTCGTATCTGTCTTCGTTTATGAGGTATAATGAATTTTATAAACAGAGCAAACTCTCTGTCTGGCCTCTCTTTCCACAGACCGCAATAGTGATGAAGCTAGTTTTACCAGGCATATTCAATTTTCATAATAATCATAATTGGGATGAAAAAAACCCACATGTTATTGTACATTCAAGACATTAACACTAGTTTAGTTTAAACGTATGGGCAGAAATAATTGATAAATTTTTAACTGGACCTTTTCCTCTTGATGGGAAACTAACAGGCACAAAGTACGTGATTTTTTGAACACGCGTTTACACGAAATATTAGAGGAAGTTCCAGTCGATATTAGACTTCGTATGCGGTTTATGTATGATGAAGCTCCGCCGCATTTGACCAGAGTGGCTAGGCAATTTTTAAATCAACACTTTACAAATAAATGGATTGGTCGTGAAGGTCCTATTGCATGGCCTGCTTGTTCTCCGGATTTAAATCCATTAGATTTTCATTTGTGGGGTCATTTAAAATCTATAGTATACATCGATGCTGAAATACTACGAAATAGAATAGAGCAAGGTTTCCGACAAATTCGAGAAACGCCAGGAATGATAGAGAGAGAGTAAACCAAATCAATGACAAGACGCGTGCAGGCTTGTCTTCCAATGCAAAGTCATTTCGAGCATCTTTTGTAATTAAAACAGAAAATTCATTATATTTCATAAACGAAGACAGATAGGACATATATTTATATGATTTTTTTTCATTATTTTTAGACGTACGATCAGCTCCCGAAGTGGGTCCCACAAGTTACGAAACACCCTGTATAAGCATCTCTACATGCTTAGAAGTAATTTCAAATATTCTAAATCATTCTATGGCATTAAGAGTATTCTATAAGCATATTCTACAAGAACATCCTAAATCATTGTGAAGCCTTCTATTTCATTCTATTTCACACACGACCACGATTGTAACAAGGAATAAACGCTTCGAAATTATAAGCGTATTGATTCCATTACACGGAATCCAACACTGTAATAGATATGCGTGACTGTTTTAACGTAAAATTCAACTTTCTTAATAAGTGTTTCGTTCCGAAGAAATTTCTCTACATTAAATCATTGGAACGAAATTCAAATGATTAAATTATGAGCGAATGTTAACCAGGCCGCCCGTCCCTAGGCATGGGAAGACTTCCTCGCCTATTTAGAAGCGGCCATTCGAGGTTAAGGACCATGGCCTGATTCCGATGTCTTTTGTTTATAACCGATGCATGTAAACCAAGCTAGGGTATCTGGACAAGGATTGGACAGAGGAGGGTACCCGAACTAGAGAACAAAGCCAGGCGGTATTTCTTCTGCAGAACGTCGCCGACATCGCACGTCCGAGTCAGTCGTCAGATTAAATATAAAATATACGTTTTCTTATTAATTAATATGTGACCATAGTGTGCATCGCGTAATAGAATGCTACGTAATGGATTATTTATTGTAGGCAATAATTTAACACAGTAATTCTCTTTAATAAAAACGTATGTTCTATTGTGAAATTAGCTCGGACGTGCGATCTGCACGTGCGAAATGCCGTCTGGCTTCGTGCTCTCGTTAGAATACCCTCCTCGTTTTGGGTACCCTAGCTCTGTTTCTGTGCACTGGTGATAAACACCAGACATCGGAATCGGCCCATGGCTTAACCTCGGGAGGCCTTTTCCACAAAATAGGCGAGGAAGTCTTCCCACGCCTAGGAACGGGCAGTCTGGTTAAACGTTCGCTCACATTATTACTCATTATATCAATTCTAATCTCATTATCCTCATATAAAATAATTTTCTTAACATTATATTTGATTTGAACACAAACTAAAGTTCTTAATTATTGCTTTTAAAATAAATATAGTCAATTAATCAAAATGATATTTATTTCAAATTGTAATTTTTTATCTTTATTTTAAATAAAATTTTCTCAACCTCAAAAAAATTTTTGTTTTTATCAGTATAACATATCATGTTCATAATTCTCTTGCAGAAATGCATAACTAGATTAATCTCTATTCCATTAAACATTCTATTAATTACATCATTCGTATAGCATGCATTTTAATTCCATTGAAATCTTATTATTGCCAGGAGGAGCTCTTCTCCATGACTCTGTTTCCCTTTCTACATAAATGTATAACCCAAACGTAAATCTGTATTGAAGATCCTACTACAATATGTCATCAAATAAATACGCAGCGTATCCCCTAATTAATTTCCATAAAACCTGATTACAATTCCATTTTTATGACCGTCTCGCGATAAAGTATTAATATAATAAGTATTTCGAGTGAACAAAAAATGATATAAGTTATTTTAACTATTTAAAACACGTGTAAATGTTAGCTTATAGATTTTACACGAAATATTTGTAATTTTAATAAAATGAAATCGCCATCAACGATGGGAAAAAATATAAAACATGAATTTTACAACGTACAAAATAATGTGAAAATGTGTAATACGCTTCACGAGAGATTTGTCGAGTAAATCTTTGAAGATGAAAATGCTTGCGCGATATACATACATATCTCGAAAAAAGAAAGTAAAAAAATAGTTGATCTGTTGAGTGACGTTTAATGTAATCGATAGTTTGATTTATGCGTTAATACTTTACTTGCAATTAATTAATAAGCGTATTAATTAAAGCGTATAGTTGAATGGTACAGTTAAATATATTTTCCTCATACTAATTGATACAAGTATTTTTCGCTACAAGTGGAACAACTTTGATGTATATACAATAATTATAGAATCAAATAAATATAGAATTGAATATTTATACGTGTAACGTGAATAAATTCCTTTGTCATTGTATCGTCAGTTAATTATTAACTTATAATATTATTGTTCGAAAATGCACTCTTCTGTATTTTCCTGATATAAATGAAATCAAGTATTTTTAACAATCTCTTTTAAATGTTACTTTATGTTGTGAATATGCGAATAATTAGAGAATCGAATAAATTGAATAAATAGAGGATAGAATAAAAAATAATACGTAGAACTTTAAAAACGTTTATATCTCTATATTGTGAGTTAATGGTTTTATAAATTATTGACGCAGTTTAACTAAACAGTATTTCTAAAAGTTAGTAGCAGCTTTAGCACTTAGCACAAACATTACTGATAACTATATTATACAACTTATATCAGAGAAATAAAAATGCGAGGAATAAGAACAAGTTTATAACACAATAAAGAACTCAAACTTTTATTTATGTATTTTACGAATAATTATTCAAATTTCATAAAATTTTTATTGTTTAAAAAATTGGAAACCGATCGTTAATCACTTTGATAAATCTAGTATTAACAAATAGTATTTTACACAAATATAATACGCAATAATGTTGTATATACAATATAAAAATTTATATGAATATTGTACATAGAAAAAATATGAATGACCTTGAAAAAAAGATAAAATTTTTGAAAAAATAGTCCTTCAACCCGGAACAGATTACGTTAAGAACAATTCTTATATTATCATAAATAAAAGAAATATTCGGGTATCTTGATTTACGTGGAACACAAGGATACAAAAGGAATACGGAAAAAAAACAAAATGTTTAAAAGCAAAAACTTAAGCCTCAAGTTATTGTTGAATTATAAGTAATTATTATAACTTAGATTACTAAAATTTAAGATATCCATTTAATTTTATTTTGTATTCTACATTTCATAAAAAATAGAAATCAACAATAAAATAAAATTAAAATTAAAATTACAATTCAAAAATGAAGCAATTTAATTCTAAATTATTATCTCTCTTTCTCATTTGTTAAAGATCAAAAAATTTTTCAAAGTAAACACTTATTGCCCACATTATATAAATCAACCAACGTTTCAAGTATTCTGCAAAAATTCAAATTTCAATTATTTAAATTTCGATTATTGTTACTTTCAATCATTTGTAATAAAGAAAACATTCTTTATTTAATAAAAACTAAGAGAATTAAATTAAATTATATTTTGTTTTTAAGTGGATCACGCTGGGTTAAATATTAACATAAACGTACAATTTTTTAATTCATTAAAGACCAAGTAAATTATAATTATTATAATGTTATTATAAATACTTCAATTTCTTGAAATTATGAAACTTAAATAGAAAATGCTAAGAAAAATTTAAATTAAGAAAATCTCTGAAATTTTTTTCACATCACAATATTAAAAGATAGAATTCACGAATTGATATAATTAAAAAATATACAGTAAATGAAACGTTACATTAATGTCACTTTGGTCATGAATGACAATTAATTTAAATTAATGATAATTGTTGAATCTTTGCAAAAAATAATTATATTCTTCAGCAGAAATAGTTTCTAATTTCCAGTAAACAATGCATTCTTTTATAATACGAAAGAAAAAATTAATTACATTATTCCATGATTAATTTGGAGTAAATACAATAGAAAAAACGCAAAACAGTTACGTAAAACAAATCGTGTTTATCAATTTTTCACATAATTTACAAGTTTTCCTTTCTCGCGAATTACGACGTAATTTTACGAATAACGAGATATATAAGAACAGTCGTTAGAAAATACTTGCATCTGTGGTAGTGGTTGCCATAGATGTGTGAAAATACATGGTGTTTGTATGGAAGGATGAGTGTGGCGAGAGTGAGAGTATAAGAGTGGTGTGGTGTGATGCGTGAGTGTTTGAGATATTCCAGGGCAGAAGAAAGAACGAATGAGAGAGATGTATGAGAGAACAGCTGAGCGCGGGCATGGTGACGAAAAAACAAATGTGATCGGGAAGAAGCCCAGTCGAGAGTTGGATAGACGCGTGACTTGAGTGTACGAGAGTTGAAACAGAGTGTGAGAGTTAAATATATGTATTTTGTAATTTCTATTAAAATCTATCTCCAACTTAGTGTGTTTATCAGTCGATCCACTAACAAGAACAAACCAACGGTCAAATTTTGAATGAACACAAATCTGATAAATTAAAGAGAGTAAAGAATAAATGAAATAAATAATTTTACTTTTCCATGAAATATTTAAAAGCAAAGACACAGACAGAGACAGAAATAGTAATTCGCCCAAAGCGTTACATAAATAATATTGCGCCACAAAATATATATATATATATATCAAAGCATCGTATGAATAATATTGCATCCCAAAATATCTCGTCTAAAGCGTATCGTGAATATTGGGTAACGAGATATTTTGTTCATAGATTCGAATTAATTAATTTAAAATACTTTATCGGATAGCAAATTAGAAGGTCACAACTTTTTACTTATTGTTAGCGATTTCTAAAGATCGTTCGACTTGCCCAAACATCGATTTGAGTAATTCTGTAAAGTATACGCTATGTAGAATCCTAATTATCGTCAAATCATCTCTTTTCTAAATATCAATCTATTATTATTCTACAAATATAAAAAAAAATCTTCTCAACATGATAACTTAAAAGATCTCTTAATCAGACCCGGGTAATTTTTATTTTAAAATAAAGTAAGAAATAAATTATTTGAAGTATTATTTCGGTTTACCATTTTCAGTATAATTATCTGAAAATACAAGAGACAATAGCTTATTTTGAAGTAACAATTATTTCAAATAAAAAATAATCTTATAATTTCTTTATTTCAATTATCATAAAAGGTACAATTCTTATGATAATACAAATAAACAAATCAAATATCAAATTATATCGTTAACAAAAATAGTCATAATATCACTAAGCTATTTTGTTATTTCAAATTTTGCAAAAACAAAATAATTATTTTTAATATTATTTTCATACAAAATATCAAAAATTATATTTCGAAAACGAAATAATTATAATATTTCAAATAGTGCCCAGCAGGGGTGTGCGAGTACCCGACTGTTCGGGTCAGGCTTACACAAAGTCGGGCGGGCTCGGGCAGGTAGCCCGAAGATTTCGGGTAGTCCGACGATTTCGGACCGAGTTAGGAAAAATTCAAGGGGGATAGAATTAGAGTTGGACATTATTCGAATAAAATTTTATTCGAACACCGTTTTGAATAAATTTATCGAATAAAATTTTCTGCAAAATATTTATTGAAATAATGTAAAGAAAAAGAGTCGGGAGTACTTTTTTTTCAATTTTGGTTTATTTAATAAATTTACTTTGCTTTTAATATTTAATAAAGCGAAATCTACTTCGATCGACCAACATTTACAAACAAATGACAACGTAGAAGTTCTTGACGTAGAAACTACAACATTTTACAGATAATAGAAATGATTACACATCTTTGAATGCATATACCATAATTAAAATTATATTTTTGAAATATAACACTCTTTCGCCATTTTCTGCTCCAGTAGAGCATTTGTTTTCATTTGCAACGACAACAAACTTGCCTAAAGTAAACAGATTAACTAACAAAATGTTCGAATAAACAATTGTACTAAAGGCAAATTTATTAAATAAACCAAAATTGTAAAGAAAGGACTCCTGACTCTTTTTCTTTACATTATTTCAGTAAATATTTCGAATAAAATGTTATTCGAATAATTGTGTGTTCGAATAAGCTTTGTTCGAATAAAATTGTTATTCGTAAATATCGAATAATTTATTCGAAATGTTATTGGAATAATGCCTTCCTTTAATCCTATCCCCCTTGAACTTTTTCTAACTCGATCCGAAATCGTCGGACTACTCGAAATCATCAGGCTGCCCGCTCGAGTCCGCCCGACTTTATGTAAGTCCGACCCGAACCCGAAATTTCGGGTAGCCGCACACTTCTAGTGCCCAGTAACAATGACTTAAGCCGAATTGATATCTTTTTACTCTCATCCATAGTGAATGTGAAAGATAAATATATCAATTTATCGAATAAATTTATTATTTCACTATTTTTCAAATTCGTTGAATATGTGGTTAGTCGCTACATATGACAGGGATTATATTATTGGGTTGACCAATAAATCCGTGCGGTTTTTTTCTAAGTAAATAAGACAAAACTTCGTCATATTGAATAATGTCTTAACCATTTATTGAATAATGTCTTAACCATTTTGATCCACTACTTTCTGCTATCTTTCTGGCAACTTCACAATTCCGCGCTTAAAGAAGTCCTGCGGCAAAAAACTGATCCAAATATCGTTTGATAGCATCATCAGAATCAAAAACTTTTCCACTGAAAGAATTCTGAAAAAAGCGCAACAAGTGACAGTCTGGTGAATAAGGAGGATGTGATGCCTAACTGCAACATATTTATTAATTTTATTAATTATTTATTAATTTTATTAATTTCTAACGAGTCTCTAATGATATATGGTCTGGCGTTATCATGATGAAAGACAATTCCTTTGCGATTCACAATTCTGGATTTTTGATGAATGGCTAGATGAATTCATCTAGTTGTCGACAGTAGATACTCGAATTAATCGTTTCAATCCTTGAGAGCAGTTCAAAAAACACAATGCATTCCAATTTCACCAAATTGACAACCTTCCTTTGATGAAGTTCTGCTTTTGAAGTGCTTTCAACCGATTCATCACGCTTGTGTCACGGTGGGTTGAATTCTCAAGAAGAAAACGGATGCGCGACGAGAGTAGTCGAACAGAATGAAGACGCAAGTTCCAATTTTTTAAGACTTTATTTATATGGGCTATTATCGTTGTTAAGAGTAGTGGGGTTGTTCCTGGTTATATGGCACATGATACATGGGCCGTATGTCACATAGAGCGTATGACACTTGCTTCACAATTTTTTTCGCTCGATATTATTGTAAATGATCCATTTTTCATCGTCTATTATCATTCGTTTAAAAAATAAACCGTTTCTTTCACGTTTCAAAAAAGTGAATCGCGTATGGTAATGCATTTAACTAGATGAACTTCTGTAAGTGTGTTCCCAAACATTGAGTTTATTCAAGTATTCAAGCGCCTTGAAATGACTTTTCACGATAGATTTTAATATGTTTAGAATTTCTGCAATGTTTCGCGTCGTGTAGTGATGATTTACATCGACTAACGCTTTCATTTTGTCATTATCGATCTTCCGGAGCATAGTGCATCTTTAATGATGAAATTATCAAAACGAAATTTGGCAAACCACTTTTGGCACACGGGTTCTAGTAAAACATCTTTATTATATATAATATATTACAAATCTTTTTACACAACTGCGTCGAATTTTTTAAAATATGTCAAAAATGCTCGATTTAATTTTCCATCTTTAAATTAACACGCAATAAAAACACTTAACCAATTTGCACAAAATGTTTTGAAAAAGTAAGTTTGAAATAAATAAAAGATTTCCACCATTAAACTGACGTTACACTTACACTTCACAAATCGACCTACGTCAACTGTCCGAAAACACATGGAATTACTGGCCAACCTAATACATGTATATTGTTCGTCTGAATAGTTGTGATCAATGTTGGATTCCGTGTAGTGGAATCAACACGCTTATAATTTTGAAGAGTTTATTCCTTGTTCGTGGTCGTGTATGATGTAGGATGATATAGAATGATATAAAATGTTTTATGCTAGGCTCAGCTATACTATGCTATTTTGTGATATTCTAGTCTGTCTCTCTCTATATATATTTGGTTATCATCCTCAAGTGGAAGGGGAAGGGCATAGATGACCAAATACTGGGTCTTGCCCTTATGACTTTTATGTGGGCTGTTACTAGCTCGTTGTCAATATTTGCATAAATCCAATATTGTCTGGGTTGGTCATCCAACATCTCCCCCCTGAAGATTGAAGATGATAACGTAAGATAGAATCTTCAATAGTATTTAGATAGGTTTCAGAATACAATATTACAATATTACAATATTACAAAGGTAAAATGTTTTTACAATTAATACAATATATAGTGAATAATATATCATATATATATATATATATATATGAATAATATATGGTGAATAATGAGTGATGTATGGTAAATATAATATAAAAGGTATTCAGTGTATACAATTTGGAAGACATAAATTACAACGGTGTGGTGCTTCTGCGTGCCCCGGGTTTTTGCTGATTGAGGAATTTCCATCTCTTCTTCTTCTTGAATTGTGCTTGTCTCTTGAGTAATGCTTTGATTTCGGTTGTAGGGCTCTTGGCTATGGCTATTATGTTCTGAGTGCATATCGGAGTTGAAATTACAATTAACGAAGTTTTTGATAATTGGAGGGATGGTATCGCCGTTATGTGGATACTTCGTAAAACAGAACATACGCCTCAAAAATTTTAGACAACCGCACCAATGGCAATAATTTAACCATATTACGATAAGTAGTATAGCTTCAATAAAAAGATAATATTATTGTATACCATTTAGTGTGTCGTATTATAAATGGTTTGTTTAATTGGTCGGTTACTATTTCGTTGAATTCAATTATATATCATTAATATATATAATTAATGATGATATATGATTTCAAAAACATTTAATGCAACTATATTATGCATGAATATTATAAAATACACACAGAACTGAATAATATTTTGCGATATAAATATTTTAAATACTATTCAATATTTTAGATTCTGTTCAACTTAAATAAAATAGCATTTTAAATGGGATGTAGTATTTCGACAAATAAAAAATATTTTGATAATTTAAATCACAAAATAAAGTATTTTTATTTTAATAATTTAAAACGTAAAATAAAATATTGTATTTTAATAATCTAAAACAAAAAATAAAATGTTTTAATCTCGTTTAAAGCATTGTAACGTTTGTGAAAAGTCAGTATTAGTCGCTTATGAATGTTTTAATTAGGCGATGTCATCGCATTACACATTCATATCCTATGATTTTCGAAATATATTCGGAGTCACCATAAAACGCAAGTGTTATTGTCATAGTGAACGTTGAAGTTGTTTCCATTTTACATCGATAATTTTGCCTTTGTAAGTTGTGCGATTATTCCATAATACAGTTTTTTCGATTCATTCTTTAACGTAAATCTTAAAATTTCTACGGTGAAGATATTAAGATAAGAACAAGTTATAAATAATGATGGTAAAAAATATTTTTGATCTGTTAAATGTTTTCATTTTACGTTGTTCTAAAATTCTGAGAAACCGCAGTATTTGTGAAATGACCTTGTCACGTCCCGGTTGCGGAGAACCTGTGCTAGCTCTCAAGGAGCTGACAATGAGTTGAATGACGAAGTCCAACCTTTTGGCTCAACCGGCGCATACGTCCGGTTCTAACCAGGATCCGAGACGTTCACTAGTTGTGCGTTAGAAGTCAAAGATGATGTTCAAATGGAAGAACAAAGATCACCAGGAGTGATCTTATGTAGCTGATAAGTAATAATGAAGTGACACTGTATAAGATATATACATATATATGTATAAAATAAACATACAATAAACCGCATACCGCATTTTAAATCAACACTTTGCAAATAAATGGATTGGCCGTGAAAGTCCTATTGCATGGCCTGCTCGGTCTCCGGATTTGAATCCATTAGATTTTCATTTATGGGGACATTTAAAATCTATTGTATACGCAACATCGATTGAAAACGCTGAAATACTACAAAATAGAATAGAGCAAGGCTTCCGACAAATTCGAGAAACACCAGGAATGATAGAAAGAGAGTAACCAGATCAATGACAAGACGCGTGCAGGCTTGTCTTCAAATGCAAGGTAGTCACTTCAAGCATCTTTTGTAAAAGTAATTAAAACAGAAAATTCATTATATCTCATAAACGAAGACAGATAGGACATATATTTATATGACTTTTTTTTCATTATTTTTAGGCGTACAATCAGCTCCCGAAGTGGGTCCCACAAGTTACGAAACACCCTATATATATATATATATATATCTTTTTACTGCATCGTTTAGCTGGTAAAAAAATACGTTCAGACATGTAAAGAAAATGATCTAGAAAATTTAAGTTTTACATAGAAATTTTTCCCTATCGAGATTACAGACCTTGGCCAAGACGCGACAATCGAAAGCCTTATGATATTTATTTATGGTAAAACTGACTAATGTTAGTGAAAAGCACAAAGATGCCTGAGTGTACAAAGATATATTTCCCAATTATACAACTATGTATTTTTTTCGTTGCATTGTGTGTAGAAACGAATATCATATCGATCTTTTTTTACGTTGAGTTTTCCATTATGAATTACTGATAAATTTCAATATACTGATCAAGATTTCAAGCTACTAAAAGAGATTATCATTGATGATGTAAGAAATAGTAAATATCTTTACTTACATTTACTATAAGGCTTTCGATTGTTGCGTCTTGAACAAGGTCTGTAATCTCGATAAGGAAAAATTTCTACGTAAAACTTAAATTTTCTAGATCATTTTCTTTACATATCTGAACCTATTTTTTACCAGCTACACGACGCAGTAAAAATATATATACATATATAGTTGTATAAATAAAAATATAGCAATGACTTCGAAAAGTCTTTGAAAAAAAATGATGTTGAAAAAAATATTCTTACTAGTCATAGGTTTTTTGGATACCATTCATGCTAGGAAAAAAATATTTTTGGTATCATCACAATTCGCAAAGATATTTAGGTGGACTCACTTAAATGGATTGTATAAAGAGAGATTAGGAAACTATTCATAAATATATTGAATATGAATCACTATTTTTAACAATAATATTTAAAATAAAGGAAAAAAATTAAAATATTTTCAATACTCTTCAAATAAAATACTATTTTCAAATATGTACTATTTTAAAGTATTTTCAAATAAAATATTTTAATAAAATAAAATTTTATTTACTATTTTAAATATTATTTAAAATATTTTATCCAACTCTGAAAATATACAATAGCGAATAAAAGGAAGTTTGAAATTGATATTTTATATCTGAATAGATAAAATGAGTTACATTGAAATCATCGACACAGAATTCTCCGACACTGTTTTCCCCGACAATATTTCATCGATTCCAGTGTAACGCCGACCACTTGAGTCCGGCTGGCGCCTGGAGGTACCGGGTTCACGAAGCGTCACCCAACACATCGTTCTGAAAAATCCCCTTCTACCACACTCTGCCGAAAAACTGTATGGAAAATGTAAGCCAGTTTAGTTTTGTCCTTCATTTGGTCTACATTTTTTTTATTTACGTCCTGCACTCTTTCCTTTTCTACGGATAGGAATAAGGGTTGAAATGACACCCGGGTAAAATAATGTTTCGAGGTATCTTTTTCTTTGTTTTTTGAAAACTTAGTACAAGTTTGAAAAGTTTTCTCTTTAGTGCGGTTCCTGCGCCATGGACTGTTTCTTCTTTTCTCCCACTTTGACACCGTCACACCGTGACACGAGATTTGCCCAACAACAATTTATACCGACAACAGTTTTAGCCGACGACAGTATTAACCGATAATGATACTGATCAATGACATTATTATGATATTTGTTCATCATTGTTTTTCTAATGATGACGCAAGATTTAGGTTAGGTTTAGTTATATTTTATTTTTAGTTGATAATATATATTCTGCAATAACAGAACCATCATTTTCTGGATATGTTCGAGATATTTTTATATAATTAACTATTTTCACTAACAATAAGAATGATATAATTCTATTCGATATACTAGTAGCAATAAAGACTATAGCCGAACACAATTGACGATATGCAATTGTCGGTCAATGTCATTGTCGACAAAAACTGTTGTCCGGCAAAGTCGCTGTCGGGTAAATCTGAAGTCGATCAAAACACTGTCGGAGAAATCTGTGTCAATGATTTCAATGGGATAAAATTTGTATTGAGCATTCTTTCCGTATTAAACACTCGCCTGTTTTATTATACACTCATTTCTCTTGTCAATTATTTAGTTTAAAATTCCAGTCATTTTATTCTTTAAATTTCCTTTTAGCTGTCATTACATACAAATCCTGTACAGTGTCTCCTTCAATTTTGTTAAAAATATAGTGTGTAATTTTCAACAGAAGTTTGACCTATGATTTTTTCTAATCATCTTTTAATTATCGTTGTAAATTTATTGTCATTGTCAAATGAATCATCTATTCAAATTATCAAAAATAACTTATACGTGGCTTTCACATAACATTTGACCAAAATGTTTTATTAACATTATGCATGTATGAGAAATATATGATTTAAAAAAATGTTTTATTAACATTATGCATGTATGAGAAATATATGATTTAAAAAAGATGTTTTATTAACATTATGCATGTCTGAGAAATATATGATTTAAAGAAGATGTTTTATTAACATTATGCATGTATGAGAAATATAGGATTTAAAAAATGATATCTCTTCTCGGTAATTTTCAAAAGAATAGCGAAAGTATATACAATTCGAAGAAGAAAGTGATTTTCAATCAAATTACATATGTCACAAAGTCTTTCATATTTAGCATTTATTTTGTGCTTATTTTGCTTATTTAGTCGACACTTATGTTAGCTGCCGTAGCGTGCTGACGTGTGTGATTGTGCTCAGTGAAGTTTCTATTACAAACCCAGTAAGTTTATTTCGGATTCTCTCGAAATCCTACGTACCGCAACATAAATAAAATAAATCTGGTGAAACAATTGCGTTACTGATCCACATTCAATATAGCGCCTCTCGATTACATTTTCCAAACTCGGAAATCTATATCGGAAATGGTTCAAGAAAAATCTCCAATTGCAAGCGATTCGAATCTAAACCGCAACAGTTTTCCCCCTCTGTGGCAGATCGCTAGATCGTCGCTACAGATAAGACGTGACAATAACAACAATAAGAAATGTAGGTTAAATAGAGATGGAGATATAATCACAGCCGCATACATATCGTCGACGAGCCCTGTTAACACTACGAATAGATTTACAATACTAGATTCTACCGAAAACCCTATGAATGTCATTGAAGCGACAACAAATCAGAATCCAACCAAAGAACCCGTTCCCCCACCAATACTTTTTAATATTATTGACATTCAACAATGACAAACTCCTTGGAGACAGTCATAAACAGGAACGAATATAAGCTGAAAATTAATAACAACCAGATAAAAATTTTTTCGACCCACCCCGACGTAATAGCAAAATAACTAAACACTTAAGAATGCTCAATGCAAATTTCCATACATTCCAATTAAAACAAGAGAGAGCATTTCGTATTGTCCTTCGTAACATCCACCACTCAGTAAACCAAGACGAACTAAAAACTGAATTTTCGAAACTTGGTCATGAAGTAATTATCAGTAACATAACATTACAAAGAATCCACTATCTCTATTTTACACTGATCTAAAACAAAAAGCTAATAACAAGGAGCTATACAATATAAACAGTTTAATGAATTCTATTGTCAAAATCGAACCGTCCTGCAAAAAAAGAGAAATCGTACAATGCAAGAGGTGCCAAAGATACGGACACACACAAAAATATTGTAATCGCGTATATTATTGTGTCAAATGCTCTGAACCTCACCCAACAGCACAGTGCAATAAATTGACTGAAACTCCGAAATGTGTTCACTGCGAAGGAAACCACCCCGCGAGCTACAGAGAATGCCCAGTCTACAAGGAATTATATAATAAACGATTTCCCAAACCTAAAATCATAGCAACAACTAACCACCCACGAAATGCCCATAACTACACTACTCCATCAACTTTATACGCCCATGGTCCGTAAAAACCAAAACAATGAAACGATACACGACTCCACGTTACAAAATAGTACTCCCAGCTCTCAAAACATTGATAACATTTACAGACTGGAAAAACTATTTGAAAAACAAATGAGGCAAATCAATGACCTAATGTCATTACTAATAATTGTCATAAATAAACTAACATCTAATACATCAAAATGAAACCACTATAGCACTCTGGAACGCCAATGATCTAGCCCAGTATAAAAACGAGCTAGAATTCTTCTTAAATAACCGAGACATACAAGTAATGCTCATGTCACAAATAAAAATTTCTTAAGAAAACATGGATATAAATTCTATCATACACAATATCCTAGTGGAAGAGCTCATGGGGGCTCTGTAATTATCATCAAATCCATTGTGAAACACTACAAACTTCCATCGTTCGAATCAGACTAGCAACGAATGACTCCAAGCAACGAATGTGGCGATAGAAGACTGGCATAGTCCAGTTACATTGTCTGTGGTATACTGTCCCCCCTAAACACAATCTCTCCAACAGTTTTGACTACTTCTTCGAAAGCTTGGGAAGAAGATTCATCGCAGGTGGCGACTTCAATACCAAACATCCACAGATGAAGCAAATCATCACTACAAGAGGGATCTCTTAAAAAGCATGAACTCTAATAAACTCAATTAGCTAAGTTCAAACGAACTCAGCTACTAGCCAACCGACCCAAACAAACTACCCGATCTGCTGGACTTCTTTGTGATCAAAAATATCTCTCCGAGTTACACAAAAATCAGCTCTTCGCTAGAACTTTCCTCAGATCATACATCTATCATTGCAGTTATTAATTCATCGATATATTGAAAACCAGCCAAACGGACAAACTCACAACCAACTTACAAACTGGCACGAATTTAGGGAAGCCTTCAACTTGATATCCCTATCATTCCCGTTGCCATTAAGAATGATATTGACGCAGCAATGGGTTGTTTCAGCAACAAAAAATGCGATCCGTTCCTTTTCACCCAATCAGGAATTCATAAGAAATCAGCCCTATCCGGACTACATAAAGAGAAAAATCTCAGAAAAACGTAAACTCAGAAGAATATGGCACTCTAGTAGACTACGTGAAGACAAGCGTAGGCTCAATAAAGCTACGGTAAAACTAACGAAAGTTCTCCATAACTTCAAAAACTACTGTTTTCAAAAATATCCAGAGAACTTGTCTCGGCGGACGCAAACTACTCGCTCTGGAAAGCAGCCAAAAGGTCCACTCGCCCATCCCAAACAATTCCTCCCATTCGCACTACGCAAGGAAGATACAGATAAGGCAAATATGTTTGCTCTCCACCTAACTGAAGTATTTAAACCACATTGTCTATCGTCCAACTTATAAGAAGCAGAAATCCTACATTACCTACAATTTGCTTCCTAGATGTTTTTTCCTATCGTATCTTTTACAGCCGCAGAAGTGAGAGATATGGTACAGCTTCTCAACTCCAAAAAAGCACCGAGGCACGACAAAATAAGTAACAAAGCGATTAAAGAGCTCCCCAAAAAAGGAATTGTATTTCTCACATCGATATTTAACGCAATTCTTCGTCTAGGGTATTATCCAAAATCTTGGAAACTATCCATTATCACCCTTATCCATAAACCGGGAAAGCCGATCCACGAGGCAAACTCATATCGTCCAATCAGTTTACTGCCAAACATTTCTAAGTTATTTGAAAAATTACTCATCAAACGCCTCCATTCCATATTAGAAGAATTGAAGATTATTCCTGACTACCAGTTTGGCTTTCGTAAGCAGCATTCAACAATAGAAGTCCACCGAATGGTATATAAAATCAGTCAAGACCTAGAAAAGAAAAAATACTGTTCCGCAGCGTTCCTAAACATCCAACAGGCATTTGATAAGGTATGACACGCTAGAATAATGTGCAAATTCAAAAACACCCTACCTCATCCTTACTACTTCATACTTCAATCATAGAACCTTCAGCGTGAGATATCTAGACGCTAGCTCCTTAACTTTTCCTATTAACTCCGGGGTTTCGCAAGGCAGTGTCCTTGGACCCTTCTTATATTCCCTACATACAGCCGATCTACCTATTCCATCAGAGGTAATCACTACAACATTCGCAGATGATACAGCTCTATTATCATCTCATGAAGATTCGCAAATAGCATCTTCAACGAAGCCTCGACCTTGGAAAAATGGTTCCACAAATGGCGATTTAAAGTCAACGAAAATAAATCAACGCGCATTACGCCTACGAAAACGACGTTGCCCGTCAGTGACTTATAACAACTCAATAATTCCGACCAAAGATTCAGTTAAATACCTGGGATTGCACCTCGACAGAAGATTAACATGGAAACAGCATATCAAAGCTAAATGTAACCAACTGAAGTTAATAGTTAAACAATATTACTGGCTGTTGGTTAGACGATCAAATCTAAGCCTGGAAAATCAACTACTACTCTACAAAGTCATCTTGAAACCCATCTGGACCTACGGAATTCAACTTTGGTGCACAGCGAGCAACTCCAACATCGAAATACTCCAACGCTTCCAATCAAAAACAGTAAGAATAATGACAAATACATCTTTGTATGTAGCAAACGAAACACCATGTAGCAAAGAAACACCGTGATCTCAGGATCTCCACAATTAATGAGGAAATATCAAAACATGGCAACAGATACAACTCACGCGTGAGTAATCACCCCAATCCCTTTGGTCACTCAACTGTTGGATTCTACAGTACACACACGAAGACTAAAAAAACACTACTCTCTGGACCTTTACTATAGATTTATATAAACATTCGAACTTATGTATCTCATTAATCGACACTAGTAGTAGTAACTACTGCATGCCAACTTACCTACTTATAATCCTCAATGAGGATTGATTGTAATGTTCTTAACGAAAAAAAGAAAAAATTTTTTTGCCTATTTTGCTTATTGTGTCAATCTTATTAAAAATGTGTTACGTATAATACATGTAATTATACGTAAATATTTTTCAATTTATGGATCACGTATAATTGTTACGAAAAATAATTATAAAAGTCAAGTAAATAATATATGTAAAATTAATTATAAGCAACAATTATATATAATGTATGATGGTATTAAATAATTATATTAATGTAAATATTAAAAAATTAATTGAAAATAAATACAACAAAGTCATTGAATATTAAACGTTATTTTGTTTATAATTAATATGAAAATTTGTGATAAATATAATTCAAATTATTTTAGTGATTGTTACAATTTTGAAATCGTTAATTTTATATTTTTCTACAATGAAATTTAATATCAGTATAATTTGAACGTTATATTATTTTTTTTAACATCATAATATATCTTAAAAGTTATAATACATATCCATACATTCATATTCTAAAAATATTATTTTGTATACATATATAATCTATGAAATTTTATTTTGTATCTGTATTATATTTCATTATTATCTGTATTTTGAATCTGTATTATATTTCATTATTATTCCATTACAAAAATATCGAATGACTTGTTTTAACAATTATTATTTTCCAAATCTAGTAAATAACTATATTTATAATATATATATAACTAGAATTAATAAAACTAATAATCTCCTTCTGTAAGTATACAAAACTATTCTGGCTATAAAAGGTTAAATAATAAAAAATGAAATTGAAGTATTTGTTATAATTCGAAACTCGTTTCAATCTTTCGTAGTAGATAGAAATATTATTATATTATTTTTCTCAATATTATTTCTTATATGCAAAAATTACTATCAAATATGCACAAAATTATTTATTTATGTAGATAATATGAAATGAATTTAATTTATCAAGTTCTTAAAAATTTTATATTCATAGGATGTAGAGTTGAGCTGCAGTATCATTATAATTAATTATGTTGGATTGCATAATGAAAAAGCCGAAAAGCATTATTAAAATAACAAATAATAAAAACCAAATATATTTTTTTAAAAAACAGGAAATCTAAGAAAATGAAACAAAAACGGCACACACTATGGTAGTTATTTATATTAGCGAGTCAGTATCGATTTTGACCTTGAAATATGTTGTTGGAGACATGATTCTGAATAATCTTTTTCTATAAATGTTACTAGCTTTAGTTTCTAAGATATCTACAAAAATGTATTTTTTAACGAGCAAACATCACTGATGTCAATGATTTTTCGATTTATAGCCGATATTCGATAGTGCACCTCAATCAGTCCCATCAGTAATTTTTTAAATCAAGTATAGGTATTAATTTAGGCTAGGTATATTTATCGAAACTCAAATGAGTAAAAATAAAATATATTTTTATAAATATCTCAGAAACTAAAACCGAGCAACGGTAATATGCATAGACAAAAGTTGTTCAAAATGATGAGCTTGACAAAATATTTCAGGATCATCAAAATGTAAGGAATCATTAATATAAATAATACCCGCGTTGTTAACATTAGAACTATCAAAATAGTCAAAATAACTAATTCGTAATTTTTCGTAGATTGTAATATTAATTGTAATCGATGCATATTATAAATAATAATTATAATTAAATGTAATAATTTTGAAAAATTTGAATGATTTTTTAATGAAATGTATCAGAAAAAGCGCAACAAACAGAAAAAAGTTTTTAATGTAATAAAGAACACAAATTTTTATTCATATTTATAAATTTTATATTTTAATTATTGGTAGTTATAGTATTAAAATGTTTTAAAATTCTTTCAATTTACTGATGCGGAACTAAAACTAGACGCACGTAAGTTAATTGCTTGAAAGAAATTTCGAAAAATATGACGAGTAAAATTTATAGCATCTGATCCATATATACAAAGCTACACTACAAAAGGGATAAAAGTACAATACACTTACCTGTTTATCTGGTTCTGTGCTTCTGACGGTCATGACACGATCGCAGTAACTACTCTCCAACAAAATAACACCGCTGGGTCTCGAATAAGTTTCGTTTTCGTAATAGAATAGCAAATTCTGTAATATATATGTATAGACATCGTTATACACGTATGAAACAAAATGAATCAATATGAAGCAAACTTACGATTTTTTAAAGAGGGAGGAAAAGAACTCATGTCCGATCATATCATTGTAAATAATATAACTTGGAACTTCAAATAATTTCTAGAGTGAAAAACGAAAAAAGGAGATGAAAAGTTTTCAGTTTCAAAATTTCATTTCATCGAAATTCTATATACTTTTTTTTTTTATAAATATACAGAGTGTCCTATCTAAATCTGAACATCTAAATATTTCCTTTATATTTAGCATTTATATAATATTTGAAACAATTTCAATATTATGCTTTCTTATTTAAGACTATGTATTATCATCAACGGACTTTGAGCATTTGTAACATAGAAATCCTATACAGAATTTTATTTTCAAGGTTCAATGTACGTTTTAATATGTCTTAATACGTGCTGCATGATGTAGTAATCTGGCAAAAAATACCGGTAACCCAAAAAGAAGATAGTCATAGAAAAAGAAATGTTTCATATACAATATTAGCTATTAAATTCATTTAGAACATTCTTCATATTATTGAAAATGAAAGAGACACATAAATATTCAAACTTGGATGAGATACTCCATAGGTATATACATATGTATAATACAGCTTTCCATATTAATAACGAAACAAAAGTATTCCCTTAATGGAATTTTCAGATTTAGACCATTTTTCTGATATTAAATTACATATATCCGAATAAAAATATTTAAAAATATTATATTTTCTTGAATATTGAATTATCTAGATTTTTGACACAAATAATATAAATTTTGTGAAATTATTATTATACATTCTTTTTATGAAACTGTTGAAATCATATTCTAAATGTCTTGAATTTCATCATTTGTATTCAAATAATAGAAAAATTATGTTCACATCTTTTCATTCATAAATGAAACATGATTTATCATGGCATTAAACATAACTTCATTGGGATTATTTTTTTAATAAAATTTTGTATTTTATATTTTAATAAATTCTTTTTGTAATTTAAACGACAAATATGTAAAGCATACGGTAATACATATAAAACAATTTAATACAAAAAGAAGCATCTATTACTAGCAAATATTCTGTTCAGATAACAGAATGTTCGGATAGTAGAGTATTTGAATAATGAGATTTCGGATTAAGCATTATTTGTATATATGTAGATATGTAATTAAAATAAGTGTGTATGTGAAATTATCTAATATCAGTTTTTACAATACAGACATAGATTTTCTAATATCAATTATTACAATATCAACTATAGATGTTAATAGCAGATATAATATCAATAGTCAGTTCTTTAGCTAAAACATTCTAGTACATGTATTATTGTATATTACTAAAAAATATGCGAAACATGTATTAAATACATATTAAACTAATTATGAGATAAACACAAACAGGATAAAAATACACCCAAAGTTTCTTATACGGTAACCAGTATCTTATACATATGTATGTATGTGATGTATACATTTTTATTATGCTATTTTTTTTATATTACTGAAATTTCAATTAATTATATTTAAATAAAAATCGAAGTTGTAACTATACATTCTTGTTTCGCAAAAAACATACAATATACAAACAAAAACAAAGAAATTTATTTTATCTAAAAATAAAATAAATAAATAAAGGGTGTTCCACACTGTTGATTATTATATATCAGGACTACTAGTTTTCCAGAAAAACATTTATGATATTTAAATTTGAAGTATAATGTAAGATTAAATGTTGTTTCAGATATAAAAATTATTATTCCATTGTATATTTCAAAATATATATCTTTGTATTATACAATAGATACATAGAATGTCCCACACAAGAAGGACAAGCTGTATCTTTCAGATGGTTAAAGATAGAAAAAAATGTAGAGAAAAGTAAAAATTAAATAATATCCAATCGAAGTATGATCTGGAAATAATTTCATTTTTTTTGTTTTATGCAATTGCATCTTATGAAAATCTATATATTTTGATGCAGTTTTTAAATTTCCTCGAAAAACTAACACACTTATGCCCTAAATCTATAATAGTTAAGAAGTTATTACAATCGAAAGTTTGCAGAATTAATTCTGCCACGTGTCGTGGGATACTTGCGCTATAACAAATGTTCGAATGACCCTATATTGCAGTCTTCTTCACGTTGTTTACGCCTTTTTGTATGTTTTGATATCAATCCTTAATATTTTTTGCCAATTTATGTTTAGACACATTGTATATACGCGAGAATTTTCCAACGAAAATGTGTAAATAAGCAGAAGTATCAATTAACAAACTTTTGACTTGCGATTTGTACTATCTTGACCAAAACTTGTCTTCTAGCTTTTGCTCACCCTTCAAAACGAAATGTGTGTGTGTGTGTGTGTGTGTGTGTGTTAATATATAACATACAATAAATATTATATATTTATATTGAATAATATAATTTTATAATATATAATAGATAAATAAATAAATAAAGTACTTCAAATAAATACTTCAACTTTTATTTTAACAAGTAAAATTCAGCAGTCAAATAAATTTCATTAATTAATTTTGCTAATTCACGCGAAATCATTCATTATCATGGAATAATTTTTCTTTATCATATTCAAAGAATCAAAGAAAACAAAAATTACACGATGATACGTTTCCTCCCTTGAATATGAAGTTTCGAAAGGATGATTAATTAAAAAATCGCACTATCTCTCACCTGATATAAAACGAACCATCGTAATTGCCACTTGGCTAAATCGGCAGTGCGTTTGTGCAAATATCCACTTAACGAATGATCGTAACGAGCTTTCTCCGCGAGCATGGCGAGCTGCGAATCATTCACCCGCACTGCAACATAGAACGCATCGCGAAGTGATATATTGTAAGCTTCAATCCGCAATTAGTATATTCGAACACGATGTTTCCAGACGCGTTACTCGTTCTGATATTGTTTAGTTATTGTGTTATTGCTAGTCTTTAATGAATTTATTTTCCACATTAGCAGCCGATTTAATCATAAAGAAACATTTTGCTTGAAGACTCTACCAAAAAAAAAAAACAAAAATATCAAGTTTTAGCACTTCTTTCAGACAACAAAAATTTATTTTTTCAATGTATTACGTTACAGTTTCATATTTTCTCAAATAAATATGACTTAGAAAATTTTAATTCGCAATGCGACATAACTAATAATAACCAGCATATATAGGAGCAATATTGAAATAAATTTCAAATTGATATTTTCTGCTTTTCCTGTAGATCCTTCAATTTTATATTTTCTTGCATATCAAAATAATTATAAAATTCATAAAATTTTAATTTGAAATGCAATAGCCAGTGATAAAAAGCACACACAGAGGAAAATATATTCAATTCAAAATTCATTGAAATTGACAATCCTCTCTTTTTCCGTAAATCCTTCACTCGAGAAAATATTTTCATGTCTTCTCTCGTTTCTCTCGATTTTTTCTGCAGTAAACTTCCAATATTTTATCACTAAACTTCGTGAATTCAAAACTTTTTACTAGTATTCTCGCGAGAAACATGCAAGGTAAATTACATAACTGTTGGGAAATAAAAACTGAGTGGCCGTTATTTCTTGTATGTTCCATTAAATTCTATTATGAATAACACTTGCATATGAAAGTTTAGTTTTCCGAAATGTAAAATATCAATAACAACAGCATTATTTAGTAATACTAATGCCCGCAGGCTTATTTAGAGTTAATCAAAATATCTTTGTCACTTTTGCGCCTCATTTGAATATTTATGAGATAAATTAACACGTGACATATGTAGTAACTCTGGTAAGTTTGCACATATTCAACGTTGAGTTACAAACGTTTTCATAAAATTTGAAAGATTAGCTAATCATGAATTCTATGGCATACGACATAACCTATACCATCGTTTTCGTTTCTATAATTATATAATTGTAATATTTCATTATTACAATTTAACCCTCTGAAGGAAGATTTTTTTCAACAATTATCGCAATTACATAATCATTCTTGCTGTGATATAATATTAATTAAATTATTATTTTTAGAATATTCTTGAAACTAGAATATATCCTAGTAGTAGAATATTATTCCATCGATCTTTCACATTTGGATTATATACATAGAGTGACGGACACAAATCTATGTATACTAAATTTCTAACGTTCAAAAAATTGACGATGTTTAAACTTGTTATAATTTCGTAACAAATCACACAATGAATCTGGGCTTATTTTAAAGCAATCCTGGATTTACTTTTTTCAAAAGTGTTTTTATATAATGTAGGAAAGATACTTTTCTTCGAAAATGCCATAAATTCAAATGTTTCTTGAAACATCGAAAAATTTTTTTCCAGAAGTGATTTCCATCACGGATTTGAAGACTGAAGCTTTTTCTTTGTAATAATTTCCTAAAATCTATTGTATAATTTCCTTCACCAAGTTAATAAACTTTGAATATATCCCGAAACAATGAAAACTTGACGAAATCTTTGAATTTTTTAAACTTTTGTCGTTTAACTGAAACACTTGAAGTCGGTGAAAAAAAAATCATGTTTCTTCTTCAACATTTATGTTTTTAAAAAATAAATAAATTAATTAATTATTTTTTAAAAAGTAAACCGATAAAAAATAAGGTCTTTAAATTTCAATTTAAACAATTAATTTATTTTATTTTTCTAATTAATGAGTTACATTGAAATATTTATCTTCTCACAATTTACTAGAATGATCAGAATCACGTTGTATCCTAGATCAAATATTCTAGTGGAAACAAGCTTAAAAAAGGGTAGAATCAATTGGCGAGAAGGATCTCAAAGCTATTCTTTCAATGAACAATTCACCATTTAAATGTTTATGAAATTTCCGATCCACTCCTGTTTGAAAAGCTTCGAGATTTGTTGCAATTTGATCTCAATTTAAACTATTATGGTGAAAGATAAGTGAAAGATTTCCCGTCTAATTGGGCAACAATAAGTATCATTTCTATATATCCATTACCATAAATAACTTTTGATAATGTAAGCATGTAAGTGTATTTCTTTACTTATCAGAAAGTTATCTTTACTTTTTTGTAAATTACTCTATTTATACTAACACACGATATTTCATTGAATTCACTTTGAAATTAACATGAGATAATTATTTCTTTTTAACCCTTTTAACCTTTAATCAAGTAGAACTATGAAATTTTTCGTCGTGTCAGCTCTATAGGATTACTTTGTCATGGCTAGATTGTAATAGATTTCTAATGCAAATTTATATTTCTGATGCAAATTCATATTTTGACAATAAAAAAAAATATAATAGAAAATAGATATGAAACAGATATAAAAAAATATAAATGTGAATATACTAAAAATAGAAATTCAGTAGAAAATTATTTTACAGCAATCATTATAGCAATGATAATTCATTAACCATCAAGCAAAAATTATATGTAGACTATAATTGTGACGACAGTTTCTATTATACATTTATTTTGATACATGATATATTTGTTCTGCCAGTATATAGAAATAATTATTCATTTCACAATCACACATAAATATTACTTATAGGAACTTTTTATGAACATATTATATGCAATTGAACATTTTGTCATTTGTGAGTTACATAAAACATGAGTTAAAAACTTATGTTACAGACATAATTATTGGTCAAATTTGCAACAAATTTAAAAATATATATAAAAATTACATATAAAAATATTTATTATTCAATTAACCAATTATCTATTATTACAATATTTTATGAATTTATTATACATATATATTATATAAAAATTTAATTAACACTTTAGTGAGACCTAATCTCACTAATTAAGTTTGGAACAAATCTGAAACTATATGTACAAATTAAACAAATTTTTTAAATTGTATTATTTTATTATAATTAATTATTTTTATTAGAAAATTACAACAAAATTTAACAAATTATACATTGTATACATTTATACAATTATACATGTATAAATTTAATAAATATATAATAAAAATCAAATTTAAAAATATACATAGAAATTACAAAGTATGTACTTACAAAATGACTATTAATGAGGTATACTGATTTTCCACTAAATATCTTATAACTTCTATATACATTTTCAAAATTGATCATTATTATTAAATTTCACCAACATCATTATTTGTATTTTATTACAGTATGTTTTATGCATGTCAAAATGTTTTATACATATTATTACATAATACAGCTTATATGCCTACATCTTTCTCTATAGAAAAAAAACATTCCTCAATTAAGAGGATTTATTTAACATGTACATTGCCGTAAAAAAACAAACAGACAAAAATTACTCTTTGAACTTGAAAAAATACAGAATTCACAAAAATAAAGAAACATACTTGATCATATTTCTATCGTCACAATTTCAATAAGCGTAAAATAGTACTTTTAAAACAGTAAAATTCCGCGTTTTTCGCACAAAGTAATAAATTATTTTTTAACAAAACCTCAAAACGAATCATTTTTTAACAATTTCAAAACGAAATGCTTTTAAATATCAATCAATGTTAAACAAATCACGCACATCTTATGTAAATTTAATCGAAACAAACTTTTCAATTCAATCTTCGTATTTTATCAGACTGACATGTTTTTATAATCCGATAATACTTGTATGTACATAGAAACAAAACATAGCAGAAAAACAAGATATAAAAATATCTTACTTTGTTTGTGCATTTCTGCAAAAATCTATAGAATATGGACAAATATAAAAACATATAAATTATTCTATTATAAAAACATAAACTCAGTCTCGGTTTAACCGTCGTACCGTACGAACGTCCGATACAGTCTCGCTTACGAGTTCCAATCCACATTATTATAGTGTTAGTCTCCGGCTCAAAGAATAATACTATCAAACGTCTCCCCGGTTATACCCAACTCAGAATTTGAAAAAATCTTCAAAAGAAACAACGTCAAGCTATGCTCCAGAACATCAACTCTGAAAGCAGGAATGACCGACCGGAATACATCCACATCCTCAGTTTCAGAAGACAGGTATACATTGATCCCGATGACATTGGAAAAATCCCATCCACCTTCCTAATAACTTTTGAAGATACATCGTACCGTATTTTCACCTCCATCGACAGCCTTCTTTGCTTCCGATGTAAACAAGAAGGTCACTTAGCGAAAGATTGCCCGCTAACCCAAAATTCAAACACAACCGATACAACAATCCCAAATACAAACACAACGATCCCCACACCAACTCAATCCCCCAAATTGCCGGTTAAGAAGATTCCTATCACTGCCGAGACAAACATCGACAATTCCAAACAAGCAACGAATAAATTACCTACAGAGCAACCACCAATTCCCTTCAGTTCCAAACGACCACACTCACAATCATCAACTGACGACAAATCAGACTATGCAAACTTAAACGACACAGACTCCATGCCCCCACCAATCAATCCACTTAAAAAAAAAATCGCAATAACCAAACTAAAAACACTTCCTCCACAATCTCCAGTTTTCGATTCCGCCAAACTAGAGGAAATGTTAGAGAAATAAGCAAGAGAAATAATAAATAAAAAAAATCCTTCAGATTCCCAGCTAAATTATTCCTAGATCAAGAGCCTCCTCCAAGACACCTTCGGATCAGCACACCCATTGCAAATCGCAATAAACTACACTGATAATATTCCGACACTTGTTCAAACTCTTGAAGAAATCTACCCCCATCTAAACGAAAGAAGCATAAAAAACAGAATACATCGACTCTGCAAAAAGCTCTCCAAATCGACTGACACACCTGAATCGTCATTTAGCTATTCATTTGAATTGGACATAGAATTTTCATAAGAACCGAAATCGCAGCAAAATCCAAATTCATAGCCCCACCAAATACCTTATGAAAACAATAATACAGTGGAACATAAACGGTTATTATACCCATTATGAACAACTCCAAATACTCATAAACAATTTCAGTCCAGACATTATCTGTTTTCAAGAAACAAATTTCAAAAAAAACCACCAGCCTACACTTAAACACTTCAACACCTTTGTCAAAAACTAGGTAAACGAAAATCACGCCAGCGGAGGAATGGCCATTGCAATTTCAGACAAATATGATTTTACTGAAATCCAATTAAATTCAAACTTAGAAGCCGTTGCAATATCTATTTCATTTCCCAAAAAAATCCACATCTGCAATATCTACATTCCTAATAGTTTCCCCCTTCAATTACAAGACCTTGAAGATTTAATAGCTCAACTTCCAGCTCCACTGATCCTGTCTTTAACAGACTTTAACAGCCATCACATTCTCTGAGGTTCGACCAAAACTGACAGAAGAGGAAAGACAATCGAAAATCTGCTTAACAACCAGGATTTAATCTTACTGAACACAGGTTCTCTAACGCACTTCAGCACTAGAAACGGCAAAACAAGTGCAATAGACTTAACCTTTTCCAGTCCACAGATAGCTTACTTACACTTAAAATGGGATACCTTAAAAGAACCATATGACAGCGATCACTTCCCCATAAAAATCACATACGGAGACAATAGCACAACAACTCAAAACTACCTCCAACCAAAATGGCATATAAGGAAAAAAACTGGCCAGTTTACCAAGAAAACATAACGCTTCAACTCACTGAGAAAGAAACTGAACCTGAACTCAACCCAGCCCAGATTAACGAAACAATAAACAATTTCCAACAAATCATAACCTCAGCCGCAGACAAATCCTTTGGAATTCCTAGAATACAAAAAATCAGGAAAAGACCGGTACCGTGGTGGAACGAAGAATGTAAAATCGCCATGCAAGAGAGTCATTACGCTTTCAATAGAGCAAAAAAACATCCCACAAACGAAAACCTAACCGAGTTCAAAAGGAAACGCGCTAACTTCCGTAGAATAATTAAAGAAAATAAAAAACGAACATGGAGAAACTACATAACATCAATAAATCCACAAACACTAACATTTGCAGTATGGAAAAAAAATCAAAAGCATAAATGGATCCAAACTCTCCACGATTATCCAATTCTTGGAATCTGATGACCGTCAAACCATAACTCAAGTCCACGACATTGCTAACACATTAGCTAAACAATTCCAAGAAAATTCAAATAACATAAACTCACCACATCCTACAATAATCTACAACAATATACACCATGATTTGATCCACAACGATAACAATTCACCACTAAACTCACCTTTGACACTCAAAGAAATAAATTTCACCCTTACTTCAACAAAAAACTCCGCCCCAGGACCAGATAATATCCCCAACTTACTGCTAAAAATGCTCCCAAAAACAGGAATAAATTACCTGTTAAAAATCTTCAACTGTATATAGATCCATAAAGTTTTTCCCGGAAATTGGCAAAAAGCAATTGTAGTTCCAATTCCTAAACCAAACAAATGCAAACAAAACCCTAACAGCTATCGCCCAATTGCATTAACAAATACCATGTGCAAACTACTAGAAAAGACCATGTGCAAACTATTTTGCTTAGATGGTACCTCGAAGCAAAAAAACTTCTTAACCCAAATCAATACGGTTTCCGACACTACTGTTCAACCATAGACGTCCTAACGAACTTGGAAACAAATATCTGCGACGCTTTCCTCAACGAAGAATACATAGCCGCCATATGCCTCGATATCGAAAAAGCTTTCGATACAATCTCGAGAACCAAAATTATTAACGCCCTCATCGAGCTAAAAGTATATGGTAATATGCTATCCTTCATAACCAACTTCCTACCCAATAGATCAATCCAAGTCAGAGCAAATGGATCTCTGTCACATCCAGTTATAATCAAAAACGGAGTCCCACAAGGATCAGTAATGAGCACCGCACTATTTTTAATTGGAATCAACGACATCACCACCAACCTCAAGCCACCAATAAAAACTCAGCTATTTGCGGACGAGATAACAATCACATGTAGCGGAAAAAATATGAACTCCATCAACGAACATTTACAAACAGCCATCAATACCCTTCAAGACTGGTCAAAAACAACGGGCTTAAAATTTTTTCCCAAAAAAAACCCAAGGCATCCTATTCACTAGGAAACTCAATCCCTCACCTAAACTATATCTGAGCAATCTTGAAATACAGTTAACTGACACCATCAAAATATTAGGCCTTATTTTCGACAAAAAATTATCTTGGGCGCCACACCTAAAAATCTTAAAAAAGTCCTGCATAAAAAGACTTAACATTATTAAAATCCTTTCCAATAATAACTGGGGAGCGAATAAAGACACCTTTCTAGAAACATACAGAGCGTTAATCAGATCCAAACTAGACTACGGTTTTATCGTTTACAACTCAGCCAAAAGCTCCATCAAAAAAATAATAGATCCAATCTCCCACTAAGCTCTTAGACTAGCCACAGGTGCATACCGAACATTCCCTATAAACAGCCTACTATTCGAAGCCAAAGAAATGGCACTTGAGTCCAGAAGGAAGTTCCTAACTCTTAAATACGCACTAAAAGTCATCCACTCCAAATAACCCTTGCTACAACATCTTCTCCAATAGATTCAATGCTTTCTACATCAATAAACCCAAAATTCCCTCCCCTTTCCATATCAGACTTAACAAAATCCTTCAATCCACCACTTTCAAAATTCCACCATTGAACGTAAACCACCACAAATCCCCCATGGTTAATAAAAACATTCCCAACAAACACCAGTCTTGCCGAACTTCCCAAAAAAATATTCAGTTCAATTGACCACAAGACTCGATTCCTAGAACTAAGTAACAACTACACCCAACACTGCAAGATCTACACTGATGGCTCAAAAACGGACACTGGAGCAGGATATGCCATTATCAGAAAAAGCCAAAAAAACACAAAACCTCCCTCCTTCATCATCCATTTTCACAGCCGAAACTCATGCCATCCTGTAAGCCATTAAATATGCACACTCAAATAACGAAGCCCAGATCGTCTTATACACCGACTCCATGAGCGTTACAAAATCTCTAACGAAATCATATGATCAAGAAAACTATCTAATATCCACCATCCAAGAATTAAACCACAACCAACCTAACACAAACGCCACAGTCATCTGGATTCCAGCTCACCAAGGAATCGAAGGAAACGAAAAAGCCGACGCAGCAGCGAAAGAAGCCACAGTCCCCCCACTTACCAACAACGACAACCATCTTCCAATCCCCTGCGACGACCAAATAATCCATTGCAATAAAGTAACAAAAAATGAATGGAACAATACATGGAAAACAACTAAAAGCACCCAACTACACAAAAGTATCCAAGACTTTCACCAGCAAACACCGAAATTTAACAACAGGAAAGAAGGAACAATTACCACACGTGTAAGAACCGGTCATACGAGGCTAACACATGAACACAAAATCAAAAATACTACATCACCCACCTGCACTCATTGCAATAACCATCCATTAACAATAACACACATACTGCCACACCACAGAAACCCAAAGACAGAAATATGGAATCAACGCAAACCTTACTTCTCAAAACGACATACAAAGAGTATTATTATATCTAAAAAGCATAAACTACTACTCACACTACTGGTGCCGTCGTCGCTAATGACCTCGCTGTCGATACGACAATAAAATTAAATAAAAAAAAAAAAAACATAAAATTCTATTACTCTATTATCATAAAATATTCTATTCAAATAAATAGAATATTTAAATTTTTATTTAAATAAATAAATTTCTATCTAAATAAAATTTTATTTAAAAATTTAGTGAAAATTTCAATTTAAAGCAGATTTAATCAAAAATTAATTTAATTAAAATATATTTAGTAGATGAAACAAATTTCTATTTAAATCTCTATTTAAATAAAATAATATTTAAATTTCTCTTTTTCTTTTTTTTCTATTTTTCTTTAATGTTGCATCGACAGCGAGGTCATTAGCGACGACGATGCCATTAGATATGTGTATAATAGTTTATGTTTTTGAGATATTTTAATACTCTCTGTATGTCATTTTGAGAAGGTTTATGTTTGCGTTGATTCCGTATTTCTGTCTTTGGGTTTCTGTGGTGTAGCATTCATGCAGTATGTGAGTTATTCTTAATGGATAGTTATTGCAATGAGTGCAGGTGGGTGGTGTAATTTTTTAAATTTTGTGTTCATGTTTCAGCTTGGTATGGCCGGTTCTTAGGCATGTGATAATTATTTCTTCTTTCCTGTTGTTAAAGTTTGGTGTTTGCTGGTGAAAGTCTTGATAATATTGTGTAGTTGGATGCTTTTAGTTGTTTCCCATGTATTGTTCCATTCATTTTTTACTACTTTTTTGCAATGGATTATTTGGTCGTCGCAGGAGATTGGAAGATGATTGCGATTGTTAGTAAGTGTGGCTTCTTTCGCTGCTGCGTCGGCTTTTTCATTTCCTTCTATTCCTTGATGAGCTGGAATCCAGATGACTGTGGCGTTTGTGTTAGGTTGGTTGTGGTTTAGTTCTTGGATAGTGGATATCAGTTTTTTTGATCTGATTTGGATATGATTTGGATATGATTTCGTTAAGGATTTTGTAACGCTCATGGAGTCGGTGTAAATGACGATCTGGGCTTCATTGTTTGAGTGTGCATATTTAATGACTTCCAGGATGGCATAAGTTTCGGCTGTGAAAGTGGATGATGGAGAAGGGAGATTTTGTGTCTTTTTAGCTTTTTCTGTGATAATGGCGTATTTAGCTTCAGTGTCTGTTTTTGACCCATCAGTGTAAATCTTGCTGTGTTAGACGTAGTTGTTATTTAGTTATTTAAATTTTTATTTAACTATAGTTTATTCTTTTTATCTTATTTACAAATCTTGTTTAAATTTCATTTAAATTCTCATTAATTGTGCTAATTTTTTTAATTAATTATTCAATATTATTAAATCCCATTTAAATAACATTTAATATTATTAATTTAATATTATTAAAATTATTATTAAAATCCATATTATTTAAATTCCCATTAAATAAAATTCGGTAATCCAAAAATGAAAATGCTTCAGTTTGCATTGATAATATTTATTGTCAGATTTAAAAATTGAACTCCTAACAATATAAATCTACATGAATATTATTTTCGTTAAACAATGAAATTTTTCACTGGAATACTTCTTGATTCGACGTGGCGCTCTTTGCGAACTATTCAATATTTGATGATATTCGCATTCGAGACGCGACGATAGTGACCAAGTATATAAATTGAGTAATAAGTAGCTGCCGCTTAGTTTACAACTTACCAGATCTTTGCATTTTTGGGCTGAGCATAATCACAGTCGTTGGAAAAGGATACTTTCTTTGGATCCGCGCAATAAATATTGATTGTCCAGAATCCTCTATATAGAATGCGTTTATCGTGTCGGATTTCTTGAAGCTCTTTCCATCCACGATTCTAAATGAGACAAATAAGAAAGAGAAAGCAACTTTTCAAGCTGTTCAACTTTTTGAATTGTCAACAATTTTGCATGCACTTTGTAATAAATTATTGTTCTATTTCTTTTGGAACAGGCATCGTGTACACATACATATGTATAAAGTAATGAGTAAAATAAATTATATTACATGTTTAATTATTTACAAAGGGATATATTTTATCGATTTCAATGGCCTTGAAATATGTTTTCGGGGATGCAATTCTAAACAATTTTTGCTCATACATGTAACCATTGTTTTCCTTTAATTTCCCAAATATTCGCAAAATTATATATATATATATATATATATATATATATATATATATATATATATATATATTTCGTGTTTGTGTTACATTTCGATTGAGGTTAAATTAGAGGTTTAGGTTTTATTTCATAGATTATAGTCCAACAATTATAGTCCGTTCGATGAATCGAGTAAATAAAAATAAGTAAGTCAAGGTATCAGTATCTCACTGATATTTGATATGAAGTACGATATACTATAAATCTAACCTAATAACTTTATTTCGCAACTAAAAATTGTGCATTATGAAGTAAAAGTAGAGGAGAGAGATTTTGTAATAATTACAAAATTTTAAATAAAGTTAAAGAAAAAATGGTAGAATTTGTGTAGTTTAATGATTCTATCTTCTCGTTTGTATATAAATATACAAATAAATTTAAATAAAATTTGAATAAAATGCATGATTTGAAATAATAGATTTAAATTAAATCCATAAATAAATAAATTTATTTAGATAAAAATCCATATCAATCTTGTCATTATTTTCTTAAACATTTGTATTAGGAATAACAAGCATATACTTAGATAAATTCGATTCATAGTTTAGTAATAATTGACATTTAACATTTAAAGTATTAGTCTGTGCTAGAATTAGTTTATTTATTAGAGGTTCAAAAAAGGTAACATATTAGAATACATTCAATAAATATATCAAATAGTATGTATTTAGAAACGAATACAAAATTAATTTGTTCCTATATGTCCCTCATTCAGTATTAAATTTTAGTTTTAGAGGTTTAAAGTAGGATCAAAGGTTTATTTATTACGCATCGCCTACTATTTTTATTGCTTCATCTCGTAGATAATTACTATTTCTTCCCTGATTTATTTCGTGAAATCGATATTCAGTTATTCCACATACGAGTAACAAAATGTCAAATATTCAGGAAAATGATACATTTAGTAAATGTATAGCTTGTAAAGTATTGTAAAAAATTTTTTAATTCTTAACTGACATCAATGGAAATTATAAGAATTTATAATTTCTTAATTCCGAAATCTTTAATTTAAATTATTTGTATTTTTAATTTTATCTGTAATTTGTAAAAGTTCATGTGATTTCAAATCTTTAACATTGCAACTAAATAAATTGGATCTAAATATAAATTTGTTCCAATTTGTTCTCATTAAACATTATTTTTAATTAATACTTTATTATAAGTATTTTATATATTGTAAAAAAATCCAAATATCTATTAATTTATAGACATTTAAATTAATAAATATTTTACATAATTTTGCATTTATACATTTTTTAATTGATAGACATTCTCACACTTTTACACTTAAATTTTACATAAATAATCATTTGCAATCTATAATATTTAACACTAATCTCTATCACATAAAAATATAAAATCAAAATACAAAATGAAGCTGAATATTTTAAATTTTAGTAATATAACATAAATATCTATAACTGTGTTGAAACGTACCATTTCTAATAATTTATAATTACCTGCATGTATCTGTCTTCTGCGTATAATTACTATTGTTGGTTATATCTCTATATGTCACTTTATACTAAACAAACATCTATATACATACATACATACATACATACATCTATAAATTATTAACAATTTATGTAATTAGATATTCCATTTAAGTTTATCATTTCAAATATTTCCATTATTTTTGAAGATATGAAAAAATTTTATTAACTAAAGTCATTTTGTACTGAGAGAGCCATAACAAAGCAGTAATGATTTTCCTTCTTTCATGTGATTTTATAAAATTGTGATTCAAATATCTCCTAAAATAATAATTTTTCAATATACATAGGTCAATGAATGAAAAATCATGTCATTTCATTCAAAAAAGTGAAGACGATTTTGAAATCTCCGGTATTCCTCCACTTACAAAAAAATCATTACTATGTTCAGGCTTTCTCAGACTGAATTAATACTTTAGTTAATAAAATTTTTTTAAATCTCCAAAAACAATAGAGATATTTGATTTTAAGGTAAAAAATCTTGTATAACCCAACTTAAAGATCAACACGTACCAAAAATTTTCTCTCTTAAGAGAAATCTGACAATGTTTTTGTTAATTACATGATATTCTATATGGTCATATGCACGATCTTGAAAGGAAGATAGAAATTTATTCGAAAAATCAGAAAGTTAGTTCGAAATTGTCTGAAATTAAATATTTCACGATCGTGGAAGGCAAAAAATCGTATTAAAGATTCTTCAAAACCGTGATTTTATTCAGAAGAAAAAGTTGGCTGGAAATTTAAAAAATTGTTGGACGAAAAAGAAAAACAGAACGAAAATTGTTGAAAATGAACAAATAATTTTCATGACCATTATTTGGGCGTTTCAGAAACTCAAATGTTTGTTCTTGAAATGAACGTAATGGATTGGACGTAATTTAAAAATTTTATTTATGATGAATAAAGTGTCTTAAGACTTTTAGATGAACTACATCCAAATTTGAATATAGCATTCAATATAAACACAACAAAGAATATTGTGGCTAAACTGCAGATATTTATGCATTTTTGAAAAATTTAACTAATCAAGACTATAAAAATGAAACATAAAAAATGGGAAAAAGTTTATAATATTATAAAGAATATGAGGTTTTATCTAAAAATTATTCAAATATCTAAAACTGCATCGTTATAAATTTAGAGAAATTCTATGAAAAATTATATATTAGTCATGTTAACCACATTGGTAGTTCTAGCTATTCTCTATAACGCTACGTAACTTAAAAGTTCATACATTTACATTTTGGAAATTTTATTATAAAATATAAATAATTTAAAAATATCAACATTATTAGTTGCCAGATCTTTAATCATAATAAATAGCTATAATTAAATAATAATCTTTTTCTCCAATAAGTAAATGAAATTCTGTTCAAAAATCTATAAACTGCATATAATATTACACATGTATAATATGTACGAACTCGAAACAAATCGATGAAAGAAAACCAAGAGATAAGAGAAGAAGAAGAAAATCAGAGAATAAAAGAAAGTAAAAGAAGAAAAAGAGAGGAACAGAAAGATTTGATTTCGGTGATACAATACCTGTTACTTCTTCCCAGACATCTATCCTCTCTGGTGCCCGACTGATACTGCACCACCTGTTCGTGCTCCAGATTCTCAGTCCCTCCTCCAACGCCGTATGCCTTTCTAAATATATATTCCCTCGGTCATGGATATCCAAGGATGCGTCGGCGGCAGTAGCGGCAGCAGCGGCGGTAAACGGCAACGACAACGACGGATTCGACGCGAACTACCGTGTCTCTCGTCAGTTGAAGAGAAAAACTGCCGAAAAATGATTTAGACAACAATTATTAATCGATTCAGTCCGTGGACGAATCGAACCAGGTGATCGTGCGAACAAGAACGTCGAGAATGGCCGGTTAGTCGGCATCCGGCGTAGTCGTGGATATTTCAACATCAAGAGTCACGACGTGTCTACTCCGATGCATCACCACACGGGTTCATAGGGCTGCCTCCTTTCTGTTCTGCCTTTTCTTCAACCCCGGAGGCTGCGCGTTTACCTGACACTGCGCATACTCCTGGCTGAAAAGCACCCCATATGGTGGCACGTAATGGGCGGATCTGTATGTACGCTAATTGAGCTGCGAGAAATAAGATCAAGTTCAATACGAGCGATGTCGGAATTTACTTTGAATTGATGTACATAGATAAATGTTACAACGTTGCAACTATCCATGGAATTGAACATCGATCGTTTTTTTCTATTATTTTTTTTCTGTCGTTACGTTTATTCTTTCTTTTTTTTTTTTTCTTCAATCCTCTACAACATCGGATAATTTGGAAGTTGCACGTTCATGTATTCAGGTTTTAAAATTTTTTAAAATTTCATCTTACTTTGCTATTGAATTGCATTCATATATCGCTGCAAAATTATCAAATGACTGTATTTATAAACAGTACTTTAAGACACTATACGAGTGTCTTATTTGCAGACACGTCATAAGAGTGTCTTATTTGAAATGTTCCATGTAAATTAATTTAGCTATATTCTTTAGTTATATTTAAAAAATCCGCAGTTTATTTATTTGTAACAACTTATCAGATTTTAAATTGAAATAAATACTTCTAATTAATTAATATTATTTTTCTCTTGTAAAAGAATGATGAAAGAAATTCTAAAAAGTGACAAAACGTAGGAAATTAATAAATTAACACACAGAAAACAAAATTCATTAGAGCTAACAAAGTAGATAGATTTATTCCATTCTTACTTATTACAAAGTTTAAGAATATGTATCGCATTATTTCACTCCTTATACTATTGCACCCTCTTCTTTGGTAGTTTTTAGGGCCCCGGGTGGTCGCCCACTCGTCCCCTCCTCCCTCCTACCTCTTCATTCCCCTTGCTTTCTCCTGCTCTCCTCCTAATGCTCTTTTCAAATTCTCTTGTATATTGGCATAGGTCCGTCTTTACTTTCCCTCTTAGCGAGCTAACAAAGTAATCACTTGGTTATCACAGAAATTTTATAAATTTACAACAGTGTACTTTCAGAGATTCGGCTACTTTTTGTATAAAACATATTAATAAAAATATATATTTTTTACTGTATCATAAACTTTTTTTATTTATTATACTATCATTTTTCTAATACAAGTTTCATATCTTAAGGATTTTATCTAAATCGATATTCAAATTCCAATCTCCAAATTTATATACATATATATATCTTTGTTGTATATACATACATATATCTTTTCAGAAGCTCAATTTTAAAAACTTTTATTTTCTAAAAAAAGAATTAATAAAATAAAACTAAAAGGAAAATTTGTATCAATAATAAAATAAAAATATATTTAATTTTAAAAACATTAACAAAATTAATACTTTTTATATTAATGAAATTCGTATAAAATCAATAATATTTAATAATAATAATAAAATAATAATTAAGTTGACGAAACTAATAAAGTGATAACATTTAAAATTTTATTAATTTTATAAGAAAATTTGAATTTAGCAATTTAAATTTAATAATTTGATTCCTTAAATTATTGAAAATTCAAAGATATATTTTCTTTTAAGCATTCTTTATAAAATTCAGTAAACTATCCTCAAGAACATGCATTAATAAATTGTTGTGATTGGATAACATACAGCTACGTTTCACCTTTTTCAACATTCGAAATAGTTTCGAAGGGAAAAAATTGGAAAATACGATTTTTAAAATTTTATACAACGCCGAGAAGAATACACATGTTTGATCCCACTCGAGGCAATAGGTAATTTTAGTTGAATTATGTATACGAAAGTGTAAAGAAGGATTTTTATGGTAGTGTTTATATCACAGAGATAGATGCACTGATTCGTCGTGTTGCGCCCTGGATGTTGAAACTTTTAACTTGAAAGATTGCGAGAAATACTCCATAAAAAATCAAATTTTAATGAATCGTAAAATATATTACTATTAAATGCCATATCGTAAATCGAATGAATGAACAAACGATACGGAAGCGGAAAACTGACTATTCGAGTATGAATGAAAAATTAGCTGTCCTTTATTGATTATCTCCAATTTCAACATTTCCTCTTAATCTTAATGTTTCATTTATGTAAACATTTTTCATGTAAATTTAATATTTCCACACATCTTTAGTAACGCTTTGATTATTGGCTACGTAAATATGTATATTCAAATGTATTACATTTATGTTCACATTTTTTAAAAATTCTCTGCGAGAAATAGTATCTTATATCAATGTGTTTGTTTTCAGAGTGATATGTATTGTTTTTACATAGGGTAATTACGCTCTAATTATCATTTTCTGTATCATGTATAATATTGCCTTTTGAATTGCGGTGTCTTCACCTTCTATCCGTTAAAATTTGCTCCCTTTCTGCCATCAATACATTAAAAGTATTTTATGAAATATTTCTTCAAATTTTTGCCATTCAATCAAAAATTCATTTTTCAAAGATCCAACATCTCTATATTTATTGGTAAATTTACTTTCTTTTTCCTACAATAATGACCGCGTTGGTGAAATAGCGAAAGAATGAAACGATTCCGATGAAATCGGAGATCGTGAATAGTGGACTGTATATGTGATTATAGAGATCACTCTCTTGAGGATTCACAGTAATTGGTGTTTCTCAGTAACACTCTGTAATGATAACCTCTACATTTAATGATATAACCTGTATAATGACGTAACTTCAGCAATGTTAATCTCTGTAATATCCTTCCACTGACGGGCCTGTTTTATACAAGTTGGCTAGCGAGTTGTAACCGATCACTTTAAAGTACAGACCATTTGATTGTCCTGACTTACAATTAGTTTATCTAAAATAGGTATAACAGGCACGCGAGTCACCTGGCGGAAATAACAATAATAAATGATCGCAATATAATAATCATAAAAGAAAGGTGGTTAGCATTTCATGAATGTTCAAAAAGGCAGTAAATTTCTTAAGTTTAAATACATTGCCTCGTAATTTTTTTTAGAAAATGACCTAAACAATAATATAAAAATTAACGGTAAATACTTGTGAAATAGCATGTTTTATTTTTAAAACAAAATAAACATAGCGGATTGTTACTTGGAAACTGTCATTGGAAACTTTCCGGTGAATCTCGAGTATAAGTTTACAATCATTACAAAAAAGAAGGTTTTAGTTTTAAAATAATATAGAAACTTTTTTCAAATTTTTAAGTACTACTAAATAGGTAATTAATTACTAAAATTTAACTGAATTGAAAGTTAATTACTAAAATGAATATTTTTAAAGAATTTCACCTGGATTATACATATTTTAAAAATTTTTTCTTAACATATCAATTATTACTCTGATTTCATATGAGTCATCCTTTATATTTTTATTTTAATTGTTTAAAAAATGCAACATTTGCAATGAGAGTTCAAAACGACTTCTTGACACTGTTAAAGAAAGATTTGTGTATATAATGAGCACGTGCATATGATGAGCTCAAAAAACCGTTTTAATTCATTCTTGTTTGTACGCTTCCATTTAAACAAACGTGAAGATGTTTTTTCTGATAGTATTTCGGCCGCATACCCATTAATTTCTTTAATTATAATTGCTCAAATGCCGAAGAAGCAGGGCGTGCTTCTTTGTTTTTTTATGCGTTTTATAGTTTATTTTTATACTCGTGAGCTGTACACACATACATAAACACATCAATTCATTTCAATACTAGTGTACTGACTAGTGGCTGGTGAAGCTACCGCGGTGGGTGCCCGTGCGTGTATTCAGCAGTATGGGAACCCAGACAGCTTTTAGCTGCCCATACAGCTAAAAATATCAAAATCGGGAAAAACTTACACCTCACATAAAATTTCGAAAACTACAAATGAGCTCCAGCAAATTAATTTAATTAACACGGAGATAGGTTTAAACAAAAAAAGAAAGATTAACACAACTAACCAAAGCATAAACGTAGATAAACACAGTCTCACAAACAGAAATGTGGTTACAAGAAATACTACTATGTGCAATGATCTCACTGAAACAGAGAATAACCCAACTCACACTCCTACCAACACTGACTTACAAATTGAAATAGTAAAACCGCCTCCGATATAAACATAAATCGAATCATCGATCCTTCAGTAAAATTATTTATTATAGATATTATAGATATTAGCAAAAATATTGTTTTACGTTGTATTAGAGGATGTATTTTAGACCCTATTTGGTGTAATACTTTTTTATGTAGAATTCAATTCACTTTATTCGAATTCGGAAAGAAATATCAACTACTCCATTTAAAAAATTAAAGGTGATCTTCATACCTTAATAAAAAAGCAAAATAACATAAAACTGATTACAGTACTGTGTCCACATATGTATGTCCCCCTGGAAGCCATGCAATTTCTATCTGAAACATTTTTTCGTACAACAAATATTTTATAAGTTATTTGATGTCGTCATGTTATGAGACTCACCCTGTATATACATACATACATATGTATGTATATCCTACGTATAATATCCATTCTCGGACAATAGCAGCCGGGAACACTATGTAATTTTTATTTAATTTTTTGTCTTTCGTGGTCTTTTGTACATTAGGTATCGTAAAATTATCTTCCGAACAATTAAATTCTCGAATTCAGCAAACATCTCAAAGGAGGGGAAAATCCTTATTTTGCACTGGGAATCAACTAATTCCGAAAGGCCCAGAGATGGATCGCGTGACATTTAAAGGGACAAATATAAAATTTTAATTTCGGCTAGTTTTTGAGATATTAGAGAATTTAAAAATACATTAAATTCTGCGTATATAAACATTACTTAATGTGTAAATTAATGTAATGGTAAAAATTCTAAAAATCCTAACATTTCATCGTCTAATTCTAACGATTAAAGTTTAATAGAATGGCGAAAAAGTTGTACAAAAATATAAGGAATAATTATAAAATCGTATATTCAAAAGAATTGCGGATTATCCAAATCGTTCAAGAGCTCGTATTGAATTGTCCAGCTCGTCCATTGTCAGCCTCCTCTGCTGATCATTGTTCTTTGTCATAAGACTTAATCTTATCTCTTTTAGCAATCCTCATTGTCAGCATTTATGTTTATATTTATACTTCTCCTATTAGGGGAATTCTATATACATATGTACATATATACTACCGAATTTCTTTATATTAAGTTTTCATTGAAAGAAAACAAAATTTGGATTTTCTATAGTGAATTTTCAATCATAAAAAAATTCTCAATATTTTTAAACACGTTTGTATTTTAACAAATTTCAAGAATAGAAATTTCTTTAATTTCTCACTTGCTACATAACGTAATATCTTCAAAAAAAAAAAAACAAAGGTTCAAGGTAATCAAAGCAAAAGCTTTATTATATAAACAGAATTTTACATGATTTTTTTCACAAATTTATAATAAAACTTATATTTGTAATTATTTTAAAAATTTATCCAAATTTTTAAAATAGGTGCAACTATTTGACATTTTGGAGTTGAATCTAATCGGATAATTTTGACCGGACTCGAGCGAATACCTATAAAATTCTGTGTTCGGGAAAGTTTCTATGCGACTGTCACGGGACTATCACCACGGTGACTTTAAGAATGTTAATACTTTAGAATTAAACTCTAATATTTTAAATATAATACCGACGCGTACAATCACGTATGATTATAACGACGAAGGGGCACGAACGAAAGAAGTAAACTTGGCGAGAATGCGAACAAGAATGCTTTATTCATCGTTTGGTTTGGGGTACATATAGCTTTACATTTGTTGGTTGTTTGGGTGGACCTTGACTGAACTTGGAGATATGGGCGATTGCTGACTCTTGGGCTTCTGTTGGAACCTTGGCTAGATTTGGATGATAGGACTATCTGCTGGTTTCTCGGTTTTGTTCTTGAGTCACTGATGGACCTTGACTGAATTAGGGTGATAAGGCCGTCTTCACACGACAATGCCCCATGCTCTGATCGCAGGTTCGCTATAGAAAGTTTATGGTTTACAAGTGACCTGAGCCCCTTAAAACTACTAAGTTTTAAGTCGTCCTTGACCGTCTGGCTGATCTTTGTTCTGTACCTAACAAGGCCTCGACCGTGGCATAAATCAAGACATTAACTTTTCCGGATATAGGCAAAATATTTCGACAAAGTCGCATTAAAAAGACGGCAAACATCTTGCGCTGTACACCCCACTCTGAAGCCAAGAAATTTGCCGAAGCCGATGGAAAAAGAAACAAGGCAGCTTTCCATCAGCTTGGAATTTTCTTGATTTCAAGACTGTCCAGTCCAGCTCTCACGATCCAAGTCCTCGCGAAGAAAAAACGTTTGACTACGAAACAGTCTAATTCATCTCTTGCGATCCACCGAGGAGAGCATTCATACGACTTCAAACAGTCTAACTCATCTCTCACGATCCAGACTTACCACTACAATCAACCAATTATCAACATAAACTTCGTTCCGTTTAAATCGCGCGCGAACACTCTGAAACAAGGATCGTGCAGCCTATTTCGCTAGTTTCATCATTTCATGGACAAAATCGATCGGTGGAACAGTAACCAAAATGTGGCAACCGTGTCAAATTTTTAGATTTGACAACTATGCTTTCTTCGAGAAATCCTACACTGTTCCTTTAACTCGCTTTTTTTTTGTATTTCTTCATGATGACAATCGTGATGAAGGCAATCAGAAAAAGAGTGAGAATGAGCAGTACTAAGTGAGAATATGTTTTGAATTCGTATAAAATTTCAATAAGGTATAAGTTAAAATATATCACTAGATTTTTGACAAAATTGTAGAAATTCCGTAGTATACTGTAGAATCCACGTGGTAGGAGAGGCACATGTCGAAGACTACGGTTCCTAGAAGAGATAGAAGCTGCTGCCTTATGTCAAATAAAACAATGATCAGCGAGAGGGACTGAATGGGCCATTCGATGCGAGTTCTCAAATGATTTGGACGAACAGCAATTTTTTCACATATACATACGTCAATTATATAATTTATCTTACAAAATTATTTTACGAATTTATTATATATTTTATATTAATTCTCGCACAATAAATGCCAGATCATTATGTTCGCTTGACTGGAGTAAATATCCGTACTGTTTTAACATAAAATTCAACGTCTTTAACATTCCGAGTACTGTGCCGGGGTCATTTTTGACTTGCTGGATTCACTACGTACACAGGCATAAACTCCCGCATCATCGGTTTGTTTCTTATAACAAAAGTCTTATTCCTATTAAAGCCTGTCACCAGATGTGACGATCATCGATAGGTAATAAACTACTACGAAGAACGAGGATACATCGACTTATCTTTCTGCTTTATGCATTTTCAGTATAGTCATTTCTTCATCCTTTTTTTGCAATTGCTAAAACACATCCCCAACAGTAATACCCATATCTTTTTTGTGGAAACATTTAACGACAAATAGGAAAATATAGCCTCAAGTTTATACAGTTTCTACTCGCCAGCTTCGGACAGCATTCGAACAAAGTACACGCTCTATTCACTCGGCAACAGTTATCATTGTTATTTTCATTGTTTTTATTTGTTATTTGTTTCATATGTCCGCGCAACAAGCAAACGAACCTTCTATTCTTTCTCTTGTGGTGTGTGGAAGATTATCACAATAATAAATATTTTTTTATAAACCACGATACTGTTATATATTATATTTTCCTATACGTACATTTAAAATGCGAATATTACACACAATACTCACGTGTAGTGTAATGCCTTCAGCGTATTGATGTAATGTTCGTGAGGACCTTGAGTCTCGAGCGATCGTCAACGTGTTGGTTTGTATACGTGAGCTCGACCCTCGAGCAACCGTAAATGCGTCTGATCAGTGGGTCGAATCACTTCTGACCCACACGAATATTCCACTAATACATATTTAGAATCGCCCGAACGGTTCACCGATACTATACTAACACAGACTGACGGTCGCTCGAGACCGAAGTCCTCATCGATATTGACACAGTAACTGACACCCAACTCATACAAGAACATGTAGGAACAAATAACAATCACATGAATAACAAAGTTATACTTATTATACATTTATGTATTGTTACAGGTATTACATAAAATTTGCCGTTGTTGTGTCGAATGGGCACCACAAACATACCGATCACAAGTATCGCAAATAGTTGCGTATTTATTGTTACTACCTACGCAAAAGCAACACCGAGCTCGCTTTTGCCCTGTTACTTTTGTTTTTTTTATTATGTTTCTCCCCGTCGCTTCTATTGCCCTTACAACATTTTTATGCAATTCTATTTGCTTGTTTTCGAATCGTGCTCGCCTATCTATATTTTTTTCGCATAATCTTTTCCCTAACTGCTCTAAAAATATTTTTCGTCGCATTTTGAAGGTATTGTTACTTTTCCATGTAGGATATTTTATTTGATATAAAATGAATGCATTATACGCCGCAATATCGATGAAATGCATAAATAAAGATAATGGCCAACGTCGGGTACGCTGTCTACACGAATACTCTCTTATACTATCATCTAAACCATCTACGCCACTTTTAGTAGTATTATAATAACTAATTATATCAGGTTTAAATTTTTCTGTTGCTGATAATATATTATGTTCATGATGTAGTGTGGAAAGTAAAATAACAGATTTTCGTGGCTTTGGTATGTACGACACTAACGTTACTTTATCAGTAAATAAAAACTCGGATGAATATTGTGACCGGTTTCCTATTTCTGTTAATGATTTCGGCAAATCTCGTTTGTTTTTTCGCACAGTTCCAATTAAAAATAGTTTTTCGTCCAACAATTGTTCACCTAAACTAAGATCTGTGAAAAAATTGCCAATAGTTATACTACGATTCGAATTTTTCCAAAAATTAGTTAATTGTTTCACGACTCGTTGCCCCTGTTGTTTTTCTGGAGCATTTCCATGTTTCCCAAGGTACACATCCATGTTACAACAATAGAATGTTTTGGAATCGCAAAGAGTCCACATCTTTATTCCATACTTCCCCGGTTTGCTTGGCATGTATACTTTGAAGGAGCAACGGCCGCGAAATGTAACTAATTGTTCACTGACGCAACCCGTTTCTGTCGCGTTATAACAGTTTTTACAGTTTTTCAAAAAAATATTTGTAATGTCTCTCAGTGGTGCCAGTTTATCGTCTGCTTTTCTTTCTTCACGTGTAAGAGGATCGTCGAAACGAATATATTTGAATATATCTTCAAAACGGTCCTGCGACATTGTTGCCGCATAAAATTGTCGAGTTAAAGCATTGTCTATATTCCACAGATCATGTTTGCATTCTTTTGATTCTCTGTATCTTCCAATGAGAAGTAGAAGACCCAAGAAGGCGTCGATTTCCGTACGATCCACCGGTTTCCATTGTTTTTCGGGCGACATGCACTTCTTTGCCTTATTATTTGTGTGTAAAATGATATTATTTATGACTTCATCATCAATGAACAAATGGAAAGATTCATCTATTGTTTGAATATGTTCACTTTTTGTTGTCAGTGAACATTGACGAGAGACAATCGCTGTATCCTTACTAGGTCCAATATGTTGCCAATTACGTTCAGATTCCTGGTTTTCTGGAACTACATTATCCACAGTTTTTGCTATATTGTTTTCTTGCATTTCGTCTTCGGAATTTTGCATTTCGTCTCCGGAATCTTGCATTTCGTCTTCGGAATCTTGCATTTCGCCTTCGGAATCTTGCATTTCGCCTTCGGAATCTTGCATTTCGCCTTCGAAATCTTGCATTTCGGGTTCAGCGTCACTATTTGATATACTTCCGTTGTCTGATGATTGTTCACTATCAGAAACGTCTTGTGCAAATTCAGTGAAAGAAGACAAAAAATCGCTCATTGAAGACATTGCGTCAACAAATAGAAAAATAATGAGAAGAACAAAAATAATAATAAAAATAGTAAAATATTAAAGTAGTGCTAAAAACTAAAATCTAAATAGTAAATACAAAAATAGTATAAAATACTAAATACTAAAAACAAAAATAGTACAAACTATTAAAAACTAAATACTAAAATATAATGCTAAAATACTAAAACAATAATAAAAACACTAAAATATAAAATAAATTTTAAAATAAAAAATTGCTTCGATTTGCTAACACGTCCTTCTTCCTCGGAGCGTTACCAGAAACTGATTTTTTTCGTCTTCAGTCTTCATCAGTTTGGCATTTTGGGAGACACATGTTAGCCACATGACGTTCGTGTGTGTTAGTGCGATCGTCACTTTTCAGCTAACACAAGCAGCTCGCATCACAGGTCAAAAATGACTCCAGTACAATATGCTTGTATTCGCATTTATTTATTATGATTATATATATATATATATATATATATATATATATGTTATTACTCGTAATAAAATGTCACTGGATTCAACTCAAGAAATAATTTTCGATGAGAAAACAGCAACACTGTTCATATCTTTTGCTTTTAATTTCTATCATTAATAGCAATGTAGTAGTTGTCTAAATCGATACGACAGAATGCGACACGAAAATGGTAAGACCTGGAACACGAAAAAGCATTGGATGTCTAGTCTATGCTAGTTAGTCAATGCCCTGAGACACGAATCCTATTTAATGTTCAGTCTACCCTATTAGTCAATGATGAGACTTAGAAAATTTGATAAATTATTTTTTTATTCCTCAGATGTAGGTAGATTTATGAAATTTTTAAAACAAAGTAAATATTGCTAGAATCAATTAAATTACAAATAAATTACAAACAATTAATATGTATTTGTTTTTTTGTTATATTTTCCATAATGATATTTATAATGATGAATTTAAAAAATTTCTACTACATATTCTTTTATAATTATTAAATTTCTTTTGCTTAGTTACAGGAAATTTGGTACAGAACAGCCCTAATACAAAAATTTATATCTAAATTATAAAAAATAATCATAAATCATATTTTAGGCACTTGTAAAATATTTAAGTACAATAAGTAGAATATCAATAGAATATTAAACAAGTGAACACTTCTTAAGATAATACTTAGTATGTTTTTGCTTGTTTTTATTTTATCAATGATTTTGCAAATGCAAAACATTGATAATGCAAAGATAACTTTTTTCCAAAATATTTAAATTTTCTGCTTTCTTGTGAAATATAATCTTTTTTGTTTGTTTCAAACTATGTGATCATGAAAACATGTATCTGAAAATTTTTTTCATTATTTTCTAATCAACAATCTTGAGATATTAAAATATTTTGATAATCTTCAGATATTTTTTTATGTGATTCATAAATTTAGAGAGACTAAAGGACACTGGAATCTTAATTTTTTATACTATCCATCTTACTCTAAGCATTGAATTTTTTGTTTGAAGTTGTTCTTGATTTGTTTTTTATCTTATCTATTTCCTGACAATATTTAACATATATATTGGATACTAACATTTCAGCTAATAATTTTTTACAATTTCACAATAATGTTTGTTACTTTTAAAATTTCTTATATAAATTTGTTGCTCTTCTATCACAGTTTGCTTTTGATTTAAAGGACTATGTAATACTTACTAACAATGTAATCTACTTATATTTAAAATTATTCATTTGTTGAAAGTCTTTCTTTGAAAAATATTGGAAAAATGTATATCATATAAATGTCGGCAAAATGTTCCTAAAATTGAATTATAATTGAATTTTTTTTGTATTTATGAAAATTTTTATATTACTTTATATGTAATAAATATTCATTGTATTTTTTTTTTCTAAATCATTTCTGAATTTATTTATCACATGATTTGTATGTTGTATAATGCATTGCATGCACTAATGCAGTTCTTTTTTTTAATCTGGTCCATAATACTAGAGTAATGAGTAAATGTGATGATTATTGTTAAGCAGTGCAAGACAAGGACTATCCAGTGATAATTTAACCATGTTTATGTATTCGGAGAGGTCATTATGTCTTCTTGAGTCTTCTCATTACAGTCTGCCTAGATAAGTTTTTGATGAATCTATTTTGATGATCTAGATTTTTTGTTTTGTGACTCGTTGCACATCGTTTTATTACATTTTTCTACAGATACTTGTAGATCATTGTGTAAAGTTTGATTAGAGACAAATCACGGTGAGTTTGTGATTTGTTGGAGAGTTTTTGACCGAAACGTCTATAGAATTTTTGTATTGGATGGCTCCAATAATTAGATTCCATATATGCAAATTGAAGTTTATATGCAATTATCTTGTATAGTAGAAGTTTATTTTCTAATGACAGTTGATTTTCTTTCTAGTAACCAATACATTTTCTTTAGTTTTAGTATCAGTTGTTATTTTTTGGCCATAATATGAGTTTTCTATGTCAGTTTTGGTCAAGATGGAGTCCAAGATACTTCACTTCACTTTTAATTGGAATTGGGGAGTTATTATTCATGAACAGATATCTTTCCTAAAGGTAAAAATAATTTAGGAAGATTTGTCATTGTTGATTTTAACCAGGATTGTAGTTCATTTATATGGTACTGAAGTTTCATAGATGCAATGTTTGCGCTTTTGCGGGATAGATGATAGCGATATCATTTGCTAAAGTAGCGGTTGCAGTCTCTTTCGTTATAGGAATATCAGCTGTATATATAAAGTATAGAAACAGGCCTAGAATACTTCTTTGGAGCACTCTAGCCTTTATCTGGTGGTAGTTAGATAATGCGTTGTTTTGTTTTACTTGGAAGAAACTATCAGAAATATATGATTTCAAAATGAGATAATAATGAGTCGGCAAATTCTTTTTCAGTTTGTATAACAATTCGTCGTGCCAGATCTTGTTGGATATCCAGAAAGACAGCTGCATATATTTTCTTGCTTCCAAGACTTTCCATAATTTTGTGTATTATTGTATGGCATTGTTGAATAGTGGAGTGTTTTTCCCTAAAACCAAACTGATGGTCAGGAATTATTTTTTCTAGTGAGACATTTTCTTTCAGTCTTATGAAGAGTAGTCTTTTAAACACTTCAAATAGCAATAGAAGAAGACTTATTGGTCTGTATGAACTTCTTTTTTTGAGTATTATTTTCCAGCTAAATCAAATTTATATATTAATATATTAATATATTAATCACTAAAAGCATTGAATTAAAATATATTTTTAATGGGAATTTTATTTTAATTTATTCATGTTAATTATCTACATCTTAATCTATAAAGAAATTAATTATAACCACACAACAAATAGTGATATCTGCATACTCATTGATAAATTTATAACCAAAAATATATATTCGTTTTGTAGCATATTAAACAGCTTAACTATGTACTAAACAAATAATAGCATTATTGTTAGACAACATTCAATTATAATTAAATATCTATTTGCTCCTCAAGATTTCATTTTGATCCAGAAAATTTCAATGATAACAATGATGTCCTTTAATATCTAAGCTTACAAATAGTGAATTTCTATAATCTTTAATATATCATACATAAAATATACACATATATAAACATTCATATCTAAAAGGATACAAATCATATGTTACTGCAGTAACATTCTATTTCTCTTTAATATAAATATTTCTTTCTTTTAATTAGGATCTGATAAACAAAAAAATATATAATTATTTTGTGCACAAAAATATAATCAGTAAAGATGTATTTTTCAAATTTCAAATAATTCTTACATTAGATCAAGACCTATCAAAATATGTCGGAAATTTTTAATGTTTATACAAAAATACATTATTTAGGTTAATATTATCATATTATTTAATAAAATAAATAAATGTTATTTCTTATAAATTTTACATTAGCATAATTATATTCAAAAAATGTTTAAGTGTAATTTTTAAAAAATTGATAGTAAAAGTTATTATTAAAAATTAATATTAAGTGATATATGTATATAACGTAAATACAATTTTTGGACATATTTCTAACAACATTTTGTAATATATAATATATATACGAAACTTATTTTTATTTTTATTGAAACATAAAAACATAAAATCTTAAAGTTAACCTCATGTTCGTATTTATTTCGTATTTAGTATAGTGAAATATATAGGTTATAAGAAAACTAATATATTAAGAAAAATTAATTTTCACATATTTCAAATATAAAAACTTTTCAAAAAATCGACTTATTGAAAATTAATTTTTGATAATACTGCTGATTATTGTCAGGCGTTCATTAGTTATAGTTCTATTAATACTAATTTCTATTCCTTTTTTATTTTTATTAAAAATGAATAGTTTATTTCATTTTAATCAAAAGATAATATAAAAAATAAATATCATTTGATATATTGCATACATCTTCAATATTTAAATTTATTTATTCATTGTTTTTAATATTTTATCAAATATTTATCATATTTTAGTATCAACATATGTATGTACCTTAATATAAACTTTGACTAGTCAAAATAAGTTAATGTGTCTGCCATTCAAAAATCAATTGCAGTATAAAAATATTTACGGTGAAAAATTTTAATAACAATTTTTTGCAAAATAGTTTCATTATTTTTGGTAATTTATATATTAAAATTAGTTAAATTATACAGGGTTGAAAGAGAAGTTTGTCTGTAGCTGTCATAGATGAATTCGATTTGATGGAAATACATGTAAAGAACTTGCCGTAAAATTGAATTTCAAGGTCAAAATATTTTTTTCCTTTTTGTTTTGTACTCTACTCATTGTGAAAGTGAAACTTTTCCAAGGAACCATAAATGGCAACCTAATAGTTCTCTTGAAAAATGGTAAAAAGTTTCTTAATCATTTAATGCTGTGGACGCATGTGCTAACAGTGACTTTATGATTCTGACCGCAGAGTCATTTTGTGGCAGGTTCTTTATATGTATTTCCACCAAATCGAAGGTGTAGAATTCAAGAGACAAAGTTTTCTTTCCATCTTGTACATATGTACGTAGTCTATGTGTTGATTAAACATGACTTTGTTAGGAATATATCAATTTTATAATAAATTTATTATTACACATTTCTTGGCTCTGAGGCCGAAATAAAGTTTATTACTATTACTAATAAATTTATCATTATGATCAATTCATTACAGTGAATGACTAATTCATTCTAATTAAATATAAAATTGAATAAGTATTTAAAGTTGAATAAGTGTAACTGTAAAGTATTATAATTTAAATATTGAATAAATTTAATATAGTTTTAATTAATTATTTCTCCTTTAATTACAAGCCAATAACATTTTAATCAAAGAATGCTGCTTCAGACTATTATCCAATTATTTTCTAATCATTACTTTATCTTTGATATTTGTTATCTTTTAGTGAAAAAATTGAAATTTTGTATTTAAGTTTATAAAATTTTTCTTCTTATTTAAATTATGTTTTTATTATATCGTCTTTTCTTACTGTACTGTTCTTCCTTATATTTAATTAAGTTGTGTATTAACTGTATAAACTCTATTAATTATTTGTCATATAAAAGTATAAAAATATAAAACAAATATTTAACAAACATATCTCTATTGCTTTTAATCTACTTTTTTAGGTTTGATTTGTAATCTATCTTATATTTTATATTTGCTACATTATAATTTATAGATAAAATTTTACAAACTATTAACTCTCAACTATTATAACTATATAAAACTATGGATAATATAAAACTTTTCAACAAATATTGAAACAATTAATTCTCTTATTCCCTGTTATCTGTACATTTGAGTTTCAATTTACCAAATCATCTTTAGTTTTTTATATAATTTTGCTGCTTTTCAATTTCTTTACTTTCTTCATATTTTTTTTTTTAATTATAGTGTATTTTGGCATATTTTTTTACTTCTAATATTTTTTTCTGTTTTTCTGTACATATTCGTTTATTGCAAGCTACGATATTCCTTGTGGTTTGAGAATCACTTCTTCTGATGATCTTTTGTTTCTAGATATCTCCTTTTTATTTAATTTGCCTAATAGGTTACCTTCATCTTTTTTTTTCATATATGTATTTCATTATGTTTATGTTTCCTATTCCAACTTTCAACATTTGAAAGCAGTATTTCTTAGTAAATTAATCTAGTAAATTTTCCTAGTAAATTTCCTTCAGATCCATGTTATGTATTCACTTTAATATCTCACGAACGTTGATATGTTTGGTTAGTTACAAATTTATCAAATATTTTTATTTTAATACGAAATTTTAATTTAAACTTTTAATAAATTTAATTAATTTGTATTATCAAAATAATGTTAAATTACACTTAATAATATAAAAATATTCTATTCTATTATTCATTTATAATAAATTTTTTGAGAAAATATAATTATACATACAATTAAAAATTCTGTAAATTTAGTAATTATTATTAATAATTTTATTTTTATAAAATCAAATTGTCAAAATTAAAAAAAAAATTATTTCTGTGGAGTTTAAGAATTTTTTTCTAAAGAGAAATAAACCCTTAAATTTACTAATGAAAAACATTTTTTTTTCAAAACTACATGCAATAGCAAACTTAAAAATCTAAATGATATATAATATTTTATGATACAGTAACAGTAATATAATTTGCTAAGAAACATTTAAACATTATAAAAAAATAACAATGATATCATACAGTTTACTATTTCATTATATTTAAGTTTTCCATGTAAACAGATTACTGTTTTCCTAGATGGCTGCATAGATGAATTTATCCCTAAACAAAAATTCCTATAGTTAATGCCTCAATGTGAAATGGATAGAAAAATAAAGTAAAATAGTGATATTCGAATTTAATTTGAAATGCTGAGATTTTAAATAATCTGCATATAAATAATTAAATATTAGGATTTAACATACATATCATAGAAGCATTTCTAAACTTTCAAGAAATGATGAAGATAATCACGATCAGTTAGCAAGATAGAATTCTGATCAATTAGTAAAACGGTGTTATGATTTTAATAAAAAATTTTAGTTTTTTTAAAACTTATATTAAACAAGAAGAATAATTTAATTCTTGTTAAATGTACAAATATATTTATCAATTATGGTAAATACAAATTTATATGATTTATAAATACCATTGGCGTAGAAAGTAACTTTGGATAAGCGGCCATGATTTCTGACGTTGCTGATGTATTACGAGTAGAACTAGAAAATGGCTGGTAGCGAGTGTTAATCGGGTATATTGAAATCAGTATAAAATTTGATTAATCATTTATATTAAAATCAGTGTGAGGTTTATTATAATGAAATTAATTTGTGATTAAAATGAACGTTTTTTCTGCGATAAAACAAATTTCGTAATGGTATGTACTGATATGATTTTTCTTGTATAATAAATATTTGTAATAGCATGGAATCTTCAAGTTTGATTTAAAAAGACAATGAATTATCAGGTTTTTGTATAAGAGAGTGTTTGAACAAATTATTATATTAATGCAAGAACATTATATTATTAATGTTTTTTAATAATATAAATATATGGTATTAATAATATTATCTCTATCAATAATAGTTTCTTTTCCTGTATTTTAGGTGATGAACTTTATATATTTAAAACTTTAGAAACATCAGTATGGCAAGTCCTTCGCCACAATCATCTCCTATGCCTCCACCGCAAACACCAAGTCCTATGGGTCCTCCTCAGCAGGCACCATCACCTTCTAACCCTCAAGGTAGTCCTATGGGTCCTCCGCAGCACCATCCCCATAGTCCAACACAAGCCTATCAAACTGGTCCACCAATGCCACCTGGAGGTCCACCTATGTCTCAATCAACTCAACAACCTCCACCGCAACAGCAGAATTATCCATCACATCCGCAACAAATGCAATCTGCTATGGGCCCACAGGTAAAAATAAAATTTAATAAGTATTAATGAGTATATCTTTCTTCCACGTAGATGAAATAATGTGTTTTATAATTTATAAAAAAAATTTAAGAATAATTAAAGAATAATTTTCTAATAGGTTAGGAGATAAAAACATATTTTTAAAACAATAGAAAAGAATTTTTATATTTATGTATTATGCTGCTAAATCTTATTCAAAATATTATAGATCAAGAATTAAATCCAGAGATAGAGAATATTCTCTACATTTTTCATATAAAAAATATATCAAAAATATATCAGTTTTCAAGAAACTATATTAATGCATAATAATATTAATACATAATTGTATTAAAAAAAAATTTATACTTCAAATATATTTGTATTTATTTATAATATTTATAATTTATAATATTTGTATTGTATTTGTACGTAAATTATACCAAATTTATCATATTTAAAGTATTAAAGTATTTAATATATTTAAAATATATTATAGTAAAAAAAAGAACATATTTCATATTACTTAATGTTAAAGTGATATTAATTACAAGAAATACTTATTATATTTTGTAATTTTATATATACTGGCTCACAAAAGTGTTCGAACACATGCAAAAAGTAACTGAAATAAGAGAGTTATATATGTTAGACTTAAACTTTCAAGATAGTACTATGATTGATATGAGATACAAGTATCAAGATAATACACATAAAATTTTAAGTTAATACAGATGTATTGTAAGGAGATCACAAAAGTGTATGAATGGAAGAAATTAATTATATCTTACTTTATATTAATATTTAATTTGACCTTCTTTTACCTTAATTACTTCTATAAGACCCTTCCATATTCCGTGTTATGCATCAAGTTCACTTTGGACTTAATATTTAAAATTTTTCTAAAATTTTTCGTTTTAACTATTCTTTCGAACTACTACCATAATTTTTTAATTTTTAGCATATGTGATGTATTATACAGTAATTATTTTTGTATAGTCTTATCTTAATGTTTAAGGTCGTTATTCTATTGAAAATAAAAATTTTCAGGCTTAATTTGGAAGCACTTTTCTTAAATTATTTTTTGAAATATGTAAATACTTTATTTGAAGTTCCTTCTATGAACATAATTTTCATAATTTCAAGTATGACTGCCATATATCCTTAAACCGTTTATAAATTGTAAATATTCATTTCTGTGTTTGGTCTTGTTTACATATAATGTTCTATTCAACTCAAAAATATTGAATTTACTGTCATTGGAAAAAATTATAGTGTTCTAGAAATTATTATTATTATTTATTATTTATTTATTTCTTCTCTATTATTATTATATCTTTATCAGATTCCTTTGCAAATTTTGATCGTTTAATTTTATTAATCTTATTCATGAATGGCTAGTCTGCCATTAAAATTATTCTTCCGGAATGTTCTGAATGATAATTCACACTTTGTATGGATACTTTTATGCACAAAATAGACACTTTTCCCAAACTTCATTATTTATTAATAATTTGGATAAGTTTTATTGCTGAAATAGTCGGATCTTTATTTCTGTCGTGAATAACAATCTTCTATTTTTTTTTACTTAACTTGTTCAAATAATATTTGTTCGTTATTGTTTCCCCAATTTTTTATTTTTTTATAACGTAATACATTTTATTTGGTAGTTTTTCTATAGGCTTTTTTGTTTTGTATTTTCAATATAATCTGTTTTTTTTGTATATTTTCATTTCTCTATAATTAGTAAGATATTTTCAATTCTCTATAAGCACGGCGATGTCCCACTAACGATGTAGAATTTAGCCTATGATGTGAAATTACCATCATTTATATTTTCTGAAACATTATTTATCCTATTCAGTTTTACGTGTTCGTACACTTTCGTGATTTCCTTACAGTATTTTTGTATAATAAATTTCTACATACATCATTCAATTAATTTTAAATTTTATATGTTGAAAAATTATATCTTGATACTTGTCTGATAGCAGTTATAGTAAAATTTTAGTTTAACATACATATCTCTCTTGTTTCAGTTATTTCTTGCACGCATTCGAACATTTTTGTGACCTACTGTAGGTATTTACAATTATTAATAACTTTTTATGTACTTATAGAAAATTTCAAAATGTACAAAAAAATTATATAAAATATTCAAATGCTACAATAATACTTTCAATGATATTTTATATGTAAGACAATTTTCTACAAAGTTTTGTCTTTTTAATCATATATTTAGCATAAGAATCCACAGTTTAATTAAAATTAAATTTAATATTAATTACAATTAAATTTAGTATATTTGATTGTTGATATTAGTGTTGATCTTAATGTTGTAATTATTTTATTGATAGTTATTTAAATGGAAAACTTTATGAATATTTTATGAATATTATAGTACATACACTATTTAAAATTTCCAAACCTTTTATGTTAACCTTTTTAGAAAGATTAATTAGTTTGTCAGCAATTTAATGATGATTGTTGTAATTCTTGATTACAGAGATTATTAAATCTAATTCCCCACCTAAATTCTATGAAATAAGATTAAGATTTAAGAAATAATTAAGTCGTAGCAAATGTAATTTTTTATATTGTTGAATTACATACTTTCCTATTCATAAATATTAAGACATTTGCAAAAACTAAGGAGAAATCACAACATGCAATTTTAATTTTTCGATAAAATTTTGCACAATAGTGGAGCTTAAAAAAGAAAAGTCAATGATATAATATTTAAGAGTTAGGCATATGATATTTACGATTTTTATATTTTAAATGCTTTTTAATAATTATTTATTTATCATGTGCACCTCACAAATATGGTCATGTCTCCTATGTTGTCGTGTATGTATGTATGTATGTATATATTTATTTCAGCTCTTTTGGTCTTGAAATTGACTTTGGTTTTTACATTGCTTTCTCCTAATATTGCACATTTCACGTTGCATTTATCCTAAATTTTTACATGTAATATATTGTATCCTATTTTGCTTTATCTTATACTTATATTTATCTCAACTATGCTATTCTTTTGTCTACTTAAGTATCTTAACCTAATTCTTTTGTCTACTTAAGTATCTTAACCTAATTCTTTCATTTTATTTCATGTTTATTTTATTGCTCTCTTCTTTTTAGACCTGCCTTATCTCTTCTTTCTCTTCTCCCTGTCTCTCTTTATCTGTCTTTCTATTCGCCTAAGTCATACCGCTTCTTTCCTGCCTTCTTCACTCGGTATCTCTTCCAGACTTGCATTTGTTGTCTCCATCTCTCTACAGTCTCTCCAATTCTCTAATGTTCCCTCTTCATCCTCACACAATTGATATTTCCGTTCTTCTTCGCTCGTCCAAAATTTACTTCCATTTTCTAGGGTGCTGCATCTTGCTCTGGCTATCATCTTCTGCTCTCCATTTTTCTTTCTCTCCTTCAGGTATTTTGGTAGTTCTTCTGTTACCAGATATTTGTACTTCCAAGTGTATCTCGTCTTCTAAATTTTGTTCCACTGCCTTTGTCTTTGTATTTCCGCTTTTCTTTTCCTTAGTATTTTCCCAGCTGGTTTCCCTTCTCACCACAATTGTTCTTCTATCTACCTAAATACTCCTATCTGGCTAAAACCGCATGTTTTGAGGTGATCTTGTCTTTCCCTTGTTCTTTCTTGGTTTCCTTTTCCTGCTTTACTTCTTTTATGCATTCTTTGACTATTCTTTCTTCTCTTTCTCTTTCTATTCTTCTTTCATACTTTATGACTCTTTCAATCTAATCTTCAGTTTCTCTGTTTTTGTTTCCTGATTATATAGTTTGGTGTTCTGATGTCCAGACCAAGCGTTTAACATATTTTTTCTGTATTCTCTCTAATTCCGCTTTTTCCATCCATCCCCATACTTCTGCTCCTTAGGCCAGGATTCCCACGGCTAGACTGTCGAATATCTCCATTCTTCTCCCATAATCGTCTCTAAACATTCTCTCTCCTATTCTCCATGCATGCCTCATTACCACATTCGCTTTCTTTGCCACATATTTTATGTGTTCATTGACTTCCCGTTACTCTTAAGTCGGTATAGATATGTGAATTCTGTAACCTGTTTCCAATTCCATGTCCCTTTCTTTTTCTTTCCACCTCCTTTTCCAAACACCATCATCTTAGACTTGCTCTAATTTAGTACCAGCTTCTTCCTGTCTAGATATTTCTCCAGCCTTCTCATCATTTCCTTCATCTCTCTTTCTTCGTTTGTTAGTGGGACTATATCGTTTGCGTATGAGGGTGTCCAAAACTTTTCTTTCCTTACCCCCCCCCTCCGTTTTGGCCTTTTTTAAACTCTTCTTCTATGTCTGCTATGAAAATTGTAAATAGTGTGGGGCTGAGTAGACATCCCTGTCTCACTCCTTCTTCTGTCCAGAATTCTCTTGACATCTCTTCACCCGCCTTGATCTTATTCCTTGTCTCTGTGTATATTTCTCTTGTCCTATTCACTAAGTCTTTACTAATACCTGCCTTTTCCATAGTTTCCCATAGCTTTTCCCTGATTATTTTATCGAAGGCCGCCCTTAGGTCTATGAAAACATAGCTTTCCTTTCTTCCTCTCTGTTGCTTTCTCTGTCACGTGCTGTAATATATATATGTTATCTCTCCCCCTTCCCTTTCTGAAACCTGCTTGGGTATCTGGCAGTATCTTTTTTGTTTCGATCTCTTTCTTGATTCTATCATTTAGTGTCATTGCATATATTTTATATACAGTACTGAGCAATGTCACAACTCTATTTTTTTCTACCGCCTCCCGAACTTCCTTTTTATATATGAGTGAAATTATTTCTGTTCATTCCCTACATCTCTTCTCCTTTCTTAACCTTTTTGACTAGCTCCATTATTTTTTATTTCGTCTCCCCTTTCATGTACTTCCATGCTTCGCTCGGGATATTATCTTCTCCCGTTGCTTTTCCCTTCTTCAGTTTCATCACTTGCTTTTCTATCTCTTCTGTCCTAAGTCTCTGCTCACCTTCTGTCTTCTTTTTTCCTTCTCTGTCTCCCCTTATCTTTTTCCTTTCCGATCCATTTAAAAGTTCCATAAAGTGCTTTCTCCATTCTTCGATTTTAATTTTTATGCTGGCTGACGTTCTTTTCTTTCTTCCTCTGTTGATGTAGTCCCAGATTTCCTTTTCTGACTTCGCTCTCTTGATTTCTTCTAATTCTTTCTCTGCCTTCTCTCTTTGTTCGCACATTCTTCTGAACTTCGCTCTCTCTTTCATATATGTTTCTTTCTCTCCTTTATCCTCCTTCCATTTCTTAAGTAGCCTTTTTACTCTCCTCTTTTTCTTGCTGCATTTTCTATTCCACCACCTCCATATCCTGTACCTCTGTTTCTTTTTCTCCATCTCTCTTTTGTTACTCCTTCGATCGCCTCTTTTATTTCTCTCCATCTTCCTTCCAAAGAATCTCGTATTCCTTCCTTCTTGTTATCTCCTCGTATTTTCTTATGGTTTCCTCATTCCATTTTATTCTTTCTTTCACCCCCTTTCCCTCCTTCCTTTTCTGTTTTCTTATCTTGTATAGTTTGCTATATAGTGACATATGATCTGATTCTATTCTTTCTATTCACTCTGAACTCCTTTATTTTGTGTTTACTATACTATTATATATGTAATCGATTACCGTGTTCCCCGTGCTGCCCACGAACGTGTACTCTCCTTTTTCATCTCTTTCCGTTAAGTATGTACCATCCGTTCTCCTCTACTGCCTTTATCAGCTGTCCCCCGCCCCCTTATTGCTCCTCTTGTCTCTTTTTTTTTTTTTATTAGTATAATCCTTGCCTAGGCGGCTTAGGATGGCTTCCGGTTTACAGTGAATATTTGCACATATATTATATACACAATATAGAATTCTCTTATTGCTTTTTCTTTGGTGTCGTCTTGCTGTTTCTCCTTCAGTCTTCTCTCCTCCGTCCTATGTCTATTCCTTCCGCCCCCTCTGCCTTCCTCCCCTCAACCTGCTCGTTTGCCTCTTCTGTGCTTCTCCTTCTTCTTTCCCTCTGTATTCTCTTCATCTCTTCTAGTCCTTCCCCTGTCCCCTTCAGCACTTCTACTCTCAGGTCCCCTCTCGTGACCTCGCATCTTTCTATCACGTGCTCTAATGTCTCCTCTTCCTCTTTGCATATTCTATACCTTCTACTTTCTTCCTCTCTCCAGTGTTGTCTTCCTCTGACTTCGTTGTCACACCTGAATCTTGCTATCAGACTCCTTTCTTTCTTTTTTATTCTCCGTTTTAGGTATTCTGGCCTTTCTTTCGTTGCGATTTCCTTGTAGTGTGCGTTGTACTTCGATTCTTCGATCTTTTTTCTCCTGCTCTCCCCTTCCACCTCCTCTATGCTTTCCTTTACTCTCTTTGCGACTCCCTCTGTTTTTCCTTCCTCTTCCTCTCTAACTCTTCCCATCCAGTCTTCATTGATTCCCAGTCTCCCCTTTAGTCCTACTCTTCTTTCTTCCCACCTGTTTAGTTTTTTCTCCCCCCTCTGCCTTTCCATCTCCCTTATGCATTCTCTCACTAATTTCTTGTCTGACCTTGCTCCTTCTTCGTAATTGACCGCTTTCCTCACTGCTTTCGTTCGTATTTCCTCCTCCCCTGTCTCTTCTCTTAGGATGTAATTTGGTGTGACTTTGTCCAACCCTAGGATCCACTTCATGTATCTCCTCTTGATAGTGTCCAACCTTCCTTCATCATTCCAGCCCCAGATTTCTGCCCCGTACATCGCCACACTCTCCACTAAGGCTACAAACATCTTTGTCCTTCTTTCGAAATCTTCCTTTAATAACTTTTCTCCAATGTGCCACGTTCTTTTCATCGCCACCGCCGCTTTCCTTATCCTTTCCTGTATGTGTTTCTCTGCTTTTCCATTCTTTTCCATTATGTAGCCCAGATATTTCATCTCCTTCACCTCCTCCAGTTCCTCTTCCCCCTACCTCCATTCTCTCCTTCTCCTTCCTCTTCCTCTGCCCCTTTCGAAGACCAGCACCTTAGATTTGTCTGTATTTACCGTTAACCCTTTCCTCTCTGCATATTTCCTAAATCTTTTCAGCATTCCCTTCATCCCCACTTCTGTCGTCGCTACCAGTACGATATCATCCGCGTACGCCTCCCTCTTGTACTTTGCTCATGTCCTCTTCTATGTCCGACAGAAATGCATTGAAGAGTGTTGGGCTTAGCGGGCATCCTTGTCTCACCCCTCTTGTCGTCCAGAATTCTTCTGTTCTCTCCTCTTCGATCTTCACCATGTTGCTTGTTTCCCTGTATATTTCCGTAATTCTTCTCCTTAAGTTCCTCTTCACCTCCATTTCTTTTAACCTATCTATCATTGCACTCCTGTCAACCTTGTCAAGTGCCGCTTTTAGGTCTATGAAGCAGGCAATCAGCTTTCCTTTTTTTTTTGCTAAGCTCCTTGTTGACTAAGTGATTCAGGACATATATGGCGTCGATGGCTCCTCTCCCCTCTCTGAACCCAAATTGCCCCTCCGCCAATCTCCCCTCTATATCCTTCTTCACCCTTTCATTGAGGATGCCTGCGTATATTTTGTATGCCGTCCCTAATAGAGTTATTCCTCTGTAATTTTTGGCCTCGTCTTTCTCCCCTTTTTTGAATATGGGGCATATTACCCCCCTTCTCCAGTCCCGTGGTATTCCATTTCCCATCCATATTTTATTAATTAGTTTGAGAAATACTTCTCCTACCTCCATAGGCATGAGCCTCCATGCTTCATTTTGTATTTCGTCGCATCCTGGTGCTTTTTCTCTCTTTAATTTGAGCAGCTGTTTTATTACTTCTTCCTTCGTTATTTTCTCGCTTTCCATCTCTTCCTCTTCTTCATTGTGTTCCTGCTTTATCCTGTTTTCTTGGTTGTCTTTGTGTCCTTCCAATAGTTCCATGAAGTGCGACTTCCAATTTTTCATTTCGATGCTTTTGTCTATTTTTTCCCTTTGTTTTCTTCCTCTATATCTATTTATGTATTTCCACGCTTCACTTTCTGTCTTGATCATCCTTATCTTTTCTTCCTTCCTCTTCTCGTACTTCTCCCTTTCTTTTTCGCACCATTCTTTGTACCTCTTTCTTTTGCCCCAGAACTCTTCTCTGCTTATCCTGCCTTTTCTTAGTTTTCTTAATTTCTTTCTTAACTCTCTCTTCCTCTTCGTCCACTCTTTACTGTGCCATGCCTTATCTCCCCTCCTCCAATCTTTTACTTCCTTTACCTCTTTCTTTACCGCTTCGTTGACTTTCTTCTTTAGTGCTTCCCATATACTTTCCACGTCCTCCTCTTCTACTTTCCATTCTCTGCATCGATTGTGGTAACTCTCTATTCCTTCCTTCGACCAATCCGTCGTTCTTATCACCCTTCTCTTCTCCTTTCTTCCTTCCTTGTCCTCCTCTTCAATGCTTTTTTCTCCTACTGCCACCTCCAGTGGGAAGTGATCTGGCTCTGTCCTCTCTCCTTCTCTTACCTCAGCTATCTCCTCAAATGCTTCTGTATTTGCAATTACCAGATCAACCACTGATGCCCCCCTTTCTCCTATATATGTCCACTCTCCCTCTCGCCCAAAACATCCATTGACTATGAACCAACCCCTGTCTCTCAGTCCCTCTATTAGTATTCTTCCTTCTCTGTTCATGTTTTTGTCCTTTGATCTTCTTTCTTCCTTCTTCTCTGTCATCATTTCTTTGAATGGACCTCCCTGCTCCCCTACTCTTGCATTAAAATCTCCTCCCAGTATTAGGCGTCCTTCTTCTCTCTCTTCTATCCCTTCTGTGATTGTCTGCATTATTTCTTTTGTGTTCTGACTGTACACTGTTACTATTCTCCAATTTTTTTTCTTATGCTCTAACTTTATCTCTGCCATCTGATTACTCCATTTCTTGAACTCTACCATCTCTAGACCTTTTTTTACCGCCATCATAATTCCTCCCTTTGCCCTCCCCATCTTGTTCTTTCTTACTGCTGGTACGTACCACCAGTTGAACTTTTCTGATAGTTTACTTTTTACTTTCTCCTCTGACTTCTGCTCCAACCATGTTTCTACCAGACCTACCACATCAAATTTTTCCAGGTACCTCCACACATCCCTGCTCTTGTTCCCTACTCCAGCTATGTTCCAGAAACACAGTCTTAGTCCCTCCTTTCTCTCGCCCTCCAAGCCGCCTCTTTCTCATTCATTTCTTTCTCCTTTCCTTTCTTCCAAACTTTCTTCTACTTCGTTCCACTCATACCACTTCTGCTCTATGCTTATCCCTTTGTATTTTACTATCGCTCTCTTCCCCTCTTCCCTCTTTTGTCTTGCTATTTCCCTCAGTTTCCTTTGCATTTCTCTTTCTTTCCATGTAAGGTCATCTTCTATATACACTCCAGTTTTGAGCTCCCTTTTCCTTCTCATCACTTCTCTCTTGTCTTTCCAGTTTTCCAGCTTTGCTATGACTATCTCCTTCCCTCCACTGGTTTTTATTCTCCTTGCCTCCCGTATTTCTACCTCTGTCTTTATATTTTTGCTGATGAACTCTTTCACTTCTTTCTCTGTTTCTTCCTCTTTCCACACCACTCCCCTTATCACGATGTTCGTTTTCCTTTTCTCTCTTTCTCTTTTTTCTTCTTTCCATTCCAACACATTTTTTCTTTTTACTAGTATCCGTTTCTCCTTTTCCCATTCCGCCCTTTCTTCCTCTCTCCTTTCCATGCTCTTCTTTCTTCCTTCATTTCATTCCTTAATTTTTCTATCTCTTCTGTATATTTCCCTAGCATCTCCTCCATATATTTCTTTAGCATTTCATCCGTATACTTCCTTAGCATCTTTTCTATGCTGCTTTCGAGTTCCTCGCTGTATTCTATTCCCGTCGCCTTTTTTTCCTCTGTTTCTCCGCCAGTTGTCTCCATGCTCTCACGTCCCCTTTCTGGTCCCTTTTCCTTCATGAACTTTTCCATCATCCCTAATTCCCCTCTTAACTTTGTTTTGTTCCTTGTCCCTACCGTCTTCGCCGCCATTTTCTTACTCTACCTAACCTCTTTTTTTTGCTTCCTTCTTACCAAATTTCTCTATCTTTTCTGCTTCCTGCTTCCAATTTTCTCTCTTCACGCTTTCTGCCCTTATTACTCTTCTTCTCCTACTTCTCTTCTTTCTTTTTTTTCTTCTCAATTCCCACAATCTCACTCACTCTGTCTCCTTCTTTTCACACACGTCTTTACACCTACACCGCCCAACCGGAAGTCCCCTCTTGTCTCTTGATACCCTTCTTTCTTCTTTACCGTCGTACATTCCACTCTTTTCTCCCGTCCTTGCATTGAAATCCTTCCTCCTATCATTATTTTGATTCTTCCCTTTTTCTCCTGTTCCAGATCTATTTGTTCCATCATTTCTTGTATTTTTCCCTTACAATGAACTGTCCAAGTCAGCCTTCCCAGTCTTATTCTCGTTCTCACTGCTCCGCTTATTCGTTTCTTCTTTCTTTTCCTCCTCTATTTCCTCTTTCACTCCGATTATAATCCCTCCACTCGCTCTTTTATATTTTTTTTTGTGCATACTGGCATTCCTATGTGTAACTTCTCGGTAGTCTTTTCTTCATATTTTCCCATGACTTTTCTTCCACCCACATTTCAGATAGTCCTACATAGTCGAATTTCTCTAAAACTCAGAAGTTTTTTTCTTTTTTACCCAATCCTCTCACATTTCAGAACAACACATTACACCTTGCCTCATTTCACAAGGAGAGGTCACATCTATTGAGTCGTCGATTTTAATGAAATTTGGTCTGTAGATTCTAAAGCAAATATAATTTGACTGTGTCCAAGCATTTCCGTCAATACTCATTATTTACAGAGATATTTAATATTTTAATCTTCTACAGATATAGTCCAGAGATATACTTCTTTTCTTAAATTTGCAAGCAGTAATGCAATAGCGAAGCTGATAATGAATTCGTATCGGAAGGTTTCAGGGTTAGAATCCTCCCAGGGAAGAATATTATCTCTACTTTTGTTTTCTTCTTTTTTCTTTTAAGTTTTCTTGTTTTTTTATGTAGAATACTGTGTTTTACATTTTTATAGTAATGTTGGATTCCGTGTAATGGAGCCAACACGCTTACAATTTCAAAGAGTTTATTCCCTAATCGTGGTCGTGTATGATGTAGAATGATATAGAATGAATTATGCTAAGCTAAGCTCTTAACGATATAGAATGATTTAAGATGAGATAGAATGATGCTGAGCTATGCTATGGTAGGCTCTACTGTAGTATTCTGTCTCTCTAGTATTCTATTCTAAAACATGTCCTTATATATATTTGGTTATCATCCTCAAGTGGAAGGGGAAGGAGCATAGATGACCAAGTACTGGATCTTGCCCTTACGACTAACTGTTCACAGTCCACTTTTATGTGGATTGTTGCTAGCTCGTTGTCAGTATTTGCACAGATCCAATATTGTTTGGGTTGGTCATCCAACAGTAACCCTAATTATTAATTTAAAATATCACAGAAAATTTTAATTTAAAATATAACGTCGAACATTACAATTTTTAATAATTATTTGGAAAAGAACATTACAATATCTAGGATGATAAGCGTCATGAAAGCATGAAAAACATAAATATACCTGGTAGTATGAACATTTTGTAATTCCCATATTATTACACGAACACTTTGCGTTTCTTACATCGTTTGGAAAGCACACTTGGCTTACATTGAAAAATATGAATTTATGAGATATTAATTTTGTTGCGTACCAGAAATATTTAACCATTGTATTGAAAACTGGTGCAGATAATTGATTATGAATCAATGAATGAATTTTGATAGCGTCTTCCCTACGTTCAAAAGTTCATGATTATTTTGTAAAATTTCTATAGCATTCTACAATAGGGACATTATAAAATTGTAATAATGGCGATATAACTAAGGACATTATAAAACACAGTATTCTACATAAAAAAAAAACAAAGAAAAGAAAGGAAACAAAAATAGAGAAAATACAAAAAAAGTTCTTCCTGTGGTGGGATTCGAACTCTAAAACTTTCGGGTATGAATATATTACACTACAGCTTCGTTACTATATCACTACCGACAATTTCAAGAAAAGAAGTATGTATATCTGTGATAGAAGATTAAAAATTTAAATATCTCTGTAAATAATGAGTATTGACGGAAATGCTTGGACATAGTCAAATTATTTTTACTTTAGAATCGACACACCAAATACATTAAAATCGACGACCTACCAGCTGTGACCTCTCCTTGTTAGTTGAGGATCCCGCCCGCCCCTTCTTCCCCTTCCAGGCATTCCTCGCATTCGTTCCATTTATACCATTTTTGTTCCACACATATTTTCATATATCTAACTATCGCCTTTTTTCTCTCTTACAGTCTGTCTTAGCCTGCTTTGTATTTCTCTTTGCTTCTTCGTCAGATCATTCTCTATGTAAACACCGGTTTTTAAATTCCTCTTTTTTGCCATTATCTCTTTTTTCTCTTTCCAGTCCGTCAGTTTTGCCACCACGCTCTCTCATGACTCTCCCAACTCGGTTTTTCAAATCGCTCGACTCTGTTCTTTTCAAAAAGAAAAGTGCACCATATCTATGTTGTGCTTCTCGCATCACATTCATATTTTATTTCTGTGATCAACAAACAGGCCATTTGTTATATTTAAACATAACTAAAATTATAACTACAGATTAATTATAATAATTAATACTACATATGTTATTATTTGATTCCATGAATGCTATAAATTTTTAATATAATAATTTTTCTATTTAATTTAATTTAAATTTTTTCAGTGAAATTTAAATTAAAAGACAGGACACTTATTTATATTCTCACTGATTTCAATAAGCTTGATATATATAAGGGGCATTCTAAATAATTTTTCCCTATAAATTTAACTGTTGTTCAGCCTTAATTTTCGAAATATTCGCAAAAAACCGTCGGTACCGCTATAATGAATGCTGCCATTGACTAATTAGGATAGACTGGACACCAAATGGGATTTCTTGTCTCAGGGTCTGAAATACCGACCACGAAAAAAAATCACTAGTTCTTTTTTTAGCGAACTCTACGCTTACATAACGGTGAATTTGAGAATTGCATCAAACAAAATGATTGTTATACAGTGTTGTCAATTGTGTATCTCTAACACAGATGGGATATAAATACATGCAGGGTATTTCGTCACCTATAATGTTGTACCATTTCTTAGTCCTAAATTATGGATGATGAGATGAGCGTACTGCATCGTGCATCAGATTGCGTCGCGTCTACATAAGACGACAGCGCCGAATGTCACGTAAGCTAACGCAAATTTCATCGTTCTTAATTTGGGACTAATTAGAAGAAACGGTACAACATTGTAGGTCATTGGATTCGTATTGAAACTGTCGTAATATGAATAAGAAAATGTATGATCTGATGTAAAAAAAAATCAAGTTGACCTTGAAATATCCTCCACCATTATATGAATGAAAAAATTGTTAATACTACGCAAGACACCTTTTGATACTGAATAGCTTTTGCATAAACATTTTTTTCGTAGCTTCAACACATTCTGAGATATTTTACTGTACTCAGTTAGACGAAACACCCTGTATATCTCGTCTATGCCTCCAGATTCTGATACAAGAAATCAGTATATAAAATTCTGTTTTATATATATGCGTCTATGTACACATCACAAAGAGCTTTATCCGTGTTTTAATATTAATATACATTTCATGTACATAACTATTTATACTTCATTATTTTTAAAAATAATTTTTAACTAACCACATTATTTAAAATTATTTTGACTGGCAACTGATGATTGACTAGCGTATATTTATTTAGTTTTAAATGGCCATCTGTTGGATCGATTGCTGCAGTGTGGCTTTGTAATTCATAAAAGGAAATTATTCACTTTTAATTAATACGTATATTTCGCTATTGGTACAAATTTACTCTTCGGACTCTTATTACACATAGGGTAAGGTCAATACGCTCGAACTACTTATATAAATATTACATACATACACACACATACCCCATATATAACAATTGAACAGTTAACCAACACGAGATGTCGCGATTACATTAGATCGGTAAGGTAGATTTAACACCATCGATCGAAATGAAATTCGAAGAACGTGAGATGTGAAATTCCAAAGATATAAAATCTTGGCTTCGAGAATTCACTGTTTGGAAGGTAGATCTTTTAATTTTATGAAATCTGTTATATTTATTATATAAAATAAGAACAAACAATTAGCAGCTAACGTTAAGCCGGATGCAGACAACCGATTTATTGCAAATTACCGCAACAGCGATTCTTTTGAAAGAATAGAGATATAATATTCTCTTAAATTTCTTTTTATGAAACAAAAGAACTTTGTGTCTGTTCCTTCAAAGTACCTCCGCCCTCAGTCTCCTTGTTCCTGCATCGGGCCTAATTCGAGCGTCTAGAGTAAAAAGCACACACAAATGCAACTCTCAATAAGCGCAAGTATATCCATATATGTACATATACTTGATAAATTTTCAAACTCGATTCTCTCGAAAACTAAGCATCTTACACAAAAATTTTGTTCTACATTGTTTGCTTATTTTCGCATGTAAAATAATCTCTTGTTAATTATTATTTCCTTTCACATCTAGAACAATTCGGATAATACTTGATAAATCCTCAAAATCAATTTTCTTGAAAACAAAGCCTCAAATACAAAAGATTTTATTATATATTTTTTTTGTGTTATTTCGACGCATTCTGTATATAAGATGGAATCATTTAAATTTTTTTTCTATACGATGGAAACCTTTTTTCTAGAATATTAAAGTTTATTAGGAACATAGAGAACAAATAAATGGTGTATTATAAATTTTTGTATAAATTTGGTCTGTGAATTCATTTTAAATTATATTATATAAAACATTTGTCACAACCTATACTCTTTTAGGCATCACTATATAAATCACTATATAAATCATTGTATATTCCACATTTTTATTTGTTTTCAACATCTGCTGTAACATTTTCATCTTTCTTTTCAATCACTGCTTTCAGTTTTTTTTTTCAATTTTATTCTGAACAATTTCTTTTTCCTTTTCTTTTTTTTTTTAGCTTTTTTTGCTGTAGAAAAACAATATTCTACGAAAGATGTTGCAGCTAACATATTTTTAAAACAGTAGTATCTTTTCTTTTACCTTATTTATTGACAAAGTTTGGAAAAAATAAATTCATTCTATCATATTTTCAGTTTTTTCCTTCTCTCTTCTCCTCATGTAATATGATCGATATAATCCCAAGCTTAATATTATATCTTGTGCAATTTTGACTATTATTATTTTATTTCTTGTTTCCTTTTTTAACTTGGTCTCGTATGTAATCTTCACGCCATTAATGTTTTCACTCTGGTTCAAGCTTGTATAATCTTGATTTCTTTATTCAATTTTAATTTTTTTTTTTTATCACTTTTTGATTTAAATATTTTGTGTTTTATAGGTTTAGATTTATGTAGTATGCATGACTGATATTTAATTGTGAAAAATGATCGAGAAATAAAAATTTTATTGAATTCAAATTTATCTAAAGTTACATTTAAACTGATTACGTTTTAATTTTGTTTATAATTAACGTATTATTTTCCTCTATGTTATTAATATAATTAATTTGTTTTTTGTTTTGATTCGAAAATTTGTGCAATTTTTTTAATTTTGATAATATTATGTCTATATTTGTATTTTCATGTATATATTATTTATTTCGGCTGATAAAATTTCTGCTTTTTTTTTCAGTTTTTTACTTAGAATATTCATAGTGTTATTTCCAAATAACTTCTCGTGATAGTTTTTAATATAATCTATTAAATTTGGATCAAACGAAAATGATGCACATTTTCATTTTTTTTTTTTTTATATAGAATTTTCTAGTGTCACTTGACACTCGGTTTAACATATAACATTTTGTAATGAAGATAAAAAGTTTATTTTTATTATACAAATATTTATATTTTCTTCTTTATTTAACTATTTTTTAACAGTCTGTTTTTATTTATTTTTAATTTTGAGTAAATTTGCATTAGCAGGTTACATAATTCTTATTTAATTACATAATTCTTTTGTTTGGTTCATCAGCAAATAAAATTACTGGCTGCGTAATATTTTTTTTGTCAATCCATATATTTATTTCATTATCTATTTTGATCTCCCTAGAAATTAGGTGTGCATGCGCTCCCTAGAAATTAAGTGTGCGAGAAAAAAGAGAAATCATCGACATCGTGAAAAAAACCCACTAGCACATCGTTGGAAATAATAGCAATCATAAACAACAATTTTAATAAGTGTGTCCATCCGATAACTATTCGAGTATTAAGAAATGCTGGATACCGATTGCGAATTGCGAGGCGGAAATCGACAATTAGTAAAATTAACAGGAAAAAGAGATTACAATTTGCTAAAGATTATATTACGAAAAGAACTGATTTTTGGGATACTATATTGTTCTGTGACGAATCCAGATTTAATATTTTTAAGAGTGATGAACATATTTCAGTGTGGAAACTCTCAAAAACAGCTAAATCCAAAGAACGTACAGGATACCGTAAAACACGGAGGTGGTGGGGTAATGATTTGGGGTTGTATGAGTAAGTGGGGTAGGTGAACTAATATTCATCGAAGACATAATGGACAAATGGATTTATTTAGATATTTTAAAAAACAATGCAAAGAAAGTGTAGAAAAATTAAATCTGGGAGACAATATCGTCTTCCAGCAAGATAATGATCCAAAGCATACCGCTTATATTGTACAACAATGGATTATTTTTAATACACCACATACACTACTATCCCCTGATTTGAATCCCATAGAACACCTTTGGGCTGAATTAGAAAAATATATATAAAATCATCATATTACCAGCAAGCAACAACTAAGAAATACTTTTAACAGAATGGAACAAGATAGGAATAAAAACTGTACAAAAGTTGTCCATTCTATGTCAAAACGTTTGAGCTATAATACAAAATAATGGATTACATAATATTAAACAAACTTTTATATTATATAAAACTATAACTGCCAATACTTTTGTTTCACACGTTCACACGTTTCAGTTCGTAAAAATTGCTTTTAATGTGTATTTCATTTATTTTTTTTTTGTAATGTAATTAGTTAAAAAATAATTGATGTAATATGGTAAGATTAGAGATCCGGTAGTTATGATTAATAAAAAAATTAATTGGATATTTTGTCTTTCTTTTCGATTTTTAAGTATTTATATCGTCAGAAGCCAAGTGTGCCAATACTTATGTTCGTGACTGTATATAAACTTGTCAAATATCACTTAAATTATTCAAATTAAAGAAAATTAATGATCTATAAATCTTATCTTTAAAAACGTATTTTAGAAGAGATGCTTCATATTTTCAGTGATTTCTTTCAATTTTGATATAGTTGTATTGCCAAATTTGATGCATTTAAAATTCGGGAAAATTCATTACTTATATATTGAAATCAGTTAACCAACAATGACCATGACTCAATAGCAAATGCTTTGAAGAAAAATTCATTATATATATTTGTTAATTATTTTTATTTATTTTACAGGGTGTGCCACGTCACCACGATTTTTCAAACACTACTGATTGTGTGACAAAAAATGTTTTGAGCAAAAACTAATCAGTTTCTGGTTGGCTACAAAGTACAATATAAAAAATTTCAAAAAATTTCTTTTTCGTCAAAAAAATGGCACCATGTATTTTCGACTTCGCAGGATTATTACTTCTGAAAAAACGAATTCAACGACTTACTATACTATGACCTTCAGATGTCTTTGACTTCAGAAATTTAGGTTTAATCAACAGAAATTGTTCATTGTCAGGCATTCGATGTTAGGCTTGGGCAAGCCCGAAAAACCCGGCGGACTCGGGCGGGTTCCCGATTCACGTAAATCCTCGGATTACCCGATAGTTTCGGACTACTCGACAGTTTCGGGTAGCTCAATTTTATTAGACTGCCCGATAATTTCGGGTTACATGGAAAAAATATAGTGAGCGGTTCGCGACATGCTTACTATTATGTTACGATTTCAAAGTTGGTATTATACCTATATAATATGACAGGCGAAGTACAAATTAAAAATGTTTCTGAACATATTAAAATAAATTTATTTTAAATTGGTACTCAAGAAACATAATTTTTCTACATGTGTCGGGAATAATTTTGGTCTTGTCGCTGTCACTATGTTTCCTGATGAGGAAAAGAGACGTTCCCTTGTCACCTGTGTTGTGGGTATTCCCAAAACATTCCGTGCAACACATGCTAATATAGGAAATCTTACACTATTAGATTTCCATCAATGCAAAATATTCTGTTTATGTGGTATAATGCTTTCTAATAAATAAATTTGTATTTCTCTGTTTTTGTTTATGATAAAATCTGAATTTTCTTCCTTTTCGTTTGGAATATCAAGTTCTTTGATTAAAAAATTTATTAATGTTGATGTTTCACCTGCTAACGAATTATATATTAATTAGGAATTAGGAAAATTACGGGAAATTATACATACATTATGGTCTTACCATTTTCACGTGCTGTATTTTCAACATTGCTTTTCTTATTCTTTGGTATGCTACTATGTATAGATAAAATTTTTTCGTTGAAAATTTCGAATATCGTATGTTTTATTTCTTTTCGTATAAGATGATCTTTATATCTCAGATCTATAATCATAGAGTACATATATATATATATATATATGATTCTCTTGTAGAATAGGATCGAAACGTTGCTGAGGAAAAGGAATATGGTATTTTATTTAATACAATTATTGCTGTTTTTTCGTAATTCATGATCGACACGAATAATAAAAGTTACTTGTAGTGCGTTACAAAGACTGTTAGCAATATCCGAAATAATTCCACTTTCTTTTATATATATTCTGATCGTACTAATAATTTCGAAATACATAGGGATGGCATTAAGAAATGGCGGGATATAGATCTCCACTCATAATTTCAGTAGCTTATCTCATTGGTGTAAGTATTTTTGTCAATGACTCTAAGAAATTCCATTCTTCTAAATTGAGATTTTCTGGCATACCATCATGACATGAAACTATATCTAATGCTGTGCGTAATTGTAGTAACCGATGAAACATTGAGAATGTTGAGTTCCAACGAGTGTCAACTTCTTGTATCAATTGTAAAGGTATCGTTGTTTACGGATTTTTGAATTGATATAAATTTTGCTTTTGTTGTCGTAGATCGTGCAAAATGTGTGACAATATTTCTACATTTTTGTCTAAGTTTTTTTGGAATTTTCGAAATTTTTCAAACCAAGTTTAATAGCTAATTGAAGGCAGTGAGCGGAGCATGGGATTCCGGTCAAAAATTTGTATGCGTTGATGGTCTTAACAAGATTACGATCGTTATCTGTTGTAAAGAATGCCGATTTCTTTATATCCAAATTTCATTCACTCATACAATTCAATAAATTATTTTTTATATGTGCACTCGTATGTTTTTCTGCAATGTATATTAAATTTAACATATAATGTTTCAATTCAAAGTTCTTTGAAATATAATGAACAGTCAAAGAAATATAACCGTCAACTATACGCGATGTCCATCCATCTGTCGTAAATGCTAATGGTGGATTGTTTCCTATTATGATAAAAATGTGTAAGAAGTATACATAATATAACTCTGTAAAACAGTTAGCTCTGTAGTTTATATAAGTACAATTTACCTTCTTCTATATCGTTAGACATCATATTTTTTATCTTATTGTTTCTTTTATCATATTGTTCCTTTAAATCCTCGTACATTTTAGGAATCATTTTTCGTGAAAAAATACTTCGAGAAGGGATTTTGTAACGTGGCTCTGTAATATTTAACAATGATTGAAATCCAACATCATCGACGATGCTAAATGGTTGCAAATGTTGGATTCCGTGTAATGGAGTCAACACGCTTACAATTTCGAAGAGTTTATTCCTTGTTACAATCGTGGTCGTGTATGATGTAGGATGATATAGAATGAATTATGCTAAGCTAAGCTCTTAACGATATAGAATGATTTAGGATGAGATAGAATGATGCTGAGCTATGCTATGGTATTCTGTACTCTACTGTAGTATTCTGTCTCTCTAGTATTCTATTCTAAAACATGTATATATATATTTGGTTATCATCCTCAAGTGGAAGGGGAAGGAGCATAGATGACCAAGTATTGGATCTTGCCCTTACGACTAACTGTTCACAGTCCACTTTTATGTGGATTGTTGCTAGCTCGTTGTCAGTATTTGCATAGATTCAATATTGTCTGGGTTGGTCATCCAACACAAATCCATTCAATTGCATCGCTTAGCTCTTGCTGAGTTTTTGTTTAAATGCGTTATTTGTATATGGCAGGTATTATTTGATCCATTCGGCCCAGCAGTATCTTTACTCAAATTGATTTTTATATTATGTAGACTTTTTAAATGACGCATAAGGATGTGGTGGTACCTTGTCTCACTTTTAATTCTTTTAAGCAAACTGTGCATTGTATTGTATCGGAATTCCTTTTTTCAAAATATTTCCACACAGAACTTTTCGGATGATATCTCCTTCGCTCAATATTTTTACTATTATCCGAACTTTCATTGGACACAGTTGCAAAATTATCAGCGTTACTTTTGCACACATTGTAGGAAATAATTTTGCAAAATATTTTCCGTTAATAATAAAATGTATATTTAATTTGACGACTGTCTCGGACGTGTGCTCTCGGCTACGTTCTGCAGAAAGAATGCCTTCGTTTTCGAGTTCGAGTACCCTCCTCGGTCCAACTCTTATCCAGATACTTGGATAGCTTAGCTTGGTTTTCTAAAATTCGGTTATAAACAAAAGACATTGGAATCGGCCCATGGCCCATAAAACTTTGAGTGACCTCTTCTACGAAATAGGCGAGGGAATTTTCTCACGCCAAAGAACGGGTATGTTTTTTTTAACGAAAAAATTTTATCTATACGTACTATGTATAATTTTCATTCTCAATAGAATGGGTCTGAGTAAGTCCTTGGAAACCTAGGATTTACGACGCTTCGCGCAAATGCTATTGTGGTCGAATTACGAAAAACTTCGAGTGCGGACGTCTGGTTTTTACGCACTGAGAAATAAACTTGGCCTTCACAATTCAATAGCGTAGACGACACATGAGTCATAAACTCTCCTAAGTGCATGTTTGAGAAAGCGACTTTCTGCGACATCTGCTAGCCACTAATATAAATAAAATAAAAAAAAACTAATAAAAAAGCTAATAAAAATAAACGTGTACGTGTATAAGTGTCATCAAATTTACTATCGGCAGCTTTATGAAAACATTTAATCATTGTCTCCTTTTCCTTTTCTAATATATTAATATTTTATTTATCGCTATGTTTTGGGAATATCTGCAACACAGGTGACAAGTGAATGTCTCTTTTCCTCATCAGGAAACATAGTGACAGCGACAAGATCAAAATTATTGCCGACAGCAAGAAGAAGAATTATGTTTCTTGAATATCAATTTAAAATAAATTTATTTTAATATGTTCAGAAACATTTGTAATTTGTACTTCACCTGTCATTATATAGATATAATACCGACTTTGAAATCGTAACATAATAATAAGAATGTCGCGAACCGCTCACTATTCATATCTTTTCCATGTAACCCGAAATTATGGGGCTCGAAGTCCGATAAAATGGAGCTACTCGAAGGTACCGGGCTACCCAAAAGTCTGTCGAGTAGCCCGAAACTATCGGTTAGCCCAAAAGTTCATGTGGATCGGGAACCCGCCCGAGTCCGCTAGAACTTCTAAAGCCAGACCCAACTAGTCGGGTACTCGTGATTTCAAGTACGCGCACACTCCTAATTATCATGCTTCATCATGCTTCATTGTATGAGAAATTATATTTCTTAATATTTTCACCACGGATGTCATGATTTTTGTTGCTAAATATCAATATAAATGAAAATATTTATTCAAATAATGAAAGCGTATGATTGTTAGATGTATTTTAACCCTCGGACTACTGAACCTTAGCGTCCCAACATGGAGTCATTTCTGACTCACACGGATGTCCCACTAATATTATTTAGGCTACTATTTAGGCTTGTACGGACGGCTCACCGATACTGTGGAGTGTGTGACGGTCGAGACCGAGGTCCTCACCGATATTGTACCAACACAGTGACAGATACCCAATTCATATAGGAACATGTAGGAATATAAGGAACAAATAATAGTCACATGAATAATAAAGTTATATTTATTGTACATTTATGTATTTTCACAGGTATTACATACAATAGTAAATTAATAATAAAAATAATAAAATATTAGAATAGTGCTAAAAACTAAAATCTAAATAGTAAATACAAAAATAATACAAAATACTAAATACAAAAATAGTATAAAATACTAAAAACAAAAATAATACAAACTATTAAATACTAAATACTAAAATACTAAAACAATAATAAAAACACTAAAATATGAAATAAACTTTGAAATAAAAAATTGCTTCGATTTTCTGCACAGGTCTTTCTTCCTCAGAACGTTATGAGAAACTCATTTTTTTCGTCTTTAATCGTCGTCACTTCGGCAATTTGTCAAACACATGGTGCACAGCCACATGATACTCGTGTAATTAGTGCGATCATTAACACAAGCAACTCCCAGCACAGGTCAAAACTGCGACTCCAGTTCAGCAGGCGGAGGGTTAAAATTTGATGATGATAGCTTTAATAGTTTCTATATATACAGTCGCGTCGGTATTTAAGTTGACGCTTCCACTTTTCGGGAAATTTAAGCTAAAAAATTTGTAAATGATATTTGAATTAGGAACAAAATCATTTATTTCATTGTCACAACTATAACAGAGACAATACATAATGAATATAAACAATAAATAAAACAAAGTAAAAATAATGAATTTTTGTATTTCATCATAACGGAAATTAAGTTGACGATAAATATTTCTATGAGATGCAATATAAAATATAATACATTTTAAATTAATTAATAAGAGGTTTGATAACCCTTGGCTTTAATAACCTCTAGTAAGCGACGAGGCATACTATTTATTAATTTTTTCAGTGTATCTGCCGTAATTTCGTTCCACTTGCTTTTTATGGCTATAATATGAATTTCGATTTTGTACATCTTTAATTTTTTGGAATGTGTCTCTCAAGTTCATCTTATAGATGCTCTATAGCATTTAAATCCGGGCTCTAAGGTAGCCAAGGGAGCATGGGAGAACAAGTACCATTTTCTTCGAAAAATTTGTGAACTATTTTTGCTGTGTTTCGGGTTGTTATCATGTGGAAACACGTAGGCCCTATCAACTCCAAAGTTTTCAATTGATTGAAATAAATTTTCATTTAATAACTCAATATATTTGGCAGCAGTCAGTCTTCCACCAATAATAGTTAAATTTCCTACTTAGGTGTCATTGAAACAATCTCATATCATTATATTCCCACTACTGTGTTTGACAGTGGGTGTTATTAGTGTCTGTTTGAAAGCATCGCCCTTTTTCCTCCATACATATTTTTTCCTTTTGTTTCCATTTGAATTCAGTTAAAATTTCGGTTCATCGCTCCAAATTATCGATTTCCAAAATGAAATCGGCTTATTGTAATGTTCTTTAACAAAATTTAGACGTTTCAGTGCACTTTTGAAATGTATAGTCTATTTCTAGATATCCGTCCATAAATATTGCTTTCATTAATGCGAGATTTGATTTGCGTAATCGATATTGGTAAACAAAGATTTTCTTTGATTTGTTATGCAGTGATGAACGGATTTTTTTTTACTTCTTTAGTGATTAGCCGATCTTCGCGAGCAGTTGTTTTCCTTTTTCTACCCGATCTCACCGAATTTTCAGGTTTACTTGTCTTCTGTTTAATTTTTGGCATATCTTCCTAACATCTTCTTTTGATATTCCAAACTCATGTGCAATTTGTTGCAAACTTTTTCCTTCCATTCTTTTTTTGTAAATGTGTAACCTGTCGGATACTTGTAGCTCTCTAGTTTTCGACATACTATAAATGAAGGGTACTTATCGTTAAGAAAAAAATGTGTGAAAATAACAAACAAATCATTAGTCTACTAATGAAATTAAAAAATAATTAAAAGATGATGATATTTCATTCAAAATAAAAGTTTTATTGCGTCAGCTTACTTTCCGTCAAGTCTATATTTGACAAAAAATGCTTAAATGTACAGTAACTTTGTTTTTTATGATGCTAATGCTTCAGCTGTTTGCAGGCAACTAAGGCATTAACCACACTTAATGTAGACAGAAAACAAGAGATTTTTAAGTCATGTAAGAACGTCAACATAGCAGAAAAAACAACGCACCTTTCAAATTGCCGTCGTCAACATAAATACCGACGCGACTGTACATAGGCATATGTATATATATCACGTAATTATTATTCGCATTTTTACAGCATAATATTTTGGAGCACGAATATTCATATGTACGAAAATTGAAAAAGAAACATATTACTTCTGATGTTATAGAATCAAAGTGGACCTGGTTTGCCAGTCAGTCAAAATTCTAATTCTCAGCAAGCTCCAGGAGGACCTATGGTACCAGGCCAAATGGGACCAAATGGATCTCACATGATGCAGTCTGGTCCACATCAAATGAATACGAATGGACCGGGACAAATTAGTACTGGAGGATCTGGTCAAATAGGTCCGGTAGGGCCAAGCCTAGGTCCAGGAGGTCCTGGTCAAATGGGGCCAGGGGGGCCAGGACCAATTGGACCAAGTCATATGGGACAAGCTGGAGGACCACCAGGAGGTCCTCATATGAATCAGACTCCTCCACAAATGGGTCCAGGAAATGGACCTGTGCCACAAATAGTTTCTGGAGGACCTTCGCAAATGGTACCAGGAGGACCGGGACATATGAGTGGTCCACCAGGAGCTGGCCATATGAATTCAAACGGACCGCCAGGACCAAGTCATATAAATGCGACTGGATCATCAGGACCAGCACATATGAGTTCAGCTGGTCCACCTGGACAAGGACATTTGAATAATAACGGTCCATCAGGGTCAGGACATGTTAACACAAGTGGTCCAGTAGGATCTGGGCATATAAATGCGGGACCACCAGGTTCAACTCACATGAATACTGCTGGTCCGCCTGGAAGTCATTTAAATAGTGGATCACCCATGTCAAGTCATATGAATGCAAATGGTCCACCAGGAACTGGACATATGAGTGGACCAGGAAATCATTTAGGTCCTGGAGGACCAGGTCAAATGCCTCCAGGTGGATCTACTACACACAACTTGGGACCGGGAGCACCAAATCAAATAGGTCCTGGAGGTCAAAATCAAATGGTTCCTGGTAATCAAGCTCCTATGGGTCCTAGTCCCATGGGTTCCGTAGGGCAAGGAGGACAAATTGGGCCAAATGGACCTGGACAAATGGGGCATAATGGACCTTCACCAATGGGTCCAAATGGTTCTGGACAAATAAACATGGGAACTGCCTCGTCGCCAATGGGAATGGGAGGACCTGGAAGTCAGTTAGGTCCAGGAGGACCAGGTGGCCAAATGGTTCCGAGTAGTGGACCTGGAGGTCAATTAGGACCGAATAATCTCGGACAAATGGGACCGGGTAATGGTCCTGGAGGACAGATGCCTCCAGGTAATGGACCTGGAGGACCTATGGGTCCTGGTGGTGGTCCTAATGCACAAATGATTTCGAGTAGTGGACCTGGAGGTCAAATAGGGCCAGGAAATAGTCCTGGAGGACAAATAGGACCAGGAACTGCTAGTGGAAATCAAATAGGATCTGGAAATACTTCTGGAAATCCGATGACGCCAGGAAGTGGACCTAGTGGACAAATAGGTCCAGGAAATGGACCAGGAGGACAAATGGGCCCAGGAAGTGGACCTAGTACTCAAATGGGATCAGGTATTTTGCCTGGAGGACAAATGGGTCCAGGAAATAGTTCGAATAATCAAATGGGGCCTGGAAGTGGTCCAGGTGGACAAATAGGACCTAATGGTCCTGGGGGGCAAATGGTTGTAGGTGTTCCAGGGGTGCAAATACCACCAAGTGGTCCTGGAAACCAAATGGGACCTGGTGGTCCTGGTAATCAAATGGGACCTGCTGGTCCTGGTAATCAAATAGGACCAGGTGGACCAAATAATCAGCTAAGTCATAGTGGCACGAGCAATCAAATGGGACCAACTGGACAATCAGCTTCTGGTCAAATTGGTTCACAAAGTCAACAAATTGTGCCTGGAAATCCAGTACCAATCGGACCTGGCGCACCTGTAAATCAAATGAGTCAAACTGGTCCTGGTCAAATTGGTCCTACTGGACCTGGAGGTCCACCTGGTGCAGGACAAGAGAACTTGAATGCTTTACAGAAAGCTATTGACTCCATGGAAGAAAAGGGACTTCAAGAAGATCCGCGTTATTCTCAGCTACTGGCTTTACGAGCTCGCCAAGGTAGCATGGGAGAGAAACAAGCTTTCAGTTCACAACAATTACAGCAATTACGGTATATTTATTAATTTTATGATTATATATGTAATTAATTGTAAGAGTAATCTAAAAATATTAATGTTTTATATATAATTATTTGCAGTGTACAGATAATGGCATATCGATTATTAGCACGAAATCAACCGTTATCTCAACAACTTGCACTTGCTGTTCAAGGTAAATGAAGAACAAGTCTTTATAAGTTTTGTGTTTTAGATACTACTCAATCTTTTATATTTAAAAATACAAATACACAATTTACAAATTGTATACAACTTACACACTGTGTTGTATATTAAAAAAAACCAGTATTTTTACATTTGATGTCAAAAATGTCAGATTTTGAGTAGATATTAAAGCAATATTTAACAATTATTTAGAAGTACATTCGATTTTCAAAAATGTAGAAATTAACATTTTGAACAACTTTTTTTTCCATAACTTCCGCTCATCTTTAGCTTTTGATACATTCATGAAAAAGCGTGTGATATTTTTATTTTGATGACATTTTTACTTTGAAGCGATTATGTCTCTTAGGTTTGAGTTATATTTATTTACGAGCATACATATAAAAAAGAAAATTGTCCAAAATGTTGGTCTTTACGTCGTATTTAAAGATCATGGAAATTAATGAGATGTATGATCATTGAAAAATCATTTGTATGATCACCAAAAAATATTCTCTTTTTTTTGGTTTTGTATCTTAGAAATTATATTTAGTAATTTGTTTGAAAGGAATGGCTAATGTAAATAACTTTTACGTATAATTAGATATATTTTGAATCTTATTGTATTGTGAAAATACAGAAATAAAATAGAATAACCTACATTGAGTATCTAATGTAAGATTAATGTAAATAGGTGGAGCACCTCCTCCTCCAGGTATGGGACAGCGTACTCCTATAGATCCATCTCAAGGACCTCCAACTACTACAGGTCCACAAATCTCTGGACCGAACGTAATTGGTCCTGCAGTTCCTCCACGACCAGGTTGTCAAACACCACAACAACAACAACAACAACCTCCTCAACCAGGTGCAAAAACTAACAGAGTGACAAGTGTGGCAAAACCTGCTGGTCTAGATCCGCTATTAGTTCTGCAAGAACGTGAAAATAGGTAATTATTGAATTCAAGAATGGTATAACCCAGCACTCTGTTGGTTCCGCTACGGAGACATCCGTCATTTATTCCGTAACCAGTAGCTCTACTACGGGGATATTTCTTTTTAACATAATTACGCTCAAGATGTTTCTTTTTGTCATTGTTGGCATTGGCAATTTTTATCTGTAGTGCTACGTCTGTAATATTGCGTCTGTAAACGTGCTACGTCTGTAATATTGAAGTTAATTATTTTATGACCTTTTTTTTATGGCTAAAAACATGGAGTATTAAGGTCAAGAATAGATGGAGCACGTCTCTCTGTTCTTGGACCTACAGCCAAGAACAACAAAATACATAAAATATAATTTAATTCTTAGGCAATACCGTTAGGCCTATAAAGTAATTGCAAATATTCTAACATGGTTAGAGCAATGCAGTTTTTTGCAACTTTTTAGGATCATTAGATCTCTAAGTCAGTGTCTCGTGTCAACATCTTGCCATCGCTGGTTCATCACTCGCGACATCAGTCATTCGAGACTTTCCTTAACATGGAGAATAATGAATGTTGTGATGAGAATTTAAAGCTGAGTGATTGTGAAGACGTATTATTTTGAAGTATTTGAAGATAATTTAAATATCTTAACATCTAAAGACAGTGTTAATCATGATTCTGATACCTCAAGTAGTAGTAGCGAAATTATACCACGAAAGAGATGAAGAATGAGAATTATTGAAAGTGAAAGTGAAGATTCGTTAGAAGATTTAGATGAATGGCGTGAATTAACAGAAGAATTAGATATTCCAGAAAGAATACATTTTAGTGTATCGCCAAAAGTCATTGGACCACAAGTTTCTTCAAATATTGTACAGTCGATACAATATTTTAAATTGTTTTTTTACAGAAGAATTAGTAAATAAAATTATAAAAGAAAACAACAATTACGCAGAAAATGTTCTAAGAATGAAAGAAATATCTAGTAATTCTATTTGGCAAACCTCGGTGTGATGTGGAAACGGATGAATTTTGGGCTCTCATCGGAATTATCATAAACACGGGTATAATAATTCTGGCAAATGTGCAAGAATACTGGTGGGTTAGGGACAATAGTAGAATCCCTTTTTTAGTGACATATTTACAAGGAGAAGATTCAACCAGATATTCTGGATGTTGCATTTGAAAATACCTGATCCTACGAGAAATGACATTCAAACTAGTACTCAACGAATAATTTTTTAGAATATATAAATTCAAGATTTTCCGAACATTTTATACCTGGAGAAAATATTTGCGTTGATGAATTCGTAGTAAAATTTAAAGGAAAAATAAGTTTTATTACATACAATTCCAATAATGAAGTGGGGCATTCGAATATATATTTTAGCTGATTCCGAAACAGGATATGTGTATAATATTCTTCCATATTATGGAAATATCACTTCCGAGAATCTTTAGTCCGAATTTATTGGTCAGCACCAGAATTGTCCTGTATCTGTACCAACAATTATTGGTTATCGAGTACCTACCGTAAAAGGATATTACATGCTATATTAGCTGAAGAACTAAGAAAAATGAAATGCCACTTGACCGGTACCATACAAACAAATAAAAGGTATTCCAATAACTCTGAGAAAACCAAAATTTTATGAAAAAAGAACTGTTGCATATAGAAAGGGAAATACAACGCTCTCAACTTGGAGGAATAAGAGAACAGTATCATTATTGAGCAACTGGCATAATACTGGAATGATAACCAATAAAAGATTTAAACGAGGTATAGAAGTAATTGAAAAGTCAAGTGTAGTTGTCGGGTACACAAAGTCAATGGGCGGTGTTGATCGGATTGATCAATATGCCTCCAGTTATTGCTTTTTGAGGAAATCATTTAAGTGGTGGCGGAAACTATTTTTCTGGGGACTGGAGATATGTATCATAAATTCATACATTTTGTGTAAAACTGTACAACAGAACAAAAATGAAAAGGCACTGACGCATTTACGATATCGAAAAATTTTAGTCCATCAACTCGTAGTAGATTTTCGTTAGGACAGAAAAAGAACTTGTGCATCAATGAATGAAACCAGATTAAACGAAAAACTTCATATAATGAGGAAAGCTGGAAAGAGGGACTGCGTTATGTGTTCTAAGAAGAAAGAAAAGGATGGCAGACGTCAAACAGATAATTACTGTGACACTTGCCCAAGTAAACCTAGAATGTACATGGGAGACGGTTTCCAAAGATATCACACCATGGTGAATTACAAAATTTAAAATTTATGTTTTATTTACAAGAGAAAAATGTATATATAATGTATTTATAAAATCAAATGCATTCACAAGCACGTGTAATTTTTTCAACTCAAAATAAGACTTTCTTTTTTTCACGCTTTCTGACGCCCCGCTGCAAAAATGTGCCGGAGTTGCTGATAGGTAGTGGTTGAGAAACGCGCGGAGTGCTAAGGGATAAATTATACCAGTATCAATGTGAGAAAAAAGTACATTTTTTTCTCATATGTTGAGAAAGTTATGTGCAGCTTTCATTAATTAAAATGCCGCATAATTAAATATATTAAATACAAATTTACTAAAAAAATATTGTACAAAGAAAGATTTATTTTAATATTAAAAAGAGTATGACTTTAGATTTATGCTACACAGTATGTTCGCTTTATTTGTATTCTCACTATTACTATATGATATATGGAAGATATTTGACTTCATAGAGAAAATATAAGTTTTTTTTTTTAATATTTTTAATTATAAAGATTTTAATGGCAATATTTTTTTTAATGGAACTTTTATTATGAACTTTTTGTGTATGTACTTTTATTTAATGTACTTTTATTATTGCTAATTTACTATGCTTTTTAAAACGAATTCAGTGATGTGAATAACGACTATTTTTATTTAATAATGTATCGGCTATTTTTATAAATATCAATAACAAGCGTCAATTTCAATAAGTGTTTATCGAATGTATACAATTGAATATGTTCCTCATCAATTATGCATTTGATATATAACGTCTTATCACACTATCGGTGGGAAAGGTATTAATACTGGCAGACTGACGTCGAAAGAGAGATCGGGTATTAATACCTTTTGTTTAGAAAGCACATTTTTTGATGCAGCACATACTCTGCACTGTTCCTGGGTACATTTTTTTTCTCCTGGTATTAATCCCTTGATGTATTTTGACGTATTTTTATTATTTATAATTTTTGATTTTCGCCCACTAGGTATGCGAGTACTTAGAATTTCACTGGTTTAACTTGGAATCTTTACTCATGATATAATGAATATAGGTGAAAATTTAGAAATTTAGAAAGTTCATATGCATAGGCAGTTCATTGCTCTAAGAATATTTATAAAAGGATTTTCGTTGGAAAAGAGAATTTAATGATTAGTCGAAGTATTTGTGAGTTTTGTTCATTTACGTGGACTTTATACGAACTTGTAAATGACTTAGAACTTGTGACTGTGTTTATCTCATTATTTGTTGCTGTTATTAACTGTACGTTTTGTGTTTGCAAATAAATTGAATTTTACTTACTATATTTACTGTTAGTAACTTACGTACTTTTACTTTTAGTGTATACTTAGTTTTAGAAACATTATGAGTGTCTCACAATCAGAAATGTATAAAAAATTTTATAAAATATAATTTGAATTCTAAAAATTTAAATATTAATCATATATATTTTTTATATTTCATGCAGTAATTTAAATATTCATTTTTATAATTGAACCATATTAATAAAATAAACGCATAAGGCCTAAGTTGATTACCGATAACTTTTTTCTTTCTTTTCTTAAGTTAAAACTCTATATTTATAATTTTGAAAATATTTGATATTTTAAAATTATAAATATACAATTATAGAGTTGCAGCACGCATAGCGTTACGGATGGAACAATTGAGTAATTTACCAACCAATATGCCAGAAGATCTTCGTATCCAAGCACAAATTGAATTGCGAATGCTTAGGGTGTTGAATTTCCAAAGACAACTACGATCAGAGGTAATGAAAACAAATATTAATAATATTATTTTATTGTTACAAAAATGATAAAAATGTTTTTTTTATTAATTATAACTATTGTTATTTCTAGATTTTAGCATGCACTCGAAAAGATACTACTTTAGAAACTGCAGTGAATGTAAAAGCCTATAAGCGTACGAAAAGGCAAGGTCTTCGTGAAGCTAGAGCTACCGAGAAACTTGAAAAGCAACAGAAGTTAGAAGCTGAACGTAAACGCAGACAAAAACATCAAGTAATTAGATTTTTAATTTTTTATTAAAATTATTATTAATAAAAATTATATGTAATTTTAATTTTTATTTTAAAAGGAATTTCTTAGTTCTGTACTTCAACATGGCAAAGATTTCAAAGAATTTCATCGAAATAATGTGGCTAAATTGGCTAGACTCAACAAAGCTGTTCTCAATTATCATGCAAATGCTGAAAGAGAACAAAAGAAAGAGCAGGAACGTATTGAAAAAGAACGTATGAGACGTCTCATGGCAGAAGACGAAGAAGGTTATAGAAAGCTGATTGATCAAAAGAAAGATAAACGGTTAGCGTTCCTGTTGTCACAAACAGATGAATATATCAGTAATCTTACCGAAATGGTAAAACAACATAAGATAGAACAAAAAAGAAAGCAAGTAGAAGAACAAAAGCGAAAAAAGGTAAGAAAAAACTAGTTTCTGCAATTATAATTAATCAATTTATTATATTATGTACTATCACTGAAATAGAAAAAAAAGAAGCTACAAGATGGTGAAGGAGGCGAAGATGGAAATGCTAATGAGGATACTCGTGTTGGAGTAATTGAAACAGCTACTGGTCGCACATTGACTGGTGAAGAAGCTCCTTTAATGAGTCAACTTTCAACATTTTTGGAATCTCATCCAGGTTGGGAACCAATCGAATCAGAAAGTGAAGACGATGAAGATGAAGAAGAAGAAGAAAATGAAGGTGAAGAAAAGGGAGAAAATAAAGAAAAATCTACTGGTGATTCAGAAGAAGAAAAAGTTAAAAAAACGATACATAAAGCCAAAGTAGAAGATGATGAATATAAAACTGAAGAACAGACATATTATAGTATTGCACATACTGTACATGAAGTAGTAACAGAACAGGCATCTATAATGGTCAATGGAAAATTGAAAGAATATCAAATAAAGGTTTAATATTAATATTAATATATTTTACATGCGAAGCTATTTTTAAAATATACATTACAAAATTTGATTTTAGGGTTTGGAGTGGTTAGTTTCATTATTTAACAATAACCTTAACGGTATACTTGCGGATGAAATGGGTCTTGGTAAAACTATTCAAACAATAGCTTTGGTGACTTATCTTATGGAGAAGAAAAAAGTGAATGGACCATTTCTTATAATTGTTCCTTTATCGTATGTATTATTTTCATTAATTGTTTTAAAATACAGGAAAAGTGAAAAAAGTATAAAAATTATGTCTATCATATAATGTAATGATATTGTGAGTAGAACATATTTTCTTTCAGAACACTGTCAAATTGGGTATTGGAATTTGAAAAGTGGGCTCCCAGTGTGGTAGTTGTATCATATAAAGGTTCACCAGCTGGTAGAAGAGCTATTCAATCTCAAATGAGAGCCACTAAATTCAATGTTTTGCTTACTACGTACGAATATGTTATTAAAGACAAAGGCGTTTTAGCAAAGTTACAGTGGAAATATATGATTATTGATGAAGGTCATAGAATGAAAAATCACCATTGTAAATTAACTCAAGTGTTAAATACCCATTATTTGGCTCCTCATCGACTTTTATTGACAGGAACACCATTACAAAATAAATTGCCTGAATTGTGGGCGTTACTAAATTTTTTACTTCCTTCAATCTTCAAATCTTGTAGTACTTTTGAGCAGTGGTTTAATGCTCCATTTGCAACTACTGGTGAAAAGGTCGAACTAAACGAAGAAGAAACTATTCTTATTATTCGTCGATTGCATAAAGTATTACGACCTTTCTTGTTGAGACGTTTAAAGAAAGAGGTTGAGTCACAATTACCTGATAAAGTGGAATATATTATCAAATGTGACATGTCTGGACTGCAAAAGGTTCTTTATAAACATATGCAAAGTAAAGGTGTATTGTTAACTGATGGTTCTGAAAAGGGAAAACAAGGTAAAGGAGGTGCCAAAGCCTTGATGAACACCATTGTGCAATTAAGAAAATTGTGCAATCATCCATTCATGTTTCAAGCTATTGAAGAAAAATATTGCGAGCATGTAGGCACGCAAGGATCTGGTGTCATTACTGGTCCCGATTTGTACCGTGCATCTGGAAAATTTGAACTATTAGATCGGATTCTTCCGAAATTGAAAGCAACAAATCACAGAGTACTATTATTCTGTCAAATGACACAGTTAATGACAATTATGGAAGATTATTTGAGTTGGAGAGGTTTTATGTATTTACGGTTAGACGGTACTACAAAAGCTGAAGATCGAGGAGATTTACTGAAAAAATTCAACGATCCTGGTTCCGAATATTTCTTATTTTTATTATCTACGCGTGCTGGTGGTCTTGGATTAAATTTGCAAGCTGCAGATACCGTTATTATTTTTGATTCCGATTGGAATCCGCATCAGGATCTACAAGCGCAAGATAGAGCACACAGAATTGGTCAAAAAAATGAAGTACGCGTACTTAGATTGATGACAGTTAATTCTGTTGAAGAAAGAATATTAGCTGCTGCCAGATATAAGTTGAACATGGATGAAAAAGTTATACAAGCGGGAATGTTCGATCAGAAATCCACTGGCTCTGAACGACAACAATTTTTGCAAAGTATTTTACATCAAGATGATGCTGAAGATGAGGAAGAAAATGAAGTACCAGATGATGAAACAGTTAATCAAATGATTGCACGAACAGAAGGTGAATTTGAAATATTTCAGAAACTAGATTTAGAACGAAGAAGAGAAGAAGCGAAATTGGGACCAAATAGAAAATCTCGGTTATTAGAGGAAGCTGAGTTACCCGATTGGTTGGTTAAAGATGATGATGAAGTTGAAAGATGGACATATGAAGAAGATGAAGATAGATTCCTTGGGCGGGGCTCAAGACAACGAAAAGAAGTTGATTATACTGATAGTTTGACTGAAAAAGAATGGCTTAAAGCAATCGATGATGATGGAGCTGAATATGAAGAAGAAGAGGAAGACGATAAAAAGAAAAAGAAAACACGAAAACGAAAGAAAAAAGGTGAAGAAGATGACGAACCCATGCCTAAGAAACGAAGAGGAACAGGGTCATCAATTGATCCAAAAATGAAAAGAGCTATGAAAAAGTTGCTGATGGTGGTTGTTAATTACACTGATAGTACAGATGGCAGGCTTCTTAGCGAACCATTTATGAAATTGCCATCCAGAAGAGAATTACCAGATTATTATGAAATTATTAAAAAACCATTAACTATTAATAAATTACTTCAAAAGATTGAGGAAGGAAAGGTAAATATGAATTATTTATATTATTTATATAAATATATATCAAATTAATATCAAATCATCTAAGAAATCATAGAGATAATAATCTCTAAATTTGAATTCAAGGTTATAATAAAAATGTAATATAATAAATTGTTGAATTCGTTTTTGCATCAATTACAACAGTGTGAAGTCAGAAATACATGTCATTTAAAAAAATTAAGATTTAACTGTTTGGTCGGATGAAAACTTTTTTTGGAAATTTTGTGTTGAGAATTGAAAAGAAGAATTGAAATTGAAATTGCAATTTGTAGTCAACTAAAAAATTTAACTTTTGTTTTAGATTTTTTTTCTCAGATGATTGAAAATATCTAAAAAATTGTGAGAACTATTTAACACGTTAACCGCCATGTGTGACCGCAAATTGTTTCTTCTGTAGCGCTACGATGGTCATTGGTGACTTCAAATGTTTCTAATTGTAAAAGTTGAATGAACATTGACAGTTAATGCATTTTGAACATCATCGCTAATTAAAGAATACTTTGTAAATAAAATGTGCACTATTCAACACTTAAAAATTTTTATTAGAAAATCAAAAATAAAAGATTAATTTTTATCAAATCTTCTATCTACCGGTGTATTGTATTAAAGCATTTCAAACATAGATCTGGCTGGTCAATACAATTAAGCAGTATGTGGTAACCTTTTTGGTCCGATTCTTAGTCTAAGTAATCTTTGTTCCAAAATTTGCAAAATTTTTTTGGTAACACACTGCAATATTTTCGAACTAGGTATGCTAGCCTTTCCTTCTCTCATTTTATGCCATAATCTTCTTAGAATAGATATATTTGGTTTGGTGCTTCTATATCATGACACTGTGTGCATGAGATGCATTGCCAGTTCCATTCTAAAGTCAAAGATTTTTATTTTTTTGTTCGTTGTCAGTTTATATAATAATAGCGCATTTGTAACTGATGTATTTAATAATAATTCGATAGTTAATTTTATATACCACTTGAGCGTTTTTCTGTGCGGTGTAGAATATGCTATCATCTGATCGGACAAATCTAGCACATTTTCTTACGTTGTAATCCAAAACTACCGTTGGTTTTTCACATGTGTAATTATTTTTGCATACAGTTACTGTTTCTGCCGAATGTTTTGTGGAAATCATTAAAATATCTCGTCTGACTTCCCATTTCGCAAATAGCCATAACGTAAATAAATATTTCAAAATAATTATCAAATGTCATCGAGTACACTAAGGCCGCGATCCGTGACCACCATAAACGCCCCATGGGTAAAAATGTTGTCTTATATAACTATATTTATTATTATTTATTATTATTTTGCTTAGAATAATAAAACTTTCGTGGCGTCAAAAAAATTTGTGATTTCGGAGTGGTGGCCAACGTGTTAATAATACATTCTGTATCATCGTATATCTGTATCATAGTAAAGATACAGTATCTGTACAGTTCTGGAATCGAGACCGCTATAGAATGGTATTAATGTAGACTTTTTATATGTTATTTTAAACTTTTTATATGCTAGCAGCGATAGACATAAAGAAGGATGAGTGAGAAGTTAGAGTACTAAATAATTGATATAATCAAATTTTAATCTCATAAGTCTTTTCAACATATTAATAAAATTTCGATTTATAATCTGCAATAAAAATGTTTCGTCGTTGATTAGTATTGTTTTAGCGACACAAGAACGGTACAAATATTAAAAAAAACATCGCTGGTGTGAAGATAAAACATTAGCCATTAATTACAATCTTTCCAAGTTTTTATTTGTTACTTTATTTTATATTATTGTAATTATATCTTAGAAAGTTTATATTTGTATTTATATTTCTAAATTTATAATTTATATTTATACCGTTATAGTATGCCGACTTTGATGATCTTGAGAAGGATTTCATGCAGCTTTGTAAAAACGCGCAAATTTATAATGAAGAAGCTTCTCTTATACACGAAGATTCTATTGTTCTACAATCTGTTTTTACAAATGCACGTCAACGTATCGAAGAAGAAGGCAATAATTCTGACATGGATGATAAAGGTACTTCATATTATTATAATTTAATATAATAGTGATAAAATGATTTTATATGCATGAAATTTTATAAGGTGACGGTGAAGAAGGATCAGATGCAGATTCTAGTGTTAGAATGAAAATCAAATTAAAAGGAAGAAAAGGTGAAGGTAGAGGAGGTCGGAGGAAAAGAGTCACTAAGAAATATATATCAGATGACGATGATGATGCTGACGATAACTGAAGATTATATGAAGACTGTATGAATTTTTAGATTTATCTTAGGTATAAATAATTCAGCCACTTCGGATTATTATCCTATGCAACTGTTATCAAGTAGTTCAACTATATGAGATTTTATAAAAAATATAACCAAGTATTATAATTTTTTGATTATAAGACAGAAGTACTATTAATAATTAAGTTATAAATTTTTTGAAATTGTCGCTGTTAAAAATAGCATCTTGACGTCCATATTAAATTGAATTCTACATAAAGTAACTACATAAATTCAGATACGTGTAAAAGGTACAAGTGATACAATGAAATTGTAAAATCTTTTAGTGCTTAAAATGTACTATTTTTGACGCTTTTTAACACAATTTCTTCAACTTAGTACTCCTACAAGTAATTGTTTTATTGTAAGGAAGAATTGATATAACTCGGTTTTATGACTCATCTGTGAATTACTAACAATAAGAAAAATTGATTTCAAAAGAATATCGCAAGTGCCTACGTATATTTGAAATATTTCCAGCTATGACTTATTCAGTTGATAATTTTATTTAATTTTTCGCTGAAAAATTATAAACTTTGACAGATTTTACAACCTCATTATATTGTTTCTCTCTATAATAATCTCATACTTTATTCAAAATAAATATATATATGTATTTACATGTAACTTGTATAATATGCAGTAAGCGTATTTTTTTATAATTTAGCGTTACGTATTAATACGTAATTTTATTTGAATTTTAAAGTAAACTGTATATTAAATTCTAACGCATTCTTTTTTTAGATAAATTCTTTATTCATGAATTAAACTATTGATATGTTAAAAAAATGTTAGTTACTACAGTATTTGGAAAGCAAAATTTTTAGTTCAAATTTATTATTTTGCGGATATTTTGCATCGTTGGAACCAAAAATCAAAGTTATTTTTAAAAATATTATATAACACTTGAAAATTATAATGAAATTCAATTATACCTAAAACGTAATGTTGATTTGTAAAAGAATCATTTATCATCACTTGATAGCAACTAATTATTAATACTTTGAGTGCCGAAAGTTTGTATTTATAAATATATTTCATTGATATAATAAAAAATATATATTTATTTATCTACAAATTAAGACTTCATTATTTAAATTCAATATGTTATATAAATAAGTAATGAAATGTAAGTAAGTACGAAAATTGTTCCTATTTGAGTAAATAATTTCGTCTCCGAGAGAGAGGTCTCTGCGGTAAATTGTGCGTCTCCCATTTCTGAGAGACGTAGCACTCAAAGTGTTAATATTATTATTGAGTAATATTTTGATAAATATGTACACATATAATAATTCCAAAATTTTGCCATTGAATGTTTATCTTTCAATGCATTTTGACGTAAGATAAAAATACATATTAATTATTTTACTTCTCAATATTTAAATATAAATTATTATTCTTAATGTATTACATATACAGAAAGCAATTTGTTTGACTGTAATGTTTCATTGGTGAGTTCCATCATTTATAGAATGCTGTAGTGTTAGGAAAAGGCAATTTATTTCATTTTTTTATTACACAAAAACCTTATCTTATATGTAATGTAAGTAAATAAACATTGGAAAACTAATAACAATAATGATTCATATATTTGTGCTTCAGCTATATCTATGCTTATACTTATAATAGGAAAATCCATACTATGATATATAGAAAGCTTATTATATGACAATTATAATTATTATTTAATGTTTATCAACTAATATAACAGTGCTTAGTTATAGCGATTTCTGTTTGATTGATTACAGCTCCATATATTTGCTAATACAGTACCTTGATCTGAGCTATAATTATTAATATGTTAAATAAACTTTTTCTCCCATATCTCACTCTCATTTAATGTTATTTTTGTTTATATTTTATACAGTTATAAATTCATTCAAAGGTAAGCTAGTCATAAAAGAAATATAATTGTTTGGATAACTGGAGTAATAATTCTCTTACTAGTCGTAACTAAGCGAATAGTGCTATATGTATTGAGACATGAAATTTGACATTCCGTTTCTGAAAAAAAAGTAAAAAATACTTATGAAGAAGAAATCTAATATATAATTTGAAAGAATTTTTTTATGCTTGTTCTAATACTAATAATTTGAAAGAACAGTATAAAAATTGTAACAATGTAATATGTAAACAAGCATAAATAATTTTTCTTCGTTCTTTTCATATAGATAATATATTGATATTATGTATGTTATAATTAATATTAATTAAATAGATGTGATATAGGCAATAATACCATATAGGGCGTCATGAATTTAAGTGTCAGAACTTTCAAAGTGTTTAGGAGACCGATAAACTAATTATAAGAAAAAATTCTTTAGAGATTAGCTAGTTTCTTGGAGAAAATCGTGAAAAAAAGAATAAAGTTTTGCACTTATTCTGTTATCATCTCTATCTTCATCTTCCATATCACTCGTATTACCATTATAAATACCATTATAAATTGTAAATCACCTATTATCATCTATATTATTTATTTAATGAAGATATTCAAAATGCTTGCTTTTTAGCAGCAATGCAAGAATATTGACCACTTTGATTTTAACTTGTTTTTTTTATTTTTAGTGCTACCATTTGGTCTCTTAGTGGCTCTCTTGAGTTAATTAATATCAAATAAATCTATTAAATAAGTGAAAAAATGAAAACTTTTTTAATTTGTTTTTTATGACTTTTTCCAAAATGCAATAGAAATAAACGAATCTCTAAAGAATTTTTTTAATTAAAGGATTATCGACCATCTACACGCTCTTGAATTTTTGATATTTAAATAAGTGTATCTATAAATAATATCAAATATAATATATATAAGTAATATCAATTAGAGTATCATTTACTTCACATTTACAAATTTTTAAAATAATTATTTTAAAATTAATCTTTATCACTTTATCATTTATATAAATAATACATCATCTTATTAATATTAAAACAAATTCACAAATATACACAAATAGTAATAATTGCTGCGTTTGATAAAATTGAGTTTATTTTATACTTAGAGAATTTTATTTTACTTAAATTATGAAACATATTTTACTTATTCCTTGAAATATAAGGTCATTAAAATCGTTGAGAAGTCCTTTTCTCTAGATAGTTATCCAAATTTTTTGTGTAATAGAATAATCCTGGATTTGTCTATGATTATTTTACGTATTCATTTCTTTTTATATATGTATAAATTTATTATTGCTGATATTCAATATTACATTCTCTTAATCATGTACATTTTTGTAATTTTACAATTTTATTAATTTCGTACATCTAAACTATTTCTCAAACATATTATAATTTAAAGATATCAGCAATTTGTTTATCTGTTATAAATTACATTTAACATTTCATTTTCATATTTATCACATAAATATCTTCTATATATTTTTTATTTTGAATAACTTGTACTTTGATTATCAATATTTAATTTAATATGTAACTTTTTTCCTATTAATTTTAACAGGATTTTTAAAAATATAATTTTGCTTCGTATTCAAAAGAAATTTGTTATTTTTTCAAATTAATCAACAATAATTTAATTCTTTTATATTTTCATTTTATTTTTTTTTCTTTTTGTAATGTTTTGTATCGTAATCTATCTAAATATATCTAAATATTCTCTTTAATCTAAGTATTTACTAACATGACTCATTGCACAAGTTACACTATATGGATATGTTTTATTTACTAAATATTGCTAACGTCGTCTGTGCAATTTTCATTATCTTTTTTTTCTTATTTTCTTTCTTGACATATTGAATATGAACTCAATGTATTGACCTCGTCCACTTTAAATCTTTCTTTCTGCAAACTTGAACAGTTTCAAAACTAATTTATTAACTTGCCACCTGAGATTAACACCTAGAAAAAACAGAATTTTAATATACAGTATACAGTTATCTTAAATTCTTTGTTTAAATCATAGAATAGATTTTCTAGTTTTTCTATCTTTTTTCTTTTCTCCTATAACTATTTCATTATCTACTATTACTACATTACGTTACAGATGTGCTCAAATTTTTATATGTGCATAGATGTAATTTAGATTGCTTATATTCTTCATCTATCAAAAAATGTTAATCTTTCATTTTGCAGATGATTTAATCCATATCTTTATAGTCATCTTTATAACTTACATATTTTATTCTTCTCTATTTTCTTTGGAAATATGCATATATTTTTTTTTTCTAATCCATTTAGAAATGTACTTTGAAGATCAAATGAATAATTTTATTTTATTTTTTCGATGTCAATGCATTGACTAAGTCAATTTACAAACGTAAAAACGAATATCAAGTGTCAAAATTTTAAACGTATCGCAAATCTAAAAAATTTGTTGATATTTCTTACAAACTGCAAGTCTAGGTCAATTTATAACAACATTAACGAATATGAACCGCAAATGAGTGTCGAAATGCAAAACATGTTGCATATCAAAATATTTCGGTGAAATATGCGATATTCCTTCCAAAATTGCGTCTAGGTGAACATATAACGATAATGACGGATATCAAGTTAAAACGGGTCTCGAAGTTGCAGAACATATGTAACTGAACTCAAAATATTTCGGTAAAATTTGTCGATATTCTTTTCAAAGTCGCAAATCTAGGACAATTTACATTGAATAGGATGTTAAAACGTGTGTCGAAAATGCAGAACATTCCGCAAATCAAAATATTTCATTATAATTCGTCAATATTTCCAGAAACGCAAGTCTAGGTTTACAACGATTTACAACGATAATAACGAATATGAAGAGGAAACGAGTGTCGAAATAGCAGATCATTCCATAACTCAAAATATTTCGGCGAAATTTGTTGAAATATTTTGAGTTACGGAAATTTTCCTTCTAGAATCCCAAGTCCAAGTCAATTTACAGTAATAATAACTAATAACATGAGTTCTTATGAGGCAGCAGGTTTTCAAAAAATATTGAAGACTTTCGAGGAAAAATATTACAAGGTATTATATTTTGCTGAAACATCGCGATACGTATCAGGACAGACCTCAAGGAGATGGTACGGTAGTTTTTGACTGCAGAAATTCTCATGTAACAGAAATTTATTTAAAAATATCGAAGCACGAGGATCCGGCATAAGAATCGCTGCGAGCGAGAGTCAATATTTTTGTCAAAATAACAAGTCTGGGTCAATTTACAGCCATAATTACGAGTATGAAGAGAAAATGGTAATCGAAATGGCGGAACATGCTCAAAACAATTCGGTAAAATTTATTATTTTTACCAAAATCTAGATTGGTTTACAGAAATGAACAACAATGAATATGACTTGGAAGAGGTGACGAAACAGCGGAACATACTCAAATACAACATTTTGGGAAATTTTGTCGATATTTCTGTCAAAATAGTAAGTTTGGGAAAATATACAGCGATAATTATGTATGTATATAAAAATAAAATGGCAAAGGTAATTGCGGAACACACTCAAAAACTAAAAATATTTTAGACAAAATTCGTCGATATTTCAAGAAATCGCAAATTTACATAAGTTCATAGCGAAATTCAATATTGCGTCGATATTTCTAATAAAATAGAATGTTTTCGACAATTTACAGCAACAATTACAAATATGAAGAGAAAACGGCAGAGGAAATAGCAGAACACACTCAAACTCGAAGTATCTATAGCGGATAAAATTTCTTTGAAATTTTAACGAATATCTCAAATATTCTTCCAAGCTTGGAACGACTTACAGCGATAGTTCTAATATCGAGAGAAAACGGTAAAGATAATCGTAGAAAACACTGAAACCATAAATATTTCGGCAAAATTCAACGATATATAAAAAAATCGATGATATAACGTTATACGTTTCTCGTTCTACGTTCTACGTTCTATGTTCAAAGTTCCACGTTCTACGTAGTACGAACGTACGCGTCTTAAGTTCTACGAACAACTTTGCGTTAAAATTTTACATTAAGCGTTCTAGGTCCAACGTTCTACGTTCTACTTTCCAGATTCTACTTTTAACGTACTACATTCAATGCTCTACGCTCTACGCTCTTCGTTCTTCGTTAAACGTTCAACTATCAGAGTTCTACGCTTCACATAATCCGTTCAACGTTCTACCTTCTATGTTCTACGATATACTTTCAATGTTCCACGTTCGACGATACATATACGTTTTACATTCGGAATATGTTCAACGTCAACGTCCTACGTTCTACATTCACTGATATACGTTCAACGTTATACATTCAACATTCTACGTTCTGCGTTCGACGTTGTACTTTAAGTATTAAACCTTAAGTATTATATCTTCAACGTTCAACTTCCTATGTTCAACCGTGTATGTTCTACATTCAACGTTCTATGTTCTACGTAAAACGACATATGTATGTACATTCCACGTCCTGCGTCCTACGTTCAACGTTATACGTACAACGCTCTACGTTTTACACCCCAGACAAAATGATAGCATAAGCGTGCTATCTTTAATTTCTCGTGCTAAGATTATGCTAGCAAGTTATATGTATAACGTACTTTCTACGAATATGTAAACATAACATAGACTGATCTTACTTCAATAGGTTCTCGTAGTTGGAAAAGAAACACATAATCCGACGCAGCAAAATGACAGCACTAGAATTTACATTTTCTTCAGTGTTTCATGATCTTGCACGGAGTTATTACGTTCAATTGGTGTATAGAGTTTTGTCACATTACTATTCGCATAATGGGTCGTGCCAAAAAGCTTAGTGAAAACGAAACTAGCACAATTTTAGCTCTAAGGAAACAAAAGCTGTCTATTACTTAAAAACAATTACAAAAGAAGTTAATCGCAGTAGAAAAGTTATATATAATAACTGCTCAAAGATACAAGTGTATACGGAAAGAAAAAAAGTACAGGAAGACCAGCAGTGTTATCTGAGCGCGATACACGAGCAATAATATGCGCGGCTTCCAATTCTTATGCTATTGAGAAAGAGATCGCTAAGAAAGCTGGAGTGGAAACAACACGGAAACGTACAGAATGTTCGTCGTGTACTCCAGACTAGCAACATTATAAACCGAAGTAGAATAATGACAAAACTAGCATTAAATATAAGACATAAGGACGTTTGGTATTTGCAAAGAAACATGTACTTATTCATCAAAATGAAATCACTGCGTATAGTACTCTGGAACGTCAATGGTCTAGCCCAGCATAAAAGTGAGCTAGAATACTTCTTCAATAAGACATACAAGTAATGCTCATTTCTGAAACGCATTTTACAAATAAAAATTTCTTAAAAATACATGGACGTAAACATACACAACATCCTAGTGGAAGAGCCCATGGGGTCTCTGCAATTATCATCAAATCTACTGTGAAACACTATAAACTTCCATCGTTCGAATCAGACTATCTCCAGCCAACGAATGGCGATAGAAGACTGGCATAGTCCACACTGTCTGTGGTATACTGTCCCCCTAAACACAGTCTCTCCAAAGACAGTTTTGATCACTTCTTCGAAAGCTTGGGAGGAAGATTCATCGCAGGCGGCGACTTTAATGCCAAACATCCACAATGGGGAAGCAGAATCATCACTACAAGAGATAGGGACCTCTTAAAAAGCATTCAACAAACTCAATTATCCAAGTTCAAACGAACCCATCTATACTGGCCAACTGACCCAAACAAACTACCCGATCTGCTGGACTTCTTTGTGATTAAAAATCTTTCCGCGTTACACAAAAATCAGCTAAAACTCTCCTCAGATCATACACCTATCATTGCAGTTATTAATTCATCGTTTATTGAAAACCGGCCAAATGGACAAATTCACAACCAACTTACAAACTGGCACTTTAGGGAAGCCTTCAACACATCCTTATCAACTCCGTTGTCGTTAAGAACAGAGAATGATATTGACGCAGCAGTGGATTGTATGCAGCAACAACATAATAATTGCGATTTGTTCCTCTTGACCCAATCAGGAAGAAATCAACCATAAGAAATCAACCCTATCCGGACTACATAAAGAGAAAAATCGCAGAAAAACATAAACTCAGAAGAATATGGCATTCTAGTAGACTACCTGAAGCGTAGGCTAAATAAAGCTACGGTAAAACTGAGGAAAGTCCTCCATAATTTCAAAAATTACTGTTTTCAAAAATATCTAGGGAATTACGTCTCCTTCGGCGGACGTAAACCACTCGCTCTGGAAAGCATCCAGAAGGTTCACTCGCCAATCCCAAAAAATTCCATTCGCATTAGGGGGAGGAATTGTTTGGGGCGCAAGGAGGATGGGCACGTAGTCCTACAGACAAGGCAAATGTGTTTGCTCTCCACCTAACTGAAGTATTTAAACCTCATCGTCCAACTTAGAAGAAGCAGAAATCATAGATTACCTACAATCCCCTTTCCAGGGGTCCCTTCCTATCGTACCTTTTACAGCCGCAGAGGTGAGAGATATGGTTCAGCTTCTCAATTCCAAAAAAGCACCGGAGCACGACAGAATCAGTAACAAAGCGATCAAAGAGCTCTCCAAGAAAGAAATTGCATTCCTCACATCAATACTTAACGCAATCCTTCGTTTATTACCCAAAATCTTGACAACTATCAGTTATCACCATTATCCATAAGCCGGAAAAGCTATCCACGAGGCAAACTCATAACGTCCAGTCGGTTTACTGCCAAACATTTCTAAATTATTTGAAAAATTACTCATCAAACGCCTTCATCCCATACTAGAAGAATTGAAGGTTATTCCTGACCACCAGTTTGGCTTTCGTAAGCGGCATTCAACAATAGAACAAGTCCACCGAATAGTATATGAAATCAGTCAAGATCTAGGAAAGAAAAAACACTGTTCCGCAGTGTTCCTAGACATCCAACAGGCATTTGATAAGGTATAGCACGCTGGACTAAAGTACAAACTCAAAAAAATCCTACCTCATCCTTACTACTCCATACTTCAATCATACCTAACTATTAGAACCTTGAGAGTGAGATACCTACACACTAACTCCTTAACCTTTCCTATTAATTCCGGGGTTCCTCAAGGCAGTGTCCTTGCACCTCTTATATTCCCTGTGTACAGTCGATCTATCTATTCCATCAGAGGTAATAACTGCAACATTCGCGGATGATACAGCTCTATTATCATCTCATGAAGATCTGCAAATAGCATCTACATCTCTTTAACGAAGTCTCGACACCTTGGAAGAATGGTACCACAAATGGCGATTTAAAGTCAATGAAAATAAATCAACGCACATTACATTTACTCTACGAAGACAAAATTGCCCACCAGTGATTTATAACAACTCAATAATTCCGACCAAAGATTTGGGTAAATACCTGGGATTGCACCTCGACAGAAGATTAACATGGAAACAGCATATCAAAGCTAAATGTAGCCAACTGAAGTTAACAGTTAAACAATATTACTGACTCTTGGGTGGACAAATTTAAGCCTGGAAAATCAACTACTACTCTACAAAATCATCTTGAAATTCATCTGGACTTACGGAATTCAACTTTGGCGTACAGAGAGCAACTCCAACATCGAAATACTCCAACACTTCCAAAACAACAAGAATAATCACAAATGCACCTTGGTATGTAACAAACGAAATAATTCACCGTGAGCTCACGTACGCACAGATGCAACTCACGTGTGAGTAGCCACCCTAACTCTTTGGTCACTCAACTGTTGGATTCTACAGTACACACACGAAGACTAAAAAGATACTACCCTGTGGACCTTCACTATAAGTTTATATAAACATCCGAACATATATATCTCATTAATCGACGCTAGTAGTAGTAACTACTCTGCATGTCATTGACTCACGCTAGCCTACTTACTTATAATCCTCAATGAGGATTAATTATAATGTTCTTAAAGAAAAAAAAAAACTTTTTGTTATATAAAACATATAGTTGTGTTATATGAAACATATACAGTGAGTCACAGAAGTACTCGTACTCTTCTTATTGTTGACTTTGAATGGATGCTATTTATTTATAATGCATTTTAGACAATTCTTATGATGGGCATTGTGTACTGGAATAACTGAACTTTCAAAACACTATAAATTTTATTGTAAAAAAATATGTTAACATAACAAAAATGGAAGTCTAGCTAAAATTGAACAAAATTCGAGTCACAGAAGTATTCGTACCGAAGAAATTATTCAAATTTAAAATCAAAATATTTACAGTTGCAGTCATCTCCGGCTTATATCGTTATTCTATTCATTAATATAATGTATATATTATGTGAGTACGTAGTATTACATTGCCAGAGTCAATACGAGTCGAAAATGTGCCGAAAAGGTACATAATGAAGTTTCGTTATTTGAACGAAAACTAATTTTTAATTGAACGAAAGTCTTACTTAGAAATTTCAAAATTAATAAAAAGAAGTAAGCCGACAGTGCAATACGTGATAAAGAATGTTAAATCAAGTGGTTAAATAGACAACGCAAAGGAGCTCTGAAGAAACTAACTTTGAGAGAAGAAAGGGCAGTAATTAAAGAAATTAAAAAAAATCCGACTATAAGTGGTCCAAAATTATTAGCGTTCGTTTTAAAATCATTTAATAAAGAAGTGTCTGCAGAAACCTGTAGAAAAATTTTACGAAGAAGGTTTTAATGACAGAGTCGTTAGGAAAAAGCCTTTTATTAATCAAAAGAACCGTGTACGAAGCGTTTACAATTCGCAAGAGATTATGTCGACAAAGATATTAACTTTTGGGAACACGTCATATTCTCAAATGAGAGCAAGTTTAACTTGTTTAATTCAGATGGACGTATGGAGGAAACAAAACACGGAATTTGAATTAAAACATTTAGAAGGCACTGTCAAGCACGGAGGAAGTTCCGTCATGGTATGGGGTTGCATGGTTGTCAATGGCATTGGTGATCTATTGATAATGGATAAGATGTATTATTTAAACATTTTATAGGATCATTTGTCATCAAGTGCAACAAAATTGCAACTGGAAAGTAATTATTATTTCCAACACGACCCGAAGCACACAGCTTATATTGTTAAACAATGAGTCTTATATAATACTCCACATGTTTTACCGTCCTAAAGTCCGAACGTCAACCCTATTGAGAATTTGATGAGCAAAAATTGAAAGAAAACTAAAAAAGTTTGAAATTACGAATAAAGAAATATTAAAAGAAAAAATTATAGATATTTAGAATACTATTGAAAAAGAATATACAAAAGAATTAGTTGAAAGTATGCCGGATCGTCTGAGAAGTATAATAAGATACAGGTCCAACTAAATATTAACTAATAGAAACATTAATGTTTTATTTATGAAAATCTCAGTTTGTTTATTATAACTTTTTATGTAACAATTTCGTTATAATGTACTTAAAATCACATTTTTGTTGAAATGTCACATTTACATTGAAATGTTTTTTTTTATAATAAAGTTTATATCAGTTGAAAAGCTTAGATATTTCAGCATACATCCCTCTTCATAAGAATACCGTAACTTGCATTTTTAAGAAATAATAATCATCATTCAAAGTGTAAAATTGGTAGAGTACGAATATTCTTCTCACTGCAAGTATCACCATCTGAAAGGTGATAGTGATAACTCAACCCCGAACTCAATATATTGATTATATTCATTGTTAATTGAATTATAACAAACATCTTTATGCTTACAACCTGGTTGTTGCGTATATACTTAAGTCTGTTTAATTCCTTTTTATAAATTTTATAATTTAATAATTTATAATTTATAATTTAATTAAATTTTATAATTTAAGATCTCATCAATATCATTGTCAATTAACGACCATTAATCGTTTAAACCCAGATTATTCCGCACATATAATTGAGGTAATTGTAAGTAATATTTTTGTAATCATATCGATGTCTTCATAGTTTGTCAGGAATTTCAACAAGCTTATAATATATCAGAGAATCTTGGTATGCTGTTGATTCAGTGAGGTCGTCTTATGTTTAACTTTTCTTTTCTTTTATTTCTTTTATAATAACATTCAAGAACAATATGGACGACGGTTAATAGACTATTGCAAATCTCACATGAGGTTGAGTTGCTGCTGTTCAGGATGTGCGAATGTGAAAGTTTAATGTAACTAATTTCAATATATGTTATTACCACTTGCTGATTTCTGCTGAACTTAAAGTTTAATCAGTTACGAGGTTGTAGAAATTAACAGATCTGTGTAGATTTAATAGATTTATGGAGTGCGCTTTTATAGTTTTTTTATATTACCGTCCAATACTGTTTCCGTAATCATTCTATGTATTTGCCGATATTCAGAAATGTGTTAAATATGGGTTGATTATTTGTATGTGTTTCGATGTCGACTATGACATTTCCGTACATACCTTGGGAAAGATTATTTTATCAGTTTATTGCATAATTCCTGATTTTTATATACCTACATTTCTATGAATTGTTTACAATTTTGAGATAGTCGTAAGAGAACCGGAAAAAGTAATACATTTGGAGTGATTGGACAAAAAGCTTTAAGGCTTGATAAGAGTGCATACATTTAAGTTCTGGTTTTGAATAGATTCATCATAAATTCAGTTGACTTGTCCTGGTATATATACTGCTGTATAAGTGGCTTCTGTTCCATATCTATATATTATTTTTCGAGCCATCAGTGTAAATGTGGATGTAGCTAGAATATTTATGACAAAAAAAGTTAAACTCTCTTCTCTAATAATCTTTTATACTTATTAGCTTCTAGCTAATAATTTATTCTTAGCAAGTTTACTTTACACAGTCCACTTTATATATTTGATTCTATCGGAATCGCATCATTTTGTTGTATTTCACAGTCGCTATCCGCCTCAAAATTCAAACATTTCGAATCAGATCCATTTTGCTTGGTCCATCGAGCCACAACAGTAGTAATGGTAATTTTTCTGCAACTTATTTCGAAAACTAAGAATTTAATCTTTTTATAGGATAACAAACTTGTTCCAAATGCCGATTTCTTTAACATATTCAAAAATAATAAATCGATAAGAGAAATGATCTTTCTGTAAGTTTAGCCAAATACTATAATTGCCATAAATGCATGAACATTTGCAGTCTATTAATTGTCCTAATTTAGGGTAGGGTAATATTTATGGATGAAATTTTAGATTATTTCAGGAGCAAGAAAGATAAATCAATACATGTATTGTATGTATATATTTATATTTGTGTATATTTATATGAAAAACACATACGCACTGAACAAACAAATTTTATTAATACAATTTATGCAAACAATAATACATTTATTATAATCAACAATTAAAGCTTGTGATGTTCGCAGAAAAACTATTGAAGCGAATGCATTATAGTGAAATATGAGAAAGACGTATCATTAAAATACTTAACATTTAAAATACAAGATTTCAATAAGTTGGAATTAAATAATGTTTATATAATAAAGTGCCAGAAATATTACCGTCAAAAAGTCTGGGTAACTTGAGACAAACTTTTTTTCTTTTTTTATTCGTGAGTCTTTGTTCAGTTACAATTATTTTCATGTTTTATATTATTATTGTTTGAAATCGTGTGGATTTCGATACAGTTATCGGCAATCACTAGTTTTTTTTATGGGATTAGTTGCGTTTTATACATGTTTGGCTGTATTCCATTTGTTAGTTAGTAAGGTCTAGCGGGTGTTTCCTTTTCAGTCTTCTGAGTAGTGGTGAGTAACAGTCTTTTGCCAGGGGGTTCCTGTGATTTTTGATTTTGTATTGATGTGTCCTTGCGCGCTTTAGTATTTTCTCTTTGATGGTTGGTATTCCCAGGGTTTCTCTTATGTCATCGTTTCTGACATACTATTGAGCGTCTAGTATTGTACGTAGGATGGATTGTAGGTTTTCTATCTTTTTCATGTTCGACTCCGCTGCCATGCCCCAGATTTGTAGCCCGTATGTCCAAATAGGTTTAATTATAATTTTGTAGATTAGTAGCTTGGTTTTTTATGCTTAGCTTAGAGTTTCTTGATGTTAGTCAGTACATGGATTTTCTAATTGTTTTCATTTGTTTGATCTTTTCTTGGATGTGCTTTTTCCAGTTCAGTTTGTTATCTAGATGTAAGCCGAGATATTTGACGAAAAGTGCTTGAGGTAGTTCTTGGTTGTTGAATTTGATTTTTGGAATTGGCCCTTTGTTGAGTGTGAATGTGATATGTACATTTGGTTGTGTCAATTTTGATTTTGTTGTTCTTTGTTCACTTTTCTATTTCGTTTAAGTGATTTTGTGAGGTTTTGGTTGCTTTTCTTTTGCTTTTTTGCATAGATAGTGTTGCCGTTTGCATCGGCAAAAGTGTATATTTTTATCCCTGGTGCTGCGGGTAGGCCCGCGGTGAACAGAGCATACAAGATGGATTCTAGCACACTGTTTTGAGGCACTTCAGCGTGTATCTTTTTGATTCTGACGTAGAAGTATCTATTTGTTATGTATGATTCTAGTATTGGATATAGGTCTTTTGATACTATTTCTTGAAGGTTTTGAAGCAGACCTTTGTGCCATACTTTATCGAATGCTTTTTCTACGTCTAGGAATGCTGCTGTACAATACTTTTTTCTTCCATGGCACGGATTATGCTGTTTATCATCCTGTGTATCTGTTCTATTGTGTTGTGGTTTTGTCTAAATCTGAATTGGTGATCAGGAATCAAGTTTTTGTTGGTGATTTCCTCTATTAGATTTTTATAGATGGTTTTTTCTATCACTTTGGAAATCATAGGAAGAAGAGATATAGGTCTATAGGATGATGGGAATTTGGGATTTTTGCCTGGTTTTTGTAGAGGTATGATTTCTGTACACTTCCAGATCTGGGGGAAGTTGCCTATCCTGTATATCGCATTTATTAGGATTGTTAGGAATCTTACCGCTTTGGCCGCGATTTTTTTGAGCATTTTTGCTGTTATTAATCATATCCTGGAGTTTTATTATTTTTTAGTTTTTTAATTATTGTGAAGATTTCCTCTTTCCTTATTGCTTTGTATTTTAGTGTTTCATTGTTGCTATTGTTTGGGGGTATGTGGGGTTCGTTAGTGAATGTTTCTATCGTTGTGGTCCAGTTTCCGTCCGGTTTTTGTATAGGGGGAATTTGGGTGAGTGGTCTCTTGAGCTTTTTGGACTTTTCCATAAGGAATAGTTTGTATTGCTGCTATTGTTTAGATTCACGATGAAGTTTGTGAATTCGTTGTTATTTGTTTTGCAAATTTCTCGTTTAATTTTGTTTGTAAGTTTTATTTTGTTACTAAGTTTAATTTTGTTTATCATGGTCTTGAATTGGGGTCATCTTGTGTTTTGCCATTGTTTCCTTGCTCTTTTCCTAGTTTTGATTAGTTCTAGTATGTGTGTTGGGATTTCCGTACGCTTGGAAATTTCCGCCTCGTACTTTGTGGAGTGGAATGCTGCTGCTTCGGGTGTGCTTGTTAGTGTTTCAACTGCCTTATCTATGTCTAGTGCATTTTTTAGAGGTATATTGCAGTTCAGATTTTTATTAATGTAATCTGCGTATGCTATCCAGTCCGTAGTGGCGTATATCAATTTTGTTTTTTCGTCATTTATCACTTTTTGGTCGATCGTATAGATTGTGAGTGTGTAGTCTGAACTTAAATCTAGCAACTCCTCAGTTTTGATGTTCAAATTTGTATTCGTGACTGCTATGTTTAGGATGGCCAGTAAGTTGGTCTTCCTGGTGCGTAGATTTTTAGGTTGTTAATTTTTATGCACTGGTAAAGGTTCTTTCCCTTAGGGTTGTTTGTTTTGGAGCCCCAATAGTTATGCTTTGCATTCAGGTCCTCTAAAGCTATAAATTTTGTTTTATAGGTCTTCAAGAATTTATTGAATTCTTCTGTTGATTGCGTGTTTGGTGGGCAGTATATTGCTGAGATATTGACATCTCGGTTATGTAGTGTAATGTTGACTGTTATTGCTTGTATTTTGTCAGTTTGGTATGAACTTGTTTTGTGCATGTTTGATATCATTTTGTAATTGTGATTTTTCCCGATTGTGATAAATTCCCGATCCGCCGCGTGCTTTGCCGCTGGGGTGTAGCGTGGTAATAGGTGTAGTATGGTATTTTTAAGTGTGTTTTATTCGTTTCGTGTGTTTCTGAGATTGCTATAATGTCTATCTCAAACTGTTTTAGGAGTAATTTTAGTTCGGGTATCCGATTCTGTAGCCCGTTACTATTCCATTGCGTTAATTTAATTTTTTGCTTGGTTTTGTTCCTGTAGCGTGATTAATTTCGATAGTAAGTTTAGCATTACAGTTATTTGTTGTGTTAGGTTTTCTATTAGTGTTTCAAGTTTTTCCAGTCTTTGCATCTGAATTGGTTCTTTGCTCTCGTGTTCGTTAGTGTCGTCTGTTCGATTTTAGTACTTCTGCATAGTTTCTATATTTTTTATTGATATTTGTGTTGGTGTTTGCAGTGTTGGTTTGTGATGGTGCTGATTTTTGTATTCCTTTGTCTCTTATTGGGGGAAATAATTTTTTTTGCAGCTCTTTTCTTACCATGCAGCCTTTATAATTTGCTGGATGGTTGTTTCCACAGTTAGCACAAACTACTTTGTCTATTCTTTTGTCCAGTGGGCAGTTTTCGGTGGGATGGGTACCTGCACATTTGATACATCTTGCTTGTTTATTGCAGTAGTTCTTAGTATGTCCGTATCTCTGGCATCTAGTGCACTGCGGTATTTTTCTGTTAGTTCTTGGCGGTTCTATGTTGACTGTGGTATTGCATACGATTGATGTGTTGTATATGTCTTTATTATTATTGGCTTGTCCTGTTTCTACCAGGAACATTGGGAATGGGATCGTCGTACCTCTTTTTGTGAGATTAATGATATTGCTTACCTTGTGTCCTTTCTCTTGTACGTCTGTTTTAATATATTCTATATTTAGCTTTGGGTGTAATCCTTTTATCACGAATTTAAACTTTCTTTTCGTTTTTAGTTGGAATGTATAATATTTTGCATTCTTCTCTTTTAGCGTTCGTATCATGGCTCTATAGGCGTTGGGGGTTTGTACTTGTAGTTTGACTTGTTTGTCTTTCAATTACTGTAGAGTGTATTCTGTAGGGCCTACTATTTCGTTTAGTTTTTCTATTAGTGGATTGATATTAGGAGCTTCGATGTATATGGGTGGTGGTTTGGGTTGTGAGGTGGTGATCGTTTCTTTTTCTCTGTTAGGTTTTGGAGTGCCTGGAATTTAATCGTTATTGGTATTTCTTCAAGCCAATTTTCCTTCGGGTGTATGTTAGTTAGTTTTAAAGTTGGGGCTGTAGTTGCGTTTTTGGCATTTAGAGTTACATTTCTTTTTTCAGTTTGCTTTTGTATTTTTTATTGGTTGTTAGCTTTGCTGTTTGCGTCTGTTTCCATGTACGAGGTGTCCATCTCGTAGTCGTCATAGTTGATAGTTTTTTCACTTTCTGATATATTTAATTTTTCTTTTGTTAACTTACGTAGTATTTTAGGTGTTTTTAATGCAAACTCTGGATCTTGTGTTTGAATTTTAGGCCTGGCCTTCGCCGGGCCGCTGGCTGTTTTCAGGTTGGCGGTGGTCTTGATCGTTTTTTTTGCTCTTTATTTTCTTTAATTCACTTGGGTTCGCTGTTCTATTGCTACTCTGATATACTGATACCCTTAAACTTAATTCCACTATTTTCCATTCGTGAGATGATGAGAATTTGGTTTATCTGACACTAGTAGTATTAGAATGAACTGCTGTGCCTGTGTGTACTTGTGTGGCTTATTATGGGTACAATACAGGTAGTATTTGGATGTCTTGCTCCTTCAGCGTCCGGTCGAAGACTTGAGACAAATAAACTGGAAAGATGTAACATATACTTCTCGGTATTTCTCAACATAATGAACAGTAATAGCTTCAAATGGAAGTGCTTTCAATGGAATGCAGTACCACGTAGAATCACACTTGTACATTATTGTAAGTATTATATAATTTGATATATTCTAATAATACACAGTGAAGAGTATAAATAAACCAATAACTACATCTTTTGCTCAAACTCGTTTCTCATTACCACCAATTTTAAGTTATAGATATAAAAAATGCTCAGTACAAAAACATTGCAAACTTTGCAAAATTGTGAATATTTTTTATTTGCCTGAAACAAGAAATATCCGCTAATTCAATTTTGTTGCCCAAGCAAGATACAAGTTTATGCTGTTGACGTTGATCTATTGCTTCGAATGAAATGTGAAAAATAATCATCCTTTATTAATGTATAATATATTAATGTATAACATACTTCATTTTTGCAATACATAATAAATTTTAGATTTATAATAATTTGGTTTTTAATGTTCTGTGTATATATATATATATATATATATATAAACACACACACATATATATATATATATATATAAACACACATATATATACACATATATAATTTATATTTTATACAATTATACAATCTGGTGTTCATACAAAAACGCTGCAGCTCGCCTGATTCATTCGATAGTTCGAATAGAATCCAATTGCATCTATACTTCCGAGTGTCACTTATAGTCTAGAGGTAGCGTCCTTATTCCTTATAGGGATCTCATAGGTTTTAAAAGGTCAAAGGGTCTTTTAGGTCTGTTTTATGATCGACCTCCAATGTGAATTTTATTGTAACATTGATTTTCTTTATAGCATTCTTTATAAAACTCTATAAGACTGTGGCATTCTCGCGTAGAAACTTTTCCGAACAGAAAATTTATTTGTCAAGGTGCAAATGCTCGCTATTACGACGGTTTCCCACCGTCAGATATCTGGAACAGACTAGTCTTTCGCAATAATCAAGAGAACAAGTCTAGCCTATCCCTCCCTAAAAAGATTATATCCACTTCTATCCAGAATTAGCAAACTAAAAATATTCATCAAGATAAATCTCTACAAAATATGTATCAGTCCCATCAATACATACGGACACCAAATCTCCGCAGTAGCCAAGTCACGCATCAACAAGATGCAGAAAATACAAAATAAATTCCTTCACATCATACTAAACAAACCCTATGACACACCAATCCGAGAATTCCTGGCCAACATACAACCCATCCGAGAATACATTAAAAACCGAGAATACTTAAAAAAACCCACAACAATCCAAAGCACCAAAATTCACTGATAAGAAACATGAAAAAAAAACTGATGAATATCCCGCTCAAAATCAAGACCAAAGCATGCACTAACCTCAACATAGACTAAGTACTCATACAGTTTCGCACTCAGAAGAACACAAACAAGAGCAAATCTCACGAAAAGTAACCAACTCGTTCCACTTTATTCGCAGGTAAAAAGGCTGCACGATCCTAGGTACTGCAAAACTTTTAGTCAAGTTAACTGGCAAAAAAAAAGATCGAAATCAATTCAATTCTATGCAAGCTATCGAACTTGCACGAAGTGCAGGGCTTTTAAATAAACATCGATATATTCTAGCATCGTATATACTTGTAGTGTCGAGTGAAGAAATGCGTGAAAGAGGAAAAGTATGAATGTGGTAGGAGAAGCGCGATGTGGCGTATTTTTCTTTTTGAAAGATCGAAGGCTGAAACAGAGTAAACAGAGTCGGAGATAGCGTTGATTGAATAGCGAAAAGAAGTTGATTGAGTTGTAAAAAAGAGTTTATTTGAGTTAAAACCGAGAATATTAATTATTCGGTTTATTAATTGTATTCATTACCTCGTTTAATTATCTATTATTAAATAAATATTATATTTAATTATATTAATTATATTAAATATATTTTTCTATATGTATATTCTTTATACGTATTTTTTAATAAATTTTTCCAAATAAATGTTAATTGTAATTTCCAAATATATTTTCTTGAATATTTCTTCATGAGAAATATGTATTCAAACACAAATTATGGATAAATTAGATAGAATCTTGGTTTCAGAAAAAATTCATTATTTTTAAATATTTGTGGTTGGACGTACAAAGCAGGTCTCGAATTGTTCCTCGTTCGTAAATATGTAGTTAAATATTGTAAATATGTTATGGTTCTGAAAAAAGCTGATTTTGTTATCCAACACTTACCGTTTCTAAATGGACACGATCACGACACGGTCAAGACATGATTAATGTAATCTTCAATTCAATGTAATCCTCAGTAGTGGTACTCCTTGAAGAAGTGATACAAACATATACGTTTTTTAGACCACGAACATTTTAAGGCAATCCCATAGTCAAAACAACATGTAATTTCAAATTACGAATCTGCGAATTAAATTAACTTCGGAAAATAAGCATGTGCATATGTACATATGTTACGCAAATGGCCGATAGAAATTCAAATTCTCTGACCCTGTCAGAGATATGTCTCTCCGATGATTTGCAAGTATTGGTCATTTAATACTTCTTATAAACTGTGCCCATCAATTGCAATACTTTTCAGAAAGCTAATTATAACTTGAGAAAGTATTTCATTTAATTGTAAAGATGTAAAAATACAGAGACAACCGCACATATGCATTGCCCGTGATTGTTTGTTTACAGATTGAATGAATGATGCAGCTCTTCGGTATCTACTATATCACTTAATGCTTAATTTTCTTACATTCTTATTTTGTAGCGGCCTATAGCGCCTCGAGTACGAGTCTCGAACACCGACTCGTACAAGCCGCAAGTGGCTGTGCGCCTAGCGTCGAAAGTCTAACGATATTCGACGTTAAGCAAACAGAGTGCGGAACACTACTAGGATGGGTGACCGTCCAACCTAGCGAGTATGAAAACAAGCGTCTGGGGTAAGGGATCGCTGCCATCAGCCCCACTGATGAGTCTAGGCAGCGACTCTGAGACGAAACGCCATAACCTTTCCTCACCTTACCCAAATCCTACATCCTTCCAGCATCCTCGCACAATATAAATGTAAATAAAAAATGTAAATATATAGATAATAAGATACTATAGATACTTAAAAAAAAACCCTTCAAGTGGTGACGGCCCGACGATTGATATGAACACGCAACCGTAAAGAATCGGGGTCAGAAAACGACAACAACAAAAGGAAGGGACGACACACAAGCGCGGATGCAACATCAAGAAGGACACAGACGCCAACGAGGATTCAACATCGAGGACGGATGCCACAGCAGTAGGCCACCACGGCATGTTAATCGGTCGCAGAGGAGACGCGCTGATACACACAACACCTCCGCCGAATGCAGACGGTCGCAGAGAAAAGACACCCATAGGCACGCGCACGTAGCGCCTCCGCCGAATGCAGACGGACACAGAGGACAGCCAGTAGTACGGCAACACGCAATAGCAACACGCGTGTACATCATGCAGGCGTCACGTCAGGGTCCCAGCAAAGCCAGCTACGTATGCGACACGCAGCAAATCGCAGCAGCCACGTACACTCAGCGCTTCCGACGAACGCAGCCACGTGGAGCCTCCAACACAGCCCGACCCTGGGAAATCCGACTTCCGTAAAAGAAAGCAGGACCGAGCTACAAATGGAGAGCAGCCCACAGCAATATCATCCGGCATCCACTCCTCCATAGGCCTCCACTTCTCAGTATCGCTATCACTGGGAAAGGGGTAATGTAGCGGCCTATAGCGCCTCGAGTACGAGTCTCGAACACCGACTCGTACAAGTCGCAAGTGGCTGTGCGCCTAGCGTCGTTATTCGACGTTAAGCAAAATAATATGAATTCAGACAGTTATTGAATACTATTGTATAATGATATATATATAGTGGTGATAGGTTTTTTAAGGTTATATTTGGTATGTTGTCGTAGCTCGAGGATCTTTTGTTATTTTGTTTCTTAAATGTTAATTTTAATTTGTTGTAAGATGTGAATATGTTAGATGGGGTGGTTTCTGTGTTTGGGTTGTCTGCTGTGTTTGTGTCGTTAAATGTGCATATTGATCTGTTGTTTAGTTTATTTTCGGTTATTTCATGACGAAATTGGTTGATTTTATGTTTAATTATTTGATGGTTGCGGTTTGTGATTGTTTTGACTGTGGACTGTCTCCAAGTGTGCTCCTAATATGTTTAGTTTGTCTTGTGTTTCTGAGATGATTAAGTTTTTGTCTTTGTCTGTCTAGGTGTGGTTTCATGATTAGGTCTGTGTGTGAATTGGATATTTTTAGGATGTCAATGCTGTTTTGTGTTGGGGTGCGAAAGATGCTGTTTGTTGATGGAAAGAGGTCTTTCTTTTTCTGAAGTGTGATATTTGAGGTCTTGTTTACATGGCTTACTGAGTTTTGAAAGGCTTTTTTGATTTCGTATCGGACGGCTTTTAGCGTGTATTTGAGTACGGCTATGAGAAGGTCATTGGCAGGACTGTAGTTATTTATTCTTGTTTGTTTATTTTTGAGATAAGTTGGCTTTTTTCTTTCTTAAGTTTCTTTATTTGTGGAGTGATGTATCTGTCTGATGAGTTATAGTTGTTTGCGTGTTCTGTTGCTTGATCTATTGCGTTTATGATGTTTGTGTTAAGCTGTTCAATATATTTGTCAATCTCGTTTATTGTTAGATCTCTGTCATTCGGTATGTCTATGTTGTTATTGTTTAAGTGCGCCTTGAATTTGGGCCAGTCTGCTTTATTGTAGTTGCATTTTATGTCGGGATTGTTTTCGTCTATTTCAAAATGTTCGCGTGTTTTTAGTGAAATTTTTATGGATACGATTCTATGGTCGCTGTCGTATTTGAAGGATTTGAGTTTTTTCTGTGCTGTTAGGTTGTGGAAATGAAGTCTGTTGTTTGCTATGCATATGTCGAGGAATGAACCGCCTTTGGGATATGATGAGACTTCTATGTAATGTGAGTCTAGGTTATTTGGTTTGTCGTAAGCCAATTGTACAGTGCTATCCCTCTATTGTTGTCTGTGGAGTTGCTCCATGCACTGTGTTTTGCATTAAGATCGCCTGCTAGGAGGAAGTAGCTGTTATTTTTATATATTTCTAGGGTTTTGAAAATTTTGTTCAATCCTGCCGTGAATTCATTTTTACCGCTGCTTGTGGCGTAGGCTGCTATTAGGAATAGGTTATTATCAGTTTGCAGTTTTACTTTCAGGATGTTGGATTTGTTGGATGGTCTGTTTGGATGGTTTTGAATTTCATGTTGTTTCTTATTAGTATACCTATGCCCTCATCCTGTTTGGCATTTGATCTGTCGTTTCTGATGAATATATAGTCTCTGAATTGTATTTTGTGTTTATTGTTTAGTTTGGTTTCGCAAAGAAGAACCACATCTGGTTTGTGTCTTTTTAGGAGTTTTGTCAGTGAGGCTCTTTTTCCGTTGGAAATTATGGAGTTTACGATGATTTCTAAAATGTTTAGTGTTCGTGATTTTATTCTTTTTTTTTGTCTTTGGTGTATTAAAATTTCTGTTCATTTAAAACTGAATGTTAAGTGCTTCTGCTATAACCGTGATTTTCTGTACTTATTTGTTCTATTAGCGTGCTTTGGTTTCGCTGGATTTGGGTGGTGTGTATGTCTGTTTCTTTGATTTTCCTGTTGTTATCGTACTTGCTGCTACGATTTCACTGAATGAGATACCTTGTCTTATGAATTTATTTTTGATTTCGTGTTTTTTTTTTTTTGCTGCTTTTACGGCTGCTTTTTTTCTCGATTTTTTGTTTCATTTCATTTAATTTAGGACATCCCCGTTATGGGATGTCCGAAACTTCTGCAGTTGACGCAGTACGGTTAGGTATCGGGTTGCAATTCCTTGTTGCGAGGACATTCTTCTGAATTGTGGGGAATGTTACATTTTACGCAACGGTATTCTAAGTTGCAATTTGCGGCTACGTGGCCGATTCCTTGGCATCTCATACATTGAATGCGGTCCTTCTTTGCGATCTTTCTCCATTTTATGTAATTGTGTAAGATTGTTCTGATCTGTTTTAGATTATTTATGTTACTATTCGGTGATATTTGTACGATGTATATGGAGAGAGATTTGTTTTCTGCTATAGATTTTTTTGTGGTGAACTTTTTAACTGAAATGAATTTTAGGTTTTCTATATTTTTTTTAAGTAGCTCCTGGGAAACGGTTTCTGTGTCGAAGTCGCTTTCTAGGTCTTTTAAAAGTACTGTTTTGTTTTTTCTGTTTTTGGTGTATATATAAAGTAACGTATTTTGTTTAGTTTGAGTATCTCGCAGGCTGTTTTGTGGTTGTTTAGAGTTTCTGTTTGTAGTATTCGTTTGTTGTTGATTATTCGTTTTATATAGAAGTTTTTCATTTTTCTCTCTAGTATGTTTATTGTTTGTTTTAGTGTGCTTTCATGGAGAATTATTGGGGGGTGGGGGTTTCTTTGATTGTTGTTGGTTGGATTGTTGTTCGGTAGTGTAATGGTTTGTGATTGTGATTGAGGTAAGAGTTGAGACTGTGGTTTACCTTTATTGGTAGTTATTGGGTTTTTTGTTAGTTGGGGCGGTGATGGCGATGTGGATGGTTTCTTGGTGGTCTCCTGTTTTTTTGTAGGTTGGGGTTGGTTGTCTTCTGGTTTGTTTTATTTATCGCTCTTCTTGGTCGACGAGACTGTAGTCCATGAGTGCACGTTTTCTTCTTCCTCGTTTGTCATGTCCATTCTTTCTTCTCTGTTTTTGGGGGGCGGGTACTCCTGACGTTTTTGGATGTTTGTAATTTCCTCTATGCGTTTTTGTAGTTCTTCGATTCTTTGATTTAGATTTTTGTTTTGTTGTAGTAGCTCTTCGTATGATGGGGCTTTCGTGTCTTATATTTTTTGCTCTGTTTGGGTTTTGGGTGTTTCTGTTTTTTTTTTCATTCTTTCGATGTAATTGTTGGTGCTGGGTTTAGCTTCTTGCTGGGCTTTCTTTGTTCTAAGATTTGGCGCATTTCTTTTTCAAATTCCGTCGTAAGGTCCGGTGTTTATTGTTGTAGTGATACTATTTGTTGAGTCTATTGTTTTATTTTCTTTTGTCCCATTTTTCTTTCTTTCTTCATCGAGTTTTTCTCTTTGTTCTTCGAAGTTGTCCCCGAGGGACTTTACACTGATGTCTTCCGTCCTGAATAATTTTTGGATTTTTTATATTCTTTTTTTTTGCACTGGTAGTGTTGAATGATTTGCACTATTGTTTTTTTTTTGTTATTGGTTTTGAATATGGTGTTTTGCGCAATACACTACACTTTCGCTAGTCTGCACGTGGATCGGTCAGAACTCTCGGGTGTCGAGGGGCATGTCCGAACCCTGTGAAGGTCTAGGCGAGAATGAGACGAGAACCAGTGCTTTCAGCGCGGTATGATCGTTGACTTCAAATATCGCTTCTTATTCAAGAATGATATTGTACAATAAAGTAGTAAATAAAAATTTAGAAATATTTATAAATAAAATATAAAAAAATTATTTCAATTTTTTTTATGAAGCAACGTCTTTTCATCTATAAATATTACTCTAAAAATATAATGACATTTATAATTATAACAATGTAACTACGTATAACCAAAAACAAAAAAGTTTCACTATTAATAAATTTTATAGTGCAACTAATTTATTCAAAAAATCAGATCGTAGAAATATATTTAATTAGTTTATTTACCGTTTTCCCTTTATTGTTAGAAATTCGCGAGAATTCGAAACTTCTGTCATAAATAATTCTAGTGATTCACATCGTTAAATTACTATTGTAAAAATAGAAGAAAAAATAAGTCCCGTATATCTATTTTTGCATTGACTACAGATAGGATAGTTAGTCAATGGTAGCAATGACTATGAAATTATTAAAATGTTCTCTATACCTGTATTGACACATAATATATTAGATCATTGAATCTTATCTAATAAAATGTTCTTCAAATCATTTCTAGGTATTGTTACAGCAACAATAAATGTAGAAGTTTTTATTCAAATAATTTCCAGAATATTATACAGGGTTATCTCGCTTGTTTTCGGAGAAGAAAATGCATCAGAACAAATTTATCGAGGAGCTCATAATCTGATGTTACTAATTTTTTTATAGGTGGAGGCATCAAAGAAATGTAAAGATCAACTCTGGTTTTTTAAATGGAACGATATGGTTTTTTACTTACATTTTGAGAGAGAATTCTGAGACGAATACAATGACCTATTATAAAGGTCAACTGCAAGAGAAAACACATTATCCCAAAGCACACTTCATGTTATTTACGTTCTCACTGTTAGTATGTGTTCAAAATATCGACCTTGAACATGGATACATTGCCTAAAACGTTGCATAATCTAAAAAGTGGTCTATTACGATCGAAAAATTTTTCACCATGCATCGCTTCCCTCATAATTCAATATATACATATATACATTCAATATCATTCTATATGTGTGTGTGTGTGTGTGTGTATATATATATATATATATAATACCTTTTATATTTCTTCTAATTTTCAAATTTATAATAATATTTATAAAATTTAAATCTCTAAATTATTATACTCTATTTTATTTTTAAATTTATTGTTATATTTGTTTTCATTATAAAAAGAGGTTAAAACTTACAATTGTGAAAAGAATTGAATCAATTTTTATTGTATTTAATGTTTTAATTTGATGTTTATAGAGTTGCATATCTATACATTTCTTATGTCGTACAATCTATGGTTTACATCAAATTTAGACTACATGGAATTTTGTAAGAGAGTTAAATGTTATGCGATGTTTTGCTCTACAGTCATCTTTAATATTTGCTCTCTACTTATATCACTGTTTTGTTGTTATTGTTCATCCTGTTTGATAATTTGATTACGGTATATTTGTTATTATAATATATGACAGTGATGTACGATAGAATCTTCGTTGGTTTGATGGAATATGTTTTTTTATATACATGTGTACATATACATATACATATGATTGTCTTGACTATCAGCGCGTAACCGTGATGGCCACGGCCGCTCTTATCGTCACTTCAACTGCAACTACATTTATGCATATAATAAAATTTTAATTGCAAATATCTTAAAAATCCTTGAGTGTCTGGTATATATTCATAAACAGAATACCGAAATCTATAAGTGTACAAAGTTTCAGAATCCCAAACTCGAAAACCTTGCGGTCTCCTTCTGAGATGCCTCGTGTACAAAAATCGAAAATTTTAATTTCTTGTGAGGATTATCCTTCAAGGACTTCATAATGACAAGGTTTCCGGCCGGTTGCTGTTGCCCGGAGATGGATGTTTATACATATATATGGATATACTTGCGCTTATTGAGACTTACATTTGTATGTGCTGTTTACTCGAATTAGGCTCGGTACAATGATGATGCGTATGATGGTGGCGGTTCTTTGGAAGAATAGAATCGCAAAGTTCTTTTGTTTCATAAAAAGAAGGATGAGAGAATATTATATCTCTGTTCTTTCAAAAGAATCGCTGTTGCGATGATTTGTCGTACATCGGTTGTCTGCAACGGGCCTAAAGTTAGCTGCTATTTACTTGTTCTTCTTTTATAATATATGTAATATATATTATAGCTTTCATAAAATTGAGGATCTATTTTCCGGACAGAGAATTCTCGAAACCAAGATTTCGTATCTTAGAAGTTTCACATCTCGCGCTCTTCAAATTTTATCTCCATCGGTGGCTATGCAAATGAAAGAATTACATGGTTGCCAATGGCCGATCAAAATAGGTTTAAGATGTAATTGAGTTAATTAAAAAGTTTTAAAAACAATAAGGTATAATTAATTATATTTATATACTTAAAATGTTTATTAATATTACAACACGGATAAAGCTCTTTGTGATATATACATAGACGTAAAATATGTAAAACGGAATAGTGATACTAATTTCTTGTATCGGAATTTGGAGGCACAGACGAGGTATATGTGTTTATACCTCGTCTATGCTGAAGATATACAATTGACCGTACAGTAATCATTTTCATCATATATCATTTTAATCATATGTCATTTTCCTCAACTGACTTGTATCATATCATTTTGTTGGACGTAGTTCTCCAGTTTACCATCGTTTAAGCGTAGAGTGCGCTAAGAAACCAGTGATCCCTTCCTTGGTCGGTATTTTAGACCTTGAGACATCAAACCCGGTTTCGATGTCTGGTCTATCCTATTAGTCAATGATATTTTCATAAAATCGAAAAATATCCAACTTTTATTTACTATAGATAAATGTTACATTCAAATAATGTTTCGTAATTTATAATTCTTCCCCAATTTGCATATGCGGGAGAGATGTAAAATAATTATGGTGGTATACGATGTAATAAGTCCATTATATCGTTGCTTTTTAGTGACTTTAAATATCTTTGCTTTGTGATTGGTTTTACATTTTTGTACAGTGGTGTCAATTCAATATTATTGAATCTTCCTTGCCTCCCTCGACGTGGTACTAAATCCAGAGTTTTGAATAATGCATCCTCATTCATTGATGTTTTATAGAACATTTCATATGGTTCAGTTCTAAAAAATCACATCCAACATATTTTTAACCAATTTACCTTTTCTTCATTATTATTTTTTAACTATCTAAAATTTTTTCCATTTTGATCGTAATATTTTTTTCGTGCATTCCGTCTGATTTTTTCCTAATTTTTGGGTATATGTGTTATCACTCTTGCTTCGTGACACTTTTTTTGTGGATTCGTCTGAAACATTAGCTTCACTCTCTGTTGATGATTATGTTTCCATGATTCTTTTTCTCTTTCCAATATTTCCAAAATAAGAATTAGTACTTTTTACATCATTTTCACTTTCTGATTCCAAAAATCTTTTCTTTCTTTTTTGTATTAATTCACATGGGTAGTATTTCTGTGTAATAAAAAAAAAAAAAATTCAAAATTTCGTTAAAATTTTTAATGATTATGTGAATTATTTTTAACATGTACAAGTCAGTTCTTTTATTTACCTGTATCACCGTCTGAGGTAAATGAAACTTGAAGGTGAACACTTTCAAACATGTTGAAACTATATTTAAAAAAAAATAAAATTTAAGCAATCTAAATTTAAAGAAACTCTAAATATAAAAAAGCTCATACCTCGTTAAATAATAATTTTTATACACTGTTTTTCAATGCAAACTGCAAGAGAATAATGCGCTTCTTTCTCCGTACTTTGTTAATAAAGAGGTTCATCGTAGCTATGTTATCATTAGGTAAATTATCAATTTACCAGAAAACTTTAGAAAAGTAGATTGTTGCCATGATCAATTTTTATCACATTAGTGATCTTTCCTATTTGCTTGTTTGTTTATGTTAATATATTAAAAATATATATTTAATGGAATTGTTATAATTTAAACAATCACTAGGCTAATAAAATACCACTATTTTAAGAATATAGCTCTTATCTGATAAAATTTCACTGCATAATATACTTCATATGATTTTGAAACTCTTAAAATGGGATTTAAGCTACTTTCAAAATGAAAATTTTTATCATTCGAATAACCAACTAATTTTTTGTATAAAAAATCTTAGTGATTTTAAATATATTAGTTACAATTTGTTTAAAAATTCGCCCAAAACGAAGTTGGAATGTAATTTTGATTGATTCTGGCAATGATTAATAATCAAAATTACAAAAGTATTTTAGAATTTTTTAAAGTTTCGAGAAAACAAAAGATTTCTTATATGTATTATGTATGTAATATTTCCTATAAGTGGGTATATATGTCACTTATTTTTAAAATACCGTCCTATTTGATTAAACATAGAAAATAAAAGTTAACATAGCAATAATTATATCAAACATGTTCCTTTAGATTATACGCGTTATGTGAGAAAAATTTCCGTACAGCACACGAATTCATATAGCGCGGAACGAATTACCGCGTTATACGGGAATCTACTATATACATGTAACTTCCGTGTATACAGTGCGAGTCTTCCTAAATTTTTGAAGTTTTCTGCAGGCTGTATTATCATAAAAAAAGTGATGAAAATTAAAAGACAGCTTCTATAAAAATGTGCGGAGATTAAGATCTTATAATCCAGGCAAGAAATAATTGACGAAAAAATTAATACGTATGCGACACAAATTGCTGGAAATATGTATATTTTTTTAACATGTACACTGTGAAGGCAGTAAAACAGTATTTTGCGAATAGAAAAAAATTCTTGTTTTTGAACGGCTAGCCTAAATATTATAGAAAATTATTGGGGGAATTTGACGAGGGCCGTATATCGAATGGAAGAAATATTAATGAATTAAAAAAGTTTATTGTGGAGGAGTGGAAAGAATTAAGCCAAAGAAATCATTAAAAGACTGTGTAAATCTTTGCCTCAAAGATTGGCTACCGTTATTAAATGTAGAGAGGGTCAACTAAATGTTGACTCGCGTCCGGTTATGGTTGGAACCGAATCAAATGATTTGTCTGCCCAAACTTAATTTCGTACAAATGTTTTGAAATGGGGCATTTCCTGTAATTAATTCCAGAACCGGAATTAATATCTGATTCTAATTTATAAATTTTTAGAAGCGAATCTGTATTTCTATCATATCTGCGTATCTATTATCTCTCGCGCCTAACGTCTATCTTTGGCGTATATGTATTATATCGCCTTATCTATTCGTACTTTTCGCGTCTATTTGCGACTAGCCATCTATTTGACTTCTCGACTGACGGCGGGCCTATTTTATAGACTGTGACTATCAAGTTGGAACCAACGAATGTAAAGTGCGGGCTGTTCGATTGCCCCGACCAAAATGAATTTACGTAGCATTAATTCGAATATTGTGTGATGATCCGACATTGACCACTTTTGGAAACGCGAAACAATACAAGTCAAGTGGGTTTGACAATAAAAGATACTAACTGTGATCGTGCGTGGCGGCCGTTAGGACATTTTACCAGCATGAAAAAGTGGACGAATCGTTACCCTTACAAGTCACAAATACTCTGAGTTTAAAAATAGATTCTTCACGCTGATAAGGAATCTCGAATTAGAAAGTTATATTTTGATTACGGTTACTATAACAACATCTCAATTCGACGGAAAATGCTTCGACTACGGTTTTTCGTTTATTGAATCTATCTGAGCTTCAACTTTAAAAGTATTAAACAATTATCAAAGTTGTTTCTTTTGTTCCTATCCATTGTTTTTCACACAATATACTATCATTTTGACTTGTTAAATATCATATTTTCATTTTTCTTTTTTTAATAACACAGAATATATTGCAAAAAGAGAATGATTTCATAAATCTGCTTATTTTGTTTAATAAGAAGAAATTTAATAATTTGCAGAGTGTGCTATTTTTTTATCCCGAGATGTAAGTAAAGTTGAATGATACTTAATGAAAGATGAGTATTTAAGGTATAAAAGAGAGAGACCAAGCATTGTAGTCAAGATCATTATTCTTTTCTTTTTCTTTCTCCTTTCTCACGAAGAAGAGAAAATGCAAAATATAAAGGAAATGCAGGATTCGCCTGAGGTATTGTGCGATATACCAACTAAAAAATTCTCTTCATTCGCTTCGTATGGATCAAATCGTTCCCCTTCCCTCGTTTTTGTGTTTTCTGATTAGTAGATGATTTAGTAAGTAGATCATTATTATGAATCACTTTTATAACCATATATAAATGTAATGGTAGGTTTCGAAATATTCGTAAAATTTAGTTCATTAAAAAAATATTGTCAAAAAAAGTTTATATAATAATACATAATTGCCCGCACTATATCTATATATATCTATATACGTATATCTATTTATCTATATATATATATATATATATATATATATATATATATATATATATATATATCTGTTTATGTACTGTGTGGAACAGAGATAAAAAAACAGCATCTTGGACATCAGTAGCAAAGTGAGTAATTCCCTTTTCCATTCATCATTTTTCTGTATCGCACAAGTTTGTTTGTTTATGACATTTTCGGTCAATAGATGTTCGTATTTAACATTATATTGAAACTGCCCAGAACAATCAATCAAAAATGGATTTCTGCATTCTCACTCTATAAAAGATCTAATTTTAAGTCAATCCTAGTTCAATTATAATTTAGTCGATAGTGAGTTCGGCTTGGATTAGACTTTTAATATAGTGCGGATGCAGGTAAGCATATTACTGCGAATATTTCGGAAACTTAAATTGATCGTTTATTATATTCATAAGAAAAAGTTCAGAATGATGATCTTGATAATTTCAAGATCATTGAATTCTCAATATTAGTTTTCTTTTTAAACAAGTATACTTTTTATCAATACTTTTGACGTAACAATTTTTATTGCATGAAGAAAATATTTGCGTTTAGAAAATTACTTAGCAATATTTTTTCAGAAAAGAAATTATTAAAAGTAAAATTCATACTAAAATGACCAAAAGATTCCACGAAGATTAATATTTTACATAAAAGTAATGAATCTTACTTTTGTCTAAGTAAAGAAGAAATTCTCGCTTATGGCATATGCATTGTATTACAAAAGTACATCAATTTCTTCACATGTACCATACATTCTCTATAGCCTATTTTCGTAACTCTTCAGAAGAGATCGATATCTTCTAACACGCAAACAAACTTCTTTTTTCTATCCTCTCATCCTTTCTTTTATTTTATTAAATTTATACGAATTTGGATATAAAAAAACATAAAAAATAATATTATTCAATGTGTTTTATTATATTCTCAAAAAACAAACATTAACTTCTGGAAATAATTGTTTAATATTCTCTTCACTTCTGTTATTCAACTAATAATAAAAATAACAAAAACGATTTTAGTTATTTACATTTCACAATTAAAGGAAATAAATAAACAAATACAGAATTATTCTAAGTTACATAAAAAAGTGATAGTTTACGTGTTATATTGAAATTTTAATGAAACGCTCTGCACATCAATTTTATTAGTTAAATAAAACTAACAAATCCCAATTAGATAAATCCCATTTTTTGAAAGCATTATAATTTTACTCAACTTTTATTCGTTTCATGTATTGCAAACAATCATTTTTTGTATTATAAACCAAATTCTAAAAATCAAATTCTCAAGTTTAATATAGTATCATTTCTCGTGTGATCAATCCATGTTTAATCCAACTTTTTAGGGATGAAGGGGATGCTGAGAAGATTTAGGAAGTATGTAGAGAGGAAAAGGCCGACCGTAAATACAGAGAAATCTACAGCGCTGGTCGCCGAAAGGGGCAGAGGGAGAGGAAGGAGAAGGAGAGAATGGTAGTGGGGGGAAGAGGAACTGGAGAAGGTAAAGGAGATGAAATATCTGGGCTACATAGTGGAAAAGAATGGAAAAACACATACAGGAAAGGATAAGAAAAGCGGCGGTGGCGATGAAAAGAACGTGGCACATTGGAGAAAGGTTGTGGCACATTTAAAGAATACTTCGGAAGAAGGATAAAGATGTTCGTGGCCTTAGTGAAGAGTGTGGCAATGTACGGGACAGAAATTTGAGGCTGGAATGATGAAGGAAGGTTGGACATTATCAAGAGGAGATATATGAAGTGGATTCTAAGGTTGGACAAGGTCACACCAAACTACATCTTGAGAGAAGAGACAAGCGGAGGAAATACGAACGAAAGCAGTGAGGGGAGCGTTTAAATATGAAGAAGGAGCAAGAAGTTTAGACAAGAAGTTGGTGAGAGAATGCATAAGGGAGATGGAAAGGCAGAGAAGGCGGAAAAAGCTATGTATGTGGGAAGAAAGAAGAAGAAGATAAAGGGGGAGACTGAGAATCAGTGAGGACTGGTTTGGAAGAGTTAGAGAGGAAGAAGAAGGAAAAACAGAGGGAGTTGCAAAGAGAGCAAAAAAAGAGTAGAGAAGGTGAAAAGGGTGAGCAGGAGAAAAAAGATCGAAGAGTCGAAGTTCAACATACACTACAAGGAAATTGCAACGAAAGAAAGGCCAGGATACCTAAAGCGGAGGATGAGAAAGTAAGAAAGGAGCCTGATAGCAAGGTTCAGATGCGGCAATGAAGTTAAAGGAAGGTAACATTTTAAAGAGGAGGAAGATAGAAGGTGCAGAATATATAAAGAGGAAGAGGAGACATTAGGGCATGTGACAGGAAGAGATGCGGCCACGAGAGAAAATTCGAGAGTAAAAGAAGTGCTGAGGGGTACCGGGAAAGGGCTAGAGCAAATGAAGAGAATACAGCGGGAAAGAAAAGGGAGAAACACAGAAGAACAGGTGGATGGGAGTAGGATAGAGAGATTGGGAGGAATAGACATACAGAGAAACGCAGAAGGGCGGAGGGAGAAAGACTGAAGAAGAAGGAGCAAGACAATACCAACGAAAAAGCAACAGTAGAAGACAGTTGAAAGTTTTTTTCACATTGTAGTAGCTTTTACTTTTTGTTTTACATTTACTTTTTACTTTTACTTTTACTTGTAGTTCCTAGAAGAAGATGAGCAAAAGACAAATTAGATCCATAAGACATAGACACTAAGCTATAGAAGTAGAAAATAAGAGAGATGTAAACTCATTGTAAACCGGAAGCCATCCTAAGCCGCCTAGGAAAGGATTATATGTAAATAAATAAATTAATCCAACTTTTAAAAACATCATCCTTGCGGAAGTAGCAAACACATAGAATAACACAATGAGTCACAGAATGATTCAAATATTGTAAATACACCATGTAAGGGATATGTCTAAAATATATTTATTTGTTTATTAATTTATGTTCATTATATTTATATTTATATTATATTTACTAATTTATATCATTTTTTGTTATATACAAATTTTTGCATCATACATGTTTGCAATAAATATTTTGTAACTAGAATATGACAATCACAACGGATATATTTCAATACAGTACAAATGAAATCTTCAAACGTTTTGTGTAACATATAATATGCATACATATGTATATATGCATACATCATGCAATAGACACTCGCAAGTATCTCAAAATTCTCAGGATTATCGAAAAAATCGGGATTCCTCAGAAAATCGATATTCTCAAGATTTTTGACGTTCTTGAAAACTATAAAATTATAAAAGATAAAATATAGAAGAGAAATAATAATTATGTGATAAATATAATAATTTATTTTAAATTTTCGTACAGGTAAGCCAATTCTTCAACATTCTTTGACAGCAATCCCGAAATTATTTTGAAAGTATCTCAAAATTTTCGGGAATCTCGTAATATGAGATATGTTTTGGAATCTGACCTGATCTCGAAATAAATTTTCGAGATCCGATCAGACCTGATTCATATTTTCGGGTTTCACGCATTCCTAGTTGGAACGTAATAACCCATAATGGTTGAATAATTTAAATGTGTTTACGTAAAAAAGTTTTGAAAAAGCGGAAAAAACGTCGAGACACTTGGAGTGACACTGATAATAATTTCATCTTTTTGTATGTTTCTCTCACCATCGATTGAATTGTTTTCACATTCGCAACATGAGAAACCGTGCATTGACCCTCGCAAATTGCACGTGCTGTCACTCATTTTTACTATCTCTTTCCACATTTTGCCATAAATTCAAAAACATATATACAAGCAGTTATATAGTTGGCAACCGATCGATTGAAACGCAGTCGTGCCTTGGAGTTTATAGGAGAGTGACGTGCCTCAAGAACGAAGGTTGCGTATTCAATGAAAAGAAGTTTTGGCGAACTTCAGATTCAACGCTTTGAATATCAATTAGAAATCATGCTCTTTCATATAATCTCCAGGTAATTTTTTTTTATTCTTTAGAAGATGGGAAGCCTACTTTTGAACTTTAAATCATATACGGACTAGGGACGGTTGTGCAGATGCACGTTCGAGCTAATCGTAATGAACGATAAAGAACCACCTTTTTCAGAGAATAGTTTATTAGAAAATGGATTATACATAACTTATCTCCTGTTTTCCTTCCTCAATTACTCGATTAACAATGATGTCGATTAAATTCGTAGCTTAATAATATAGCGATAGCTTAGTAGTGCGATGACTTGATTGCGTGAGTTGCACGAAATGTACGAAATCAACGTAATGACGAAATTTTCAAAATCTCTCAAACTGAAGAATATCATCCAAATAGATGAAAATTGAATTGCTCTCTGCACGCGAGTTTGCTTTAAACGAATTTGCCGGCGCTGCTAACCAATCATTTTCACATATGGGCAGTTAATTGCCCCAAACCAATGTTGAGGAAAAAATTAATCAACGATTAACGATTAAATTTTTCCAATAATCTCTAACCGCAATTAACGATTACATTTCAACTTTAGTTGTTAACAACAAATAACGATTAAACTCTTTCTTTAGTCATTAGTTGTGATTATATCTTTAATACATTTTAATCATTAACTGCGACTAAATATTAAATTCTTACTCTTAATCGTTAATTATTATGCACGATTAAATTCCTTCCAACTTTAATAATCGTCAGTTGGATATCTCGTTAACGATTAACTGCTGAAATTCTTTTTACAGTTAAATTATATGTCTTTTGTTCGGTTAAAATAATGTATAAAATATGATAAAGAGATGAAAGACAATGAAATAATATCTAATACTAAATAAATAAATAAAATTTTTTACCAACATATAATTTTTTCTTATTATCTGTTTATTTAACAAATTTTTAAAGAAAAGTATAAATCAATATAAATGTGTGTGTGTGTATATATATATATATATATATATATATATATATACATATATTTATGTTAGCACTAATAGTAAGTATAAATATGTTTTATTTCAATTGAATTAACTCTAAGGTGTCGTTATTTATTACCATTTTAGTATATTACTCTTCAATTTGATAAAATTACAATCAAATTCAGTTGATACTTCTAGTATATTTGATAAATTTTTAAACTCAACTTTCTCAGAATCAAAACTACAATTTAAAAAATTTTGTTCTATATATTCTTTTATAAAAAAAAACGACGTGATGCCAGCTTTCACTTATTATTCAGCCAAACTCTATTTCGTATGCAAAGTCATTTTCTTATCACGTAGATATACAGGGTGAGTCTCCTAACGTGACGACATCAAATAACTCATAAAATATTTGTTGTACGAAAACATGTTCAGATAGAGGGAGCATGGCTTCCAATGGGACGTATAGTATTGTAATCAGTTTTATGTTATTTTGCTTTTTTATCAAGATATGAAAGTTACCTTCATTTTTTTTAAGTGGAATAGTTAATATTTTTCCCAAATTCGGATAAAGCGTTGAATTCTCCTTAAAAAAGTATTACATCGAATAATCTCTGACATACATAGTTTTTACAAAGTATTTTCTAATACAATGTTCAAAAAAAATATTTTTGATAATATTTCAGTAACTATGTATTTCAGACCCTATTTGGTGCAATACTTCTTTATGAAGGATTCAACGCTTTACCCGAATTCGGAAAAAAGTATTAACTATTCCGTTTAAAAAAATAAAGGTGATCTTCATATCTTGATGAAAAGCGATGATACATATCTTGATAAAAAAGCAAACAACGTAAAATTACAGTATTATATGCCCAGTATTACATCGATTACAGTACTATATGCCCCCTTTGAAGCAACTTCTATCTGAACATTTTTTCGTACAACAAATGAAGCTCATTTTGTGAGTTATTTGATGCCACGTTACGAAACTCATCCTGTATGAATGATTAGCACATTGTATTGACGCCAATAGTTTTATTGTTAACTGCAGAGTTATTTACAGAGTTATTTACATATTCATTTATTTTTATTTAATACCGTAACCACCCGTTATATAACGCTTTTATGTTGTAAAGAGAGAGAATGTGTAAAAATACTGTGATAATCTTGTTGAACAAAATAGTCGTGCTTTTTACATATATTTTTGTGGGATAGGCAGTCCTGGGAAAAGGGTCCAAGACTCTTTCTGGTGCTAGACTGCAGGTGTCCCGAGTCGTATTACATAAACAATAAAGGAAGTTAGGCCTGGGCCTCGAGAATGTTCATGGCCAGCTCTTCAGGCCTAACGTCTAAGACTAAGAGTATAGATGCGTTTGCGTGCATGTGTGTATATGTGTACGAGTGATGAATTTTGTGCAGAAGAAAGGCAGTGCGTGTAGAGAAGTCAGAGTGCGTATCAAGAAGTCAGAGAGCGAGTGTCGAGAAGTCGAGACGTATAAGAGAACAAAGTGTATCGAGGGTTGTGAGAATTAAGAACTCAGTGTACATCGTTATTTAATATTAATAAATCAATCTTATTTATTCAATTCCAAATAAACAACCATTAAATAAAATTCCTATAAATTGGGATCTCGTCCGGGATACCTAAAATTGGTGACTCAGCCGAGATTCCTACATTTTTAGGACGTGAAAACAAGTTTGCTATTCTGTTATAGCAAAATTTTCGAAATAACTTGTTGACGTGTGATGTCCTCATAGAGTTTGGCAAGCCTTGTTTTAATTACTTTCTATTGACGTGCATATGACGAGAAAAACAAAAAAAAAAAAAAATTAGTGCTTGTATCCCTTGAAAAGAAAAAAAAATATCTGATACAATATTTTCCTTATATTGTGGATTGTTTCATTCGTTATACTATTCTTAAGTTGCAGATATTGAAGCAAATTAAAGAGAGAATATTGCTTCATACAGTCATAGTTTAATATTAAATTTTGAATATATTATATATGTTATACTTTGCATATGTTATGCGTTATGTATGTAGTATAACGTATCAAATCTTCAAATTTATATTTTCAAAGTTTCTATAAATGCAGGTATTGTTTTATTTATCGGAAATTTGAAGATACAAACATCATAATCAATGATGAAACCTTACAGTCAATATGAACTTTCAAAAATTTATTTAATTAATTCACGTTATTAATATTTATACGTATTTAGATGAACCTGTAACTGTACTCGATTATTGCAAATGCAAAAAAAAAAAAACAAGTCAATGTATACATTACATAAAATATAGTAATTATATTTTATTATGAAAAACAAGTAAGTATTGAACAAATAAATTTTATTTATACACTTTATAAATCAAACAATAACATATTCTATTATAGTCCGCCACTAATGTGAAGTTCATAAAATTTGCAGAATTCTATTGAAACGACTGCATTAGAGTACAATACGAAAAAGATGCACTTATCATCTAAAATAAAAGAGATTTTAATAAATTGAAATTAAACGATATTTATATTATGACGTACTAGAAATATTACCGTCAAAAAGCCTTCGTAACACGGAACGAATATACCAGAAAGATTAAACTCATATTGTTGCAAACTTTTTAACATGACCAACAATAATAGCTTTTGCGCTTTTAACGGAATAGAGTACCATGTAGAATCGTATCTGTATATTGTACGTGTCATTTGATATATTGTAACAAAATATAGTCAGGAGCATAACTGAGATAATAGTTATATTTTTTGCGTTAATCGTTTCCCATTACCGTTCACTTTAAACTCTACAAAAAAACGAATGAAATTTTTGCAATTTAAATAATTTCAATAATATTTCAAAATTGCGAATATTTTCAATTTTCTGTGACAAGAAATAATTAGTTTCGTTCTATTAATAGGACTGTTTATATGTACATAAACATATGTACATTGATTTATTACATCAAATGGATGGTTAGTGACGCTGATCAAAGATTTCAATTAGATTTCTGTGTAATTTCTAAATCTAGTTATCTGAATGTGAAAGTATTGAAAGGTAATCATAATCATTTTTAAATAATGTATAACATAATTTATGTTCATTTTGATGATATATAATAAATTTTATGATTAACATTTAGGAAGCGAATGACCTCATGGATGTTGATGCCCTCGAATAATGTCGTCAAGATCAACATTCTGAACCAATTTTTCCCCACACATGTTACTGTCGTTCAGTTTTAGTTTCCGAGAACTGACAAAAATAATTTTGTCACTTTATATTATATGTTATTTCTATCGTTTGGAATATATTTGTATTAATTAATACTATAAATACAGGCTTGAGTGTTAAATTTAGGATCCAATATTGATCACTTTAACAGAACACTGTCATTAGTATAACTATTGAATAATAACACAACTGCAATTCATATTAAACTTTATATTATATTATCATCATTCGAAATTGGCTGCACCTCAGCCATAATGTTAAAAAATGCAACCATCCAATTTTTAATTACATTGACACTGAAAAAAAATTAATTGGGTAGCCTACATAATGTATTTTGCGAGTTCTACATCGTGTAACGTTTGCTCGAGTTTTCCGTCACATTTCTATATTTTATGTGTGTATTGTTCTATATATATGTGTATTACTGTTTGTATCATTCAAAATTTATGTTATTATTAACAACTAAATGAATTTACTTCTTATATTCTGCTTAAGCTATTAGTACTGGCATTCAAAATTTACACCTAATCCTAGCTTATATTCATAGTTTTAATTAATATAAACATAGTCCAAACGTTAGAGATGCATACGATATAGAATAGAATGGCAAGAATACTTTAGCGAATATCTCTGAACTAAAGCTAAGTGGCGATAACATGTATAGGAAAAAGTTGTCCAGAAATGCTTTTGATAATACATTTTAAAGTCATCAAAATCCGTGTAATTGTCGCTTTGTAAATAATTACCAATTTTATATCTTTTATATTGATTTAATTGGTTTTTATCCCAATTATTTGAAACATATATAAAAGAAATAAATCAGAAATATTTCTTTCTTAATTAGTAAGATCTGCAACATAATTTTCAAATTTTTAAATATACGATAATTTTACTATTATCATATATTTTATTATTGTCAATAAAAATGAAAATAAGAAAAATAATATTTTTCTTTGGTTTAATTTTGCTTTCCTATACAATTGCCGAAGAATAGTTAGTATAAATATAATTGGAGATTCTGGACAAGCGGATAATAATTGGAACTAGACATAAAGTTTCTAAACAATTCGTGATTGAAAAAGGCTTCAAAATCGATGGAATAAAATTTATTCTAATGATTCTATATAAAGTATTCGAAACTGTATCATGAAACCTGAAGGATAATAGGGCAAGTACTAGTAAGTATAGAAAAAGAAAAATTTAATTAAAATATTGTGCAATACTTTTTGTTACAAACGACTAAAAAACATTCGCAGTTTGAAAAAATTGTTTATATTAATTTCAATTATTTAAAATGTTTCTATTATATTTGTGCATTATGCATCTTATTATTAATTGCACAGAAGACAGATTTGGACAAGAAAACGATGATTAATGGCTCAGTTATTCTCTTCATTATATCTAAAAAATAGAAGTACTTATCATAAAAGGCTGATTTAAACTTACAATTGGATAAATATATCCATACTAGCATTTATTACTAATTGTCCACAGTGATTATTTAGGAACATGATGACTAAATAAACGGCAACAAGTACAACACATACAAAAATTTCCACTTTATCGTTTATAGGTGTCACTGATTTGGATAACTAAACAAAAAGAATTTCTAGGTTAATTCTTCAATAATATACTATTATGGTATCTACATATGTTTAGATACTATTAATTGCAATCATATTTCGTATGAAGGCAAACGTTAATTTTTTGTGAAACAAAAACATAATTGGAATGAGTTATATAAATAAAAATATAAAAGAAATATTTACGTCAGGTATTTTCAAAAGAAAATAATATCGGTACTATAATCTAATCGGTACTGAACTGAAGAAGATGAAAATAATATTGATAAAATCTACATTCACTAATGTACAGTAATAAATTCAATGAAGATTATACAAAAAAGAAAGACTTTCTGACCGCGTAAAATAAAATGACGCACAATGGGCTAATCACTCTAAGACATAAAAAGAATGCTTTACAAATAAGATTAGAAAGTAACGTGAAAAATAACACGCTAGAAAATTCTCGGACTATTTAAAATTACGCAGAATGTGGAAAAATTATTTGTCACGGGTTCATGGATTTAACAGATGGTTTTACACTTTTAGGCCGGTGAATATAATTGACATCGGCACGATTTTTAATCAAATTTTTTTAATATTCATCGTTCATAATATTAATATTCTAATTGTCGAGAACAACAAGTCACAAACCAATCGTGAGTCGCAAATGATCTCTATTCTTGAAAAATGATGTACAGTCTTGAACTGATTTTATGTCATTTATACATTTTATAATCAGGTATGATAGAAACAAACATCAGTGTTATTATCTTACGACCGTATAATATTATAATTTAGAAAGAATTTAAAAAGATGAAAAGTTTAAGTTTTGGTTTAATGTTCTGCTTATGTATCAATGAAAGAATACTCACTCGAAATAAAGCCACACCGAATGCGAACACGAATACAAGACTCGCTACCATATAATGTATCATCATTTTGCTCACCATGACATTGCCTAACCTTCACACATAAATGATACAAAGTGCAAAACAAGATATTATTAATATAAATATATACAACGAAATTATCGTTTATATTATATTAGAGTATTATTTTACAAACGTCATAGCTCTGTTGTGAATATCCACTGCTTGGTGAAAATTCATTAAATTTGAATCAACTTGCTGCGACGATGAAGTTGTTCTACACAGATTCACAATTCCTTTTTGTAATCGATAGCTAAAAATGTGTAAAATTAAATTTCAGTGTTGTAAGCGAAATAATATAACATAAAAAAATTAAAATTAAATGAAAATTTATTAAAACAATAACAATATATAGAAACGTTTTGGTTAATTAAAATCAATATAAACAATTTTTTAATATTTTTTAATCGCTTGTAACAAGAAATGTTTATCGATTCAGTTCTGCATTCTTAAAAATTGGGATAAATGGTGTATGCGCCCATATGTGTGAATATCCGACAATCGAAGATAATTTGCGGACAAAAATACGAAAGACAAGAGATACATAAAGCGATGGTCGGTACATTTGGTAACGAACCTCAGCAATCGAAAGAAGTTTTTTTTTTTATAACATTTTTGTCTCTTCTCTTCTTTTTTGCTTTTTTAATTAATAAAATGTGTTATTCCTAAAATAGGATATTATAGTAAAACGGTGAAGAGAGCGTCGAGAAAAGGCATTAAAGAAAACATTGAGGAAACCAGTAAGCAGAAGAGATCTGCGAGGTTAGTAAAGCGACTAGTAGAGCATCTAGTAGAAGTGTGTTTCGAAATGTCATCGAATTGTGAAAAATCTATGCTTGTAGAAAACATTACGTGTCATATGTAATTAAATATCACATGTAATTTTTAGATTGTTCAAAAAACGAGGTTTAAGAGATGATCAATCCATTCTATTAATAGAGATATCTAAGACAAAATTTCAACTGTCTATACCTGAAATTAACAGAACTTTCTAGTCTCAGAAAAGCATATCGTTCATAAATAAAAATTAATAACTTAAATAATTAAAATAACTTATAACTAAAAAAATTATTTTACACAGAATAATAGACGATATAATAACAATAACGAAGACAACGACAGTAATAGCAAAAACAATAACAAAAACAATAATAATAATATATGTATGTATATGCATGTGTATACATATGTGTATATGTATGTATGTGTGTGTGTATATACACGCATATAGAGTAAAATGGGGCACGCGGGTCAAACCGAAGATCATTGTTTTTTCATAACATGAAATAATTTTCGATATGTAATCAAACTGCGGTATGATATTCGAATGGATCCTCCGACCGATCATATTTTATAAATTTCAAAATCAATCAACATCGTAATGTTTCGTACAGATAGAGTTAAACATTTCGGCTTGAAGAGTTTCAATGTTTTGTGATTTAAGTGATAGTGTTCTCACATTCAAGAATCCATTCAGATAAGTAATATTTGTATTTTACATTCCTCACAGAATATTGTGACCTTTTTTTCACTGTTCTATCTCCTACTGAAGTATAAATATTTAATGTTGTTTAGTAAATGAATGTATTTGGGACAAAACCGAGTATTTAGCTATGGGACAGAACCGGCTACCGAGTTTTACCTCGTACTATCTGTATATAGCATATGTATTCTTTCGTTTTCACGTTTCTGATCATTTAATTTAAATTGTTATTATTTTGTATGTGTCCGTGGCTAGTGCTGTTAAGGCCATAAAGTAAATGCGAAAACTGTGGCACCGATGAATTACGAACAGGATATTAGGAAGTGATTTCGGGATATTGATTTCTAATTCCGGAAGATGCCTCACAATTATTGTACAAAGTTGCATTTTTTGAGCAGCAACAATAGAAACTGTTGTTCAAGAGGTCAAAGCAACTGGAACATTTCCTTTTAATACCGACTTACTTCTCGATTATTTATATACCCCACATCGGAAACAACAAATAATAAGGATACAGCAACAGTCAGAAGAGCAGCACTCGTGGAAGCTTCACCATTAACATCAATAGAAATGAATAATTTCTTATCGACACCAAAAGATGCAAAAGCTGTTTCATCTCCATCACATATTGATTATTCACGATTGATTCACATTTTCTTCCTAAACAATTAAACCTATCCGTCAAGCAACAATAAGAAAGAGCAATAGGAGAAAAGGAATAGTGAACCATAATAACACCGAAAGGATATAGAACTCAGTTGGAAGACATTGTACAGACTATGAAAAGAAGAAAAAATTTCTGTAAGAAACAAATGTCATAAATAAATGAATTATCTAAAAACGATGCTTGTATATGTTTTAAGAAACTTTTTAAACATTCTAAATTTTAAACATTCCAAAGAAGAATGGATTAAATACACTACATGTCATGGAAGAGCGCATGTGATATGTGCAATTGTCGAAAAGGGCGACGAATATTTTATTTGCATCTTTTGTTAATTGAGATATATATAAATTTACTATTATATAAAATATAATATCATGAATTTATTATTATGTAAAATAGTTCAAGTTTTTTATAAATACTGTAAAAGACCAAATAGAATATCTTTATATTTGCTAATTAATTGTTAAAGATAATAACTATTTTGTAATGAAAATAAAAATTTTATAACTGTGTGGCATTTTATAGGTTTCTTAATTATTCCGTTCTAGTCACCCCTATGGAGCAAAGCTAAATTTTTGCATACTTTCAGAAAATTTTATTTTCCCGTTATTTTTTAAAAATATTTGGTTATTTTCTTATAGTATAAGGTCGAATTAAAAGATTTTTCTGGTGCGAATATTTTTTGCCATCCGGTTTTTTATAAATATGTATGTGTACATATAATACATGTATGTATATAATACATACCGTGTGAGTTACCTGAGACTAATGCTGAAGCTGAAATATTTTCGAAACGATTAATTAAATTCAGGTATTTCAAAAAATATGTAGGCATTTTAAAGTTATTCAAGGTCGTTTACTGTTTCTCAAAAGTTATCTGTGTTGAATATACCAAGAAACTACTATCTTATCTTTTACGTTCGAAATGATAATTTGCAGCGTCAATGCATTGATTCACTCTATCTTTAAAAGATAGTTCACACTCTTTTAAATGTTTCAAGTTGTTTTACATATAATAGATCCATGAATTCGTCATGGAACAAGCTACATGCTTATCTGAAAAAAATACGCAATTTCATTTAAGAAAAGAAATGTTTAGCTCTGAACTTGGACAAAGATTTGTGACCACCAACAGATGTTTTCCCTTGAAACAAAATAAGTCTTGCTTGATACATCCTTAACTATAACGAATAGTTTAAGAGATACATATGTAATTGCGTGGGACGTTTTAGATAGGAATCTATCTTATATTATACACATAATATAGTAATATATAATAATAATGATTGTTAATTATATAAAAGTAGAAATAGAAGATTAGCTCGATCGTTAGTAATGCTTCTACAAATAAACTGTCACAAATAACGAAGCTAGTCCAATAATCTCGGTTGTGCTAGTTTTCTCTATATGAACTAAACATTTTTGTTTCTACCTGCACAGCTATTGTACACCGCTTTCGTCGCCTCACTATGAATACTCACATTGGATAATGTGTAATTTCTTTCTACAACACCGCTTATCTCGTCGCTGTTTTCGTTCCTTTCCGCTCCACTATAATCATATCCCGTGCATATAATATTCGATCCTTCTCCAAAGATCCTACTCCACATTTATTTATTTTATGATTCCTTCGTATTTAAGATAGTATATACGAGATGTTTTTGCACTGATTGTATAAGATTTCGTCAATATTCATAATGAATTATATTCTGTTTCTTAATTCCCATCAATTTGATTTCGAAATATTATATGTCATATTTTTCATTTTAATAATCCCCGTAATCGAGCTTGAAATTTTATGTGAATTACATAGGTGCAACAAATTTGCATGTTCTTAGCTAGTTTCGCTCATTCTTTGCTCAATTTAGGGTACCAATTTCGGAATGGAATGATAATTTAGGAAAGGGTGTATTTTTGATTCTGTCTAATTAATTGCTCCGTAAAATATTCTTGCGTGTCCATAACTATGTACTGATTCATTATAGCGTGTATTTGATAAATGACAATTTTGTTCATACCATCATGTAACGAAATTGAATCAACGATTATTTCCTGTTACAAGCAAATAAAAAATTTTGAAAACTTCTGAAATTGCACAGAATATTAAGGAATCATATGTCGCGATCATCATCACACCTTCTATATGGTGGTGATAAAAAATTTCCCTCAAGATTTATGCAGATTTTCAGAAATAGAGGTCAAAAATGCAAATTTGTTTCTAGTTTTATCGTATGAGGGTCAATTTTACAAGACAAATCATCAGTCTGAAATGACCTGTTCTTTTCGAAAATGATGCCAAAGTTCAAATAATTCTTACAACTATTTTATTTGAAAATTTCAAAAATTTACAAAGTCACAACTAGAATGCAGATATCTGAATTTTTATATTTTTAAGAATATAATAATAAGGTGAAATTTATTCACTTACTAAATGTAAGAAAAGTTAAGAAAATTATTAGTTTGAGTATTTCACATATTTCGTTATAGTATCTGCATTGTATGCATTTTCCATCATCAAATTTTTCAGAAACGCATAAAAATCCGCAGTTTAATAATGTATTGTATAATTATAAAGTTATTTTAGCATTATTTACTCTATTGTACTGAAAATACAAATTCCCGTTTCTTCGTTAATAACACACTCTTTATTTCCATTTGATTGTAAAATATACGCACGTTGTAAATAATATCAATATAAATTTACTAATGGAGATTTAAAGTTATTTTTTCAAAAGAATGGTTAAGTTGCAATCCGCAATTCCTTTTGTAACTTCGTTTCTCGTGGCGAATAGAATAAATACCATGCAACAAATTTAATATTGAATTTAAAGATTGTGTTCAATTTTGCAATTACATTTTAACAAATCTCTAATCCAAAAATATGTGCTCGAATCGTGACATGTAATTATTAATCATCCTCTACATGCAGTTCATGTGACATGGATGGGAATTCATGGAAGGTTGGCATAGCAATTTCTTTACCTAGTTATTTTGAATAATCCGGATAAGTAATGAGCAAGAATACTGAGCAGCGATTCTGTACAGGTCGTAGATAACAATCCAATAATAATAACGAGTACAGTGAACAAAGAAAAGATATCAACGTATATTGTTCGCTCGTGAGAGAACTCCATGAAATACTTAATTAAACGAGTTCGAGGTTCGTTCCGAGGTCTTACCAAATCCATTATTATTGGAATTAATAGACATGATATCATAGTTACAATTCCCGTACAAAATATCCCTAAAATTTGATAACAAAATTAATGAACGACTTAAATTATCGTATCTCATAGTAATTGTGTGATACAACCTGTAGTCATTGAATTGGCATCGTTCACACAATTTTCAACATCATACATGTTTTTAGTAAAATTGAAGGATGCAATTCAGTAACGAATTTCATTAATTATTATAGTACAATTGATCATACATTTTCTACAGATGTAAAGTACACTATCGTTCACAGACTTACACATAATTGGTGTAACCCGACCCGCCTCCTTTGCTTTCATTACAATATGCACCTTTTCAATTCTAATCACGCTTCCTTGTCATGTCTACATTCTTTTCTCAATTTATCTTTTCATGGAAGAAAATCAAAAACAACATACTTTAATACAATAAATAGAAATGGAGCATACATATTCGCTATTGCTTGTCTTTCACAATCAATATTCTAATAGAGGTATTCACTAACATACAGTGATGAGCACAATTGAACGATTGACAATAAAAAATTGTCAATTATTTAAGTTGTTATAACATTGTAGAAGAAATCATTAATACTTCACTCGATTTCATTTTAAAGCGCAAAGCTTCTATATTAGTACTGGTGATTTCTATTTTTTTAGGGATGACCTTATATACATACATTCATATAGCATGTAGGAAATTGAGGCTATAATCATAAAAGTTTCAAAAATTCAAAAAACATTGAAAAATTATTTTCGTGACCAGATCCAGCACTTTGAAAAATATCTTTCCTTTGTATAGACTTAAACTTGCTGTAATATACTTTTCCAGCATTTTATTGAACTTCGAATATTTTATCTGAAATGACAATAACAGAAAAAATCCTAACATCTATTCAATTTTAACATTTGCAATTTATGCAAAATAGTTAAAAAAAGTCTTAGAACGGAATTTTAATCTCCAAGACAATCGTGCATCATAACTAAATTTGCTTAATGTTAAGATTAGAAATGTTTAAATTTCTACAAATTTCGGGAAGAAAATATCCTTATCTTTCCACTTTTCATATCATATAAAGTCATCTTTGTAATTTAGAACGAATTCTTAATCGTTACAGTAGAAAATTTATGTTTTCAAATAAAACCACGTGAATTGATATATGATCTTTCTTTAGGAAGTTATAATAGACGAAATTGTTTAAATTATCGACAATTTTTCAACGATATTGGTTCAGTTGCATTCTTTACGTACAATATTAACCTAGTAAGATATAATATAAAGTAACAGATAAACTATCTCTATATATATTAATATATAATAGTATATAAAATAATATAATAGTATATATAGTAATAATATATAAAAGTAATGTATATTACTTGTTACGTAATTATTATTAACATTTGTTGAATTCCTTCAATTTTACTGAAAACGTGTATTAAATTATATGTTGAAAATTTTAAGTGGTCGGAATTCAATAACCAGGAACTGTAGCGACATGAAAAATTTTACATAGAATGTAAAAAGTGTCAAGAATAATGTTTCCTTGCATCAAAAATGACATTTTCTTATATAACTGTTTTGAGGTAATGGTATCTTTATTATGAATGTTTATCGAATTAACAATGATCTTAATGATGTGTATGGATAGAAGAGGATATTCGTGTAAATCAAACTTTTTTATTTCAAACGTTTCATTTACGTTATATAATAAATATTAGATCCACAGGTACTCAGATAATTGAATAGTGTAATCAGGCTGAAGTTGTGTAACAATAAGCATGAGATCCATTTCGTAAAGAAATCATAACTCTAACTATGAGCAGATTTACTAAAATACAATACAAATTCGAAAAGTAAGGTACAAACGTATTTTTACAAACAGTAGATTGCAGTATAAGTGAGTCAATTCCTTCGTAACAAAATAACGGTGAAATAAGAACACAAATTTAAAATATTATACATAAATGAAGAAAAAGAAGATTATAAGGATGCGTCCATGCCTGCTATTGGCAAAGAGCTTGCATACAGATTGTAAAGAGTGTTCGGATAGTTTAACGAATAGTGAACAGTGTGCAGTGAAAACACTGCTTGCTTGACAAACAGTAAACAATGTTCGTTCAGAACATCATACGATCTGTTCGCGAGCTCGAAACATGTCTAGATATATCTGCAACATTGTTTAATCATTATTGGTGAATTGAACATCGAGCGAACAAGCTAGCAGTTGTGGATACAATATTGTTTTTCTTCGTGAGCAGTTTGTAAACAGTTCTAGTTAAAAAAAGGTTTGTTTATTTTTGAAACTTATTTCTACTGTCTTTCCTAACACATTGATTCCAATATTTGTTGTATTGTTTTCAGTTTTGAACAAAATCTATTTAACGTTTAATCGGACAAAATAGCTAATGCGAGGCCCATCTCAGAATATGAACTTCCAAGGGTATTGTAACTGAGAAGAATAACATGAAGTAATTATAGTAGCTTCAATGTTGAATTTTCATTACTTAATGATATGCAACTAGAAGGTAAGCCTTAAATTCCATTGCATGCATTATAGAATAACATGAGAATGGTGTACACTTACCATTTTGCACGTATTTGTAACTTAATGGAAGCTGTCAAAATTCTCTGCAACGTACTTCACAGTTACATATTTCTCAACGAACTTTAACGTCAACATGCAGACAAACTAACAAGTACATAGTTAATTACGAAAAAAATGAAGCCACCTCTGATTTCGAAATATGTTGATCAATATACAAATAATAGATAGTCTCTTTTGTTTTCGAAATATTCCCCAAAAACTTAGTTTAAAATAACTTCTAAAATTATTATTCTGTACTTCAACGATGAAAACATGGACAGCGGAGGAGAGGAGCCCATCTCACCTCCTTTCCAAAATAAATATAACTTTAGTTATAATTTAGTATAATTTTAGTAACTATAATTCTAATCAGAAATTACAAGAATATATTTCTAAAATAACTCAGATCCACTTCTAATGTGACCACAAGTGTAGTTAAGATAAATTCAAGTTTTTGTAGGGATTTAGGGTTACATGATGAGGGGTAAAAATTAGGCTCGTCTACGCTTTTATCATGAAATTAGCAACAAGAAAAAAAAATTCAGTTCTTTTTAAATAGGAGTATCGATATTAGCTTGGGTTAGATAAATTCCTGGTGAACGACAATTGACAGTTTTCCGCAAATATCTCGCAAACTGAAAAAGAGTCCAATTTTTTTGTCAGAAAAATAAGTTGTTCAAAATGTTGATTAAAAAGAAAAATATTAAAAAATATTAAAACAACTACTATTAAAATAAATATTTAAAATATCATCATGTAATCAGAGGAAGCTATCTCGGCAACTTTACTCTACAGTCGACTGTTTGTTCATAGCAACAACAAGAAAATGTTTTCTGAATGTAATAAAATATTTTCTTACAGAGATAAGCATTGAATAAGCGACTTCCACTATTGAAATATTTTCTTAATATTTGTATCTCGACCAAATCATGCAATAAGGATTCTTCCATACGAATTTGGTTAAGACAGAATCGGATCTATATTCACATACACAACACTAATAATTTTATACCATAACATATTCTAAATAGTATAATTAAATTATATAATTCTAAATTTTAAGTAGTTCAAAACATCGGTACACACTTACATTTGAAGATAATGTTATAAAATTAATGTATCGTAAGAGAAATAATATTACAGGAGTAGTCATAGTCACTGTTAGAACGCAGCTGTATAACGTAATTTCAGAGTTTAAAAGCGACACTATCTGAAAAAATATGTTCATTAGCATTAATTAAATAGTACCATCGTTAAGATTATAAACATATTTCTATGTATATTTTTTCTTTTTTGATAGATATTATTAAACAGATATAGATACTATTATGCAGCAATTCCGAAACAGCTATAGAATGAATTATAAATATCGCCGTATCGAAATTAATGAAGTTAAGAAATATATTATAAATGTCTTCCGAAGTCAACGACAAGATTAATATTTTAATATACAGGATATTTTCAAAATACAATCGCCCATGGCATACCTCTACATGGAAACATAAGATGCATAGCATAACATCTTTGCATTGAAAATTTCGTTTAGATGAAGTTAACTAATTTCGGATGGGCGTGAATAATTGAGCGTAAATTATTTCAGATATAAAAATAGATCATAAATATGAAATAAAATTTTTTTGTTTAAGATTTTATTTTTTCAGCGTGTTTAGTTCAGAATTGACTTGGAACATATGTATAGGATAATGTTTGCGATATAATGGACCAAGATTTTTCGTATATAAATGGTATGTTCTTAAAGAAAGTGAAAAATATTGTAATGTTTCTTATAGCCATGATGGTATAATTTTTTATGTTTACAATGTTGTCCAAGAAACGAAGACGGCCATTAATGTTTTTAACAAATACGAATTTATTAACCTATATATTTCAAAAAATTATTAGTTTAAGAGATGTTTTAATTTGTTATTGAATGCAATTGAATTTGAAAGTATTAAATAAAATCTCTTGAAAGTATTTTTCTGTTCTTATTGATCCTGTCTTTAAACGCATAGATCATATGTAATTATCTATTATAGATTTTATAAAATTAAAGTTGAAATATCTACTAAATTAATAATTTTTTGATATATGTAACAAATTAATATTTTTTTTCAGTTGCTCTCGAGCGTTCAAATCGAGTGGACCTGTTTACCTTGCTCGCGAGTGCCGATCATACCGTATAATAATAAAGTGATGTGCCATAATATCGGTAGATTCCCGATCTCTGACACACCATGAGTCACAGTGTGTGCATCAACAACAAGGCCTCCACATAAGGCCTACACACAGATTCAAGCAATCAATCTATCATAAATCTATCAAATATTACAACTACACAAGCAAAACCCTACGCTACTGTTACAATGAATAATTCTTTCCCAACTAAAGAGCAAGCAATCCTAATCGACGCTATTGACAATACAACAATGAAAGACTACATGCTGTCGCTAAAGTCACTGGCTCCGAAGTTATTTGATTCGCTTCCCGAATCTCTAACGGTTGTACCTGCATCTATCTCAATAGAAAGACTACAGCACAAGACTTTGTAACTAACCACAGAACAATAACTATCAATGACGTACATACTACAGTTAGACAACTAATCAATCCAACCCAGAAATTAATACTTTCGAATGTCTCACCGTCCATATCACACGAATACACAGAGAAATTCCTTATAAACATCAACATTAGAATGACATCCAAACTAACGTTCCTTCGAGCAGGTATACAGGAAACAGGCTTTACACATGCAATGAGTTTCAAAAAACAGGTCTTCATCAAATCAGACGATCTCCCAAAAATTCCCTATTTTTTCTTAACAAATCTCGACAATACACAGTACAGAATTGTCGCGTCTACGGATAAACTTAGCTGCTTTCTATGCAAATAAGAAGGCCACGTCGCCAAAGATTGCAGCAATCCACCACAATTCACAGCGACAAACCAGACAAAATAATGGGACCTAAAAACAAATTATCACAAGACGGAACGAACGAATACAGAAACATAGCAAACAACACAAATATTCCTCCCCATACCTCAAACATAACTGGAATCAACGCCACCAGCAACCGTCCGTTAATACGAACTTCCCAACTATAAAAGACCACTGACCGTATCTACAGATCCCTGCTTGGAAGGCGGAAACAAATATCCTTTCCTACACCCCTTTCCTACAGCCCTAAGACCACTCTCACTAGTATATATAACAAGGAATCAACGCCTACCGTCACTAAAAAACGTCCTAAGTAGTCAATCGCTAACCAGGTTCAATGGAAAATTTGATGAAATGTTAAAACCTGTAAAGCCAACCCTAGATGTCACAAAAAATAACTTTGTCTTTAACTACTCTCAATTCAAGAGTCTTTTAGAAAACGCGTGCAGTACAGATCGATATTACCAACGACTACACTCAAGAAACTAAGGCTCTACTCCACATGATCGAAACAGTCCACGCCTCACTTAAAGACAGAAGCTTAAAAAACAGAATACGACGACTAACTAAAAAACTAGCATAAGACCGACAAACCATTATAGCTGCAATAAACGACTCTTCAACTGCCGTTCATTCCCCGAATTTGTTCTTGAACTCTGAAAATGATTCTCCAAAATTCTCTTAAAATTCTTTCAATCATCAACCAAAAACTCAAAATATGCCAATAAAAATTATTCAGTGGAATCTAAACGGATTTTATAGCCGATTGAAATACTTACAATCACTAATAGATGAGGAACAACCAGAAATCATTTGCCTACAGGAAACGTCTTTAAAGGATTAAGCTCCGGCAAACTCAAAAACTACAAAGCTTTCACCAAAAATCGCATCATTGACCACGCTAGTGGTCGAGTAGCTATTTACATCAAGGACACCATCCACATCCAAGAGATTGCGATCGCATCCAACCTTGAAGTTTTGGCTACAAGAGTTACGCTACAAACATATGTGTAATATCTACGGGCCTAACAGTCAACATCGTGATGAAGTTAAACTTACTCGAATTTTTTATTTTAGCCAATTACCAAAACCATTCATCATTTTGGGAGACTTCAATAGCCATAATATTTGATGGGGATCTCACAAAACAGGCACAAGAGGAGCTACCATAGCGAAACTAAGAAATGAAACAAACCTAAACCTACTAAACACCAACAAACCAACTCATTTCACGACCGCATCCGCCCGTCTTAGCGCAATTGGCCTAATTCTCTGCAATCCAAGAATTGCTTGAAACATTTCTTGGAATATGGAAAGTAGTCTATTCGATAGTAATCACTTCCCGATTAAGATCATATACCATACAAAATACTGCCATAACACCTACAGATTCTTAAGGTGGAAATTTAAAAAGCCGATTGGACAACATACCCCGAGTCTGTAGCATCTTCCATCTCTCTTTATACTGAATCAAACCCGATCCAACCGGTCTCAACAAACACCGCACTTGGCAATTTCATACGCATCATTACAGAAGCCGTTGACAGCCATTCCCAAAACCAAAAACACCTCGAGCAACTCAAAATCCAAACTCACTCCATGGTGGAATAAACAGTGCTCTGAAGCGGTCAAAAACTGTAAGCACGCCTACAATCGATACAAAAAACAGAACTCTCAAGAAAAGCTTATTAACTTTAAAAAGTTTAGAGCATTATTCCAGAAAATCATTAAAGACAGCAAAAAGCAGTTAAGCATGGTTAAGGCACGTATTATCTCTTAACTCATCCACCCCAAGTAGAGAAGCATAGAAAAAAATCAGGTCAATCAAAGGAAATAAAACATACTACACAATTCCTGCCCTAAAAGAAGAAGACAATGCCCCCACCACATTCCAGCAAACTTCTACCAGCGAGAATTCCAGAAGCCACAAACTAGAAACTGAGGCCAAACCACCATTATTGTCAACTGATTATGACCCACCGTCAATAGCGGCTCTTAACGGAACTATCTTCGCCCAAGATAGTATATACTTCTTACGTAAATGTGGAAATACCAGCCTTGTAAACATTCTTCTAATCAAACTGCCACAAAACACAATAAACTACCTACTCTCAATATTCAACTGCATATGGAATCACAATGTCTTTCCAGAAATATGGAACAAAGCAATAATAATCTCTAATCCTAAAACCAGATAAAAATCCCATGGATCCCAATAGTTACCGACCAATTTCATTGACGAACACAATGTGTAAGCTAATGGAAAAGATAGTAAATCGCCTACCTCGAGAAACACCACTTGATCACCAAATTCCAAAGTGACTTTCGGCAATTCCATTCTATTTATGATAACTTAATCAACCTAGAAACCGAGATGCAGGTAGCCTTTGTCAAGTAATAACATTTAACTGCTGTATGTCTTGACATCGAAAAGGCATACGATATGGTATGGAGATACTGAATTTTAAAAATCCTACAGAAGCACGGAATCAAAAACATCTTCAATTTCATCAAAAACTTTCTCCATACAAGGACCATCCAAGTCAGAATCGCAAACTATCTCTCTCAAGGACCATAGAAAACAACGTACCACAAGGATCAGTCCTAAGCGTTAGCCTATTTCTCATAGCCATAAATGATGTGGCGACAGACCTATCCCTAAACCCGGTTAAAGAATTCTTATTCGCTGATGACCTCACTATAATATGCAGAGGAGAAAACCAACGTACCGCCCAAACTTTACTGCAGAACAGTCAAAATAACCTCCAAAACAGGCTCTCGAAACCACAACTAAATACCACAGTAAAATATTCTCCATCTTCAGTGACTCCACAAATGCTATCGCCTCAATTTTAAACAAATGGACAAACAATACAACCATCCACGAATGCCAAAACGTCTACCTTGAATCAATAATAAACAATAATTACAGTAATATGGATCCCACACAGGAATTGAAATGAACGAGAAAGCGGACAAAGCTGCTAGGGAAGCAGCGAACACGACAATCCCCTGTTACAACACAAAGCTGCCACTCGACTCTTTATTTATCCACCTAAAAACTCAAACACCATTGGCACAACGAATGGAAAACCATAGTGAAACCACCACTGCTAACGATAAAAAATGATTTTTACAAGAACGTAATACCCTCCTCGCGACCAAGACGTAATATCAAGAATCATAATCGGACATACGAAAATAACACACAAATTTGCAGTCATCAAAGAACACCAACCATTCTGCGAACGGTGCAAGAAGACTAACAATAGAACACCTCATACGACATTGCGAAGTATACCTACTGCTAAGAAAGCAACTCCGCAACAAATCCACTCTGAAAGACAACCTAAAGGAAAGTGGAACATCGTCAAGCCTGCTACAATATTTGAAACACACCACGCTCTACAACAACATATAAACCATCCCTCCTTCTGTTGTCGCTAATAACACACGGGGTTGATGCGACATAAAACAACTGATAAAAAAAAAATATTTTTTTGCATATAATATTCAGCTATGTCAATTAGGTTAAAACATATATCATATTATACATTCGGTTTAAAATGCTGGAAATCATCGTTTTTCGAACAATATTGCAGAATTCGTGTACATCATATTCGACTACATTATATTGCCCGTAAAATAACATCACAATTTTTTCCTCTTTTATATTTTCTAAAAACTTACCATTTACAAGAATGACGCTTGTCCATTACACATTTGATGTATACATATTTGATAAATGTTCAAATTTTGAAAACGACGCATTTTATGGAAGAATTGCATTCTTTTTCTTTGATATTGATCTGATTGATTTGATACTCTGTTATCCACATCGATTATTAACCTAATTCAAATATTTTGACAAACTTTCAATCTCGATTTTTTCGAAAACGGAGAGTTATACGAAAAGGTTTTATTTTCTCTTCTCTGATTTGTTTTTGTATGTCGATTGTACCACATTTTCAAAAGCACATTGAATCTAATGCCGAGATGATAAATTTTTATGTTAATATAATACAATATACGTATGACACACCTACAATATTATATATGCACAGAATAATATTACATTGACATAATACACTTAAATAATTATTTTAATAAATCACTGTCAAACAGCTTTGCAAAAAGTAGATTTTCATGAAGTTTGATTGAATAAGATGTTATATTATGTACAAAATGAATGAAGGATATTCGTTACCTGGATTACTAAATGGGCGATGAAGCTACTACAAAAGATTATTCTCTTAATCATTGTATAAATTGATTTTTGAAATGGCCATAGTCCGACAATACGCGCCACAATACGATAACTGTTGTATTGTTTCTCGAATACGTCCATAGCTATTGATTGTTGAAGAGCATCTGTGCGTAGACATCGAGGAATCCTTCCAAGATACCTCCTCTTGATTTATTATTTACGGCATTCATTCTTTCTTCTGAAATTTTCATCGTGTCATCCGTCCGTAGAATTAAAGTATAATGTGCGAGAATTATAGCTGTGCACTGCCAGTCGCTTGAATTCATTTGCGCCCCTCCAGGAATGTTGCATAATAAATATCAATTTCAAGATAATTGTAGTGTCGAAGAAATTCTTTCCTTCGTATTTTCCTTTTTCTCATTTTTTCTTTCATCTTATAGGTATCGGAAAAGTGGAAACTTTTTGCAGTAACATTGTTCGTACAGCTGTCACAGGGTTCGCAACAGAATATGGATACATCGATTTTTTTACATTCTTCTACTAGTGGAGAAAATATAGTGAAAGTCAATGAGTACGAAGAGTTGCAATGTCTGGCTTGGAACCAGACACATATGTAGTAATGAAGAACATAGCTGAATCATCCAACTACAGGTAAACGTATATACTTATATCAATTAATATAAGATACACAAAAAATAATGACAATTCAAATATTTGAGTAGTTACAACCACCATAAACATTGTTCTAATATTATGAATATTTCTGTAGCTTTCTGTAATAAAAAATATTTATTTCATCAACCAAATTTTTAATGGGATTTACTTTATAATTTTTAAGATCTTTCACGATAGCTTTAGTATATTTTCAGATAAAGATAATCAGAAATAACTCTATTTCCCTTTTTTTCAAACTGTCATCAATTATTGAAAAATCAATACTGATAAACTTTTTTAAAAGTCTAGTATTATAAAAATACATTATGAAAATAATATTACACTCCAGAAATTCTTTATAAGAATCTGATATTTTAGAAAGATATCTACAGATATTTTATAGTTAGTTTTCAAGGTAAATTGAGAAAAAATCACAAAGATTACAATTCAGATATCCTTTTTATTTTGCAGATTATCATAGACATTTTCAAATATTTAAAACGTTATAATAATCTGCTGTATTTCATTTAAGTTGAACACTTAAATTATTTTTAATACTATTAAAGTTAAAGGAAAAAACAAGTTATGTGGTTTTACATTTGGTGTCGATAAGTTAATATTAATTTAAGATTTTGAATGATTATATACTTTTTTGTTATGCAACCTTTTAGTCAATGTTGACTTACAATTAGATGTTGTAATTTTGCATAAGCTTTAACATTAAAATGTCATTTCTTATATTTTAACTATAATTAATAAATATTCATGATTTATATTTTATACAGTTACAGTTTTTGGAATTCAGATTGCATGTTATGCAATTAATTACCAAAGTGCTGTTAGAAACATCATTCAATTTTTTATTTATCATGTTCAGAACCATTTATGCAGGCGCCCAAAATTTTGTACATTTCAAATCTTTATTTATTTATAGTGTTATTTCATTATTTATGTTAATTTATTATTGTTATATTATTTGAAATCACATTTATTTCTTAAATTCCAGGTCCTTCGTTTCAGGTTCAATAATGGCATAAGTTTATCTAGTAATCTGATAGTAACTGTAAGATCACATAAAAGACAGAGTTTGATGTGTAAAAAATAACTAAGACTTTAAAACAGTGTTCAATATTCTCTTGCGATGAGCATTTTGTCGTCATTAGCATATTTAGATACTATAAACGTCTCTATGAATTATTTTCTTTTTCCTTCTACATCACTGAAGATATTAATGTTCGATTTAAATAACACTTTGTACATCGTTATATTTAGAAAAGTTTTAGAATTATTTTTTCTAAAGGACAATTATATCGTTTTTATAGTTGAAACACAAAAAAATATTCAAAATTGATTTCTTCTGAAACGAAAAGGGATAGGGAAAAATGAATTTGCAAATGAAATATTCACAAAAATTTATACGAATCACCAATTAGTTATTGCAACCAAACTGTATATTGTATGTCGTTATTAATACGATTATAGTCCAGGACAAAACTTCTGTATGTCCGATCTAGGATATGAATATATTTTCCAACAACACATGTCGAAGCGTGATAGTCACGTTCTATCGTGCTTTACAGATTTCATTTAGATATTTTATATAATTCACCATTATATATAATATTTAATTTAATTGTTCATTATATGGAAATAACACGTAATTTTCTTCACAATAATACTCCGTAATAATACTATAAGGAAAAGCGTCGCGTGTCACAATTTCAAAAAATTTGAGTTAAGTATTAATTCAATTATAAAGTATGAAATTTACGTATGTATGATGAAAAAATAAAAAATAACAAATGCAAATTTACCGCTAAAAGAAACAGAGAGTAATTGCTAATGCAAAGAATTGATATTATGAATCATATTATTATGAATGGTAATATCATGTAATGTATGTCATTTTTTCGTACAACTCTATCGTTGATTAAGATATGAAATAATCTTTCACGTTTTAGGAGTATGCAACTTTTAATTTCTGTCATTTTTGTCCTACATTGGATCAGAAGACGTATGAGTATATAGCACGCTGATTTTTTATATATGAGATAGCGAACTGTTAACATGTTAATCTATAAAGTTTTTGGTAGTCTATGTTAAGGAAAATCTCGACTGTCTGCGATCTTGTTCCTCTGCGTATGTGTCTTGTGCGCGAAGAACCACCCACTGTTGTGGGAAATGATTAAATGCAACGTCATCTTGCCTGCGTTTATTGTCTGATTAACCTGATGGCTTATAACACGTGATTCCTGGCTGATTCACGAGCGGTGAACAAATGACTGATGTCAAATTGTAGTCACACGAGTGATGCACTGGCAAAATGGTGGCACGAGGAACTGACTTAGCTATCTGATGATCTTGAAGTTACTTGAAAGAAAGAACCCTTGTTCTTTTTTTTCTCTTACATGATTTGATTCTTTTGCAGTTCCTGAGGAGCTGGGTCCCTATAAGTTGCATTTAAAGTGAAAAATTTATTAATAGTGTTAAGCTTGATGGTTCTTGTTGTGAAGTTCATATAGTTATGTGTTGCAGGAAAAAGTTCAAAAAACCTGCGGAACTTGATTTGGTGATCTTGAGATGGTACTTTATCAAATGTGTGATACCACATGTTTGGGGTGTCTAGTCTTGATTTCCAGGGGAATGTTGGTGACTTCGTATTTTCCTGTGTTTCTGATGAGGGGGTTTGGAAGGTTATGATTGTAAGCCGCTGTGAGAGAATAGTGGATGAAATTTTGAATGGTTCGTATGCTAGCTATGGCGTGTAATGTCCTGATCAGAGTATCATATGGTTGGTTTAGTATTATGCGCAGGAATTTGTTCTGCATTTTTTTGGTTTTATTTATGTGTGTTTTGGCTGCTGTCCAGATTTGGTGTTCATAAGCAATGAGTGGCCTCATGCATGCTTTGTAAAGGTTGATTTTGATGATTTTTTTTTAAACCGCCAATCAGGGTATGGAGTCGACGAAGAGCTGGGTATGCCAGGTTAACTATTTTATATTGCCAGAGCTCAAGTAATTTTTGCGTCGAGGATGACCCCCATATTTGGCTGTGGTGGTCTAGAGAATAGTTTGATCAACTATTTTGGTAGGTTTTGGTGTCTAGCTTTCTTGGTTTAGGACACGATGGCTTGGGATTTTACTGGGGTGATTTTGAGTTTCCAATCTTTGAAATACTTAATAAAGTAAGTCTATATGGTTTTGTATGTACTCGGTAGCCTTTGTGAAACTCCATGATGGATCGTAGATTGTGGTGTCGTTGGCAAATATGACTATGTGTGTGTTAGTCATAGGAATATCTCTTATGTATAAGGTGAAGAGGAGGGGGCCTAGGATACTCGGATACTAGGAACCTGAGGTACTCCAGCTGTGACATTTTGCATGAAGATTTAGTTCTGTTGATGGAATGTAGAATTCTCTGTTCTGTGGATAGTTGGTTATATTTATGAGCGTGAGGGGGATTTTGTTTTCGTATAGCTTGATTATTAGGGCGTTGTGCCAAACGGAGTCTTTATTTAGGTCGAGTAGAATAAGTTTAAGATAATGTGTTCGGTGACACGCTGTAGTTGTTGTATTGCTGAGTGGCTTTGTCGAAACTCGAATTGTTGCGGAATTATTATTTCGTGTTCGGGGGTGTGGAGAAAAACCCAGTCAGTATTTGCTCATACCCGGAGTCAGGTAGGGGAAATTCTGACACCGTCTTGCCTGAGGTCTGAATCCAGCCCCGATTCGGATCCGGTGTCGTTCTTTCGACAGGCGTGAACTTTCACCTTTTGAGAGTCAGATTTGGTCAGGAGTGACTAGCCGATAAAGCCGCATCTCGGCTTCGGAACGCGTTACTAGGATTTCTGACAGGCGGGGAAGTAATCTCAGTGCGGTGAGAGTGGCATGATGACCGAACCGTCTTAAGTATTTAAAGTTATTAATATGAGTGGAGAAAATAATATGAAAAGCATTATGGCAAACGGGAATGGCAATGAAGGTAGCGGCAAGAAGGAAATTAGGAAGGACACGAGGCCTGGCGATGCTATTCCGCGGGCAGCGAGATGTCCATCCTATGAACTCGCTTGAGAAATTAAGCTAAGGCGAAAGCAAAAAAAGGTGATGTCAGAGGGGTCCTTTGTCCGGAGAACTCTGGTCACGGTGGAAGGAGAAGTCGATGTCGGGATCATAGGCGACGTCAAAGATATGGACCATCTGGTAAGGGTTATGAAGGAGTTATTCACCCACCTGAAAGACGTAATGCGGAAGAATGAGAAGGAGCGGACCAAGGCGAGAAGGTTCCTCCGGGCGCTGAAGTTAATGAGGAAGTTGAAGAGCCCGTAGCTGCTCTTATGAGGAAACAAGTACAGACAGAAAGGTGTCATGGGACTCATAAGGAGATAGGGCGGAAGAAGAAGGAGGTCACACCCCATCCCGATAAAGGAGTGAATGGGATAGATGCTGGCAGCCGGGAGACAATCAGCTCAGATGAAGGGAGAGAGTTAGAAAATCGTCAGGTATGCAAAACCTGCTAAGACGAGTGTGGAAAGGCCGCACCGGAAGCAAGAGATCGGCCGGGCGATGACGAGACGGAAACGGATGGGCTCCAATAGAAGGAAGGCCATAGCTGTTCTGCTAGAGGAGAAAAGGTCTTTGCAGAGATGTTGAGTAGGAATAATAAAGGGGTGGGAGAAGAGCCTACGGGCCTAAGGAGTATAAGGCAGACGCAGAGTGGAGACGTCTTGCTAGAATTCGCCCCCAGCGTGAATACAGAGGGATTTTCCTCCTCTGTCAAGTGCGTCCAAAGAGAGGACCCAGTGGAGGTGGAGATCAGGGACGTGGATCCATGGCGTCTAAGGAAAGATGTGTTGGACGTGTTCAGGAAAGTAGCTGCAGAGGGCGATTGCGTCGAATACAAGGTCCTTAGGATGGGGTTTCTGGGTATGCAGGTGGCGGTGGTCAGTAGAGTGAAGGTGGTGCTGAAAGTCACGCGGTGGTATGTCACGATTTCGGGTATATGGCGACTAGGTGCCCAATATGTAAGACGGGAAGGGAGATCTGCAGGAAGTGTGGGGGGAAGAGCACTCAATTAGGCAGTGCAAAATCTCGGTTTCCTGGTGCCTATGAAAACCTCACCCATTAGGCGGGTTCTGCGTGTTGTAGGTTCAATAAAAAGCTGGTCGCTGGGGCTTCAAGGTCCTCGGCGGTCGAAAGTAGAGGACAGCGTTCAAGTTAATGCAGATTAACCCTCCGAGTACTGAAGCACATAGTCCTGTGCCGGGGTCATTTCTGACTCACACAGATATTCCACTAATCAGATGCATTCACGGTTGTTCGAGGCCGAGCTCACGTATATATACCAACATGTTGACGGTCACTCGAGACTCGAGGACTTCACGAAAATTACACCAATACGCAGAGGGTTGAACATTCATCGCTATACGTGCGTATTGTGTGTAATGCTCGTATTTTAGATATACATATAAGAAAATGTAATATATAACAGCATCGTAGTTTATAGAAAATAATAATTATTCAACATCGTTGTGATAATCCTCCACAAGAGAAAAGGCAGAAGGTTCGTTTGCTTGTTGTGCGAACATGTCAAATAGAAAAATAACAAACAAAAACAATGAAAATAACAATGATAACTGTTGCCGAGTGGATAGAGCGTGTACTTTGTTCGAATGCTGTCTGAAGCAGACTTTTGAGGTTATATTTTCCTGTTTGTCATTGAGTATTTCCAAAAAAAAGATATGCCTATTAGCTATTACTGTTGGAGGCAGCAACTATAAGGAAAGGATGAAGAAATGGCTATACTGAAAATGTATAAAGGAGAAAGATATTCAAACAACGTACATATATTGGTGTATCCTCGTTCTTCGTAGTCGTTTATTACCTATTGATAGTCGTCATATCTGTGACCGGCTGCAATAGGAATGATTCTTGCTATAAGGAACGATTCTTGCTATAATTGTGGGAAGACTTTCTTTTTGTACGTAGAGGAAAGCTTCGAGAGACACCCGATGATCCTGGGGAAATTGTCGGGTAGTGTCGGATTTCTACGATGGATGGCAATCTGTGGGGACAACTCCGGGACCGGTAATTACTCCGGTGTCATTCAGGCAGTAGCCTCTGCGGCTTCTTTTCAGGACAAATGTTGTTGTCCGCTTCTTCATGTGTATGAGTGGTGTTACCAAGGACATTCTGGTACCACCACTACTTGGGTCTTTGAGGGCCCTCACCCTATTTTGTAGGTTGTTTGATTTCTGTCGTTCCTCGCGTTTTCCGTCGTTGTTCTGCACTAGCTAGTCCTATGAGGTGTTGTTTCTATGGTTGCGAGAGTCTCTGGTCTTGTTCATCCCTCTGATCCGTCTCAGCAAGTCATTCTTTTCCCGAACATTCTCACTTTCTTTCTTCCTCTTCATTACTTCCTCGCAGAACTTAGCGACTGCATTTCTTCGGATGAAGTCATTAAGTAAAATCGCAATAATCGTCTTCAGCGACAGGTCTGAGCCAATAGCATCTCGGAGATTGTTGAGCTGGGTATCAAATCTTGGGCATATTTCGGTGGTGTGTTGTGCCGAATCTAGGTCAGCCCCGCACTTCTGGCAGCCTGAGTGTCTTTCCGCTCCTATTCTATACAGGTACTCACCGAAGCATCCGTGCCTGGTAAGAACTTGGGTAATCCTGAATATTAGAGTTTGCGCACCATGATCGAGCCAGGTGTTCCAGGAGGGGACGACAGCTTCTATTGTCCGTTTTTGTCTCATTTCCGTTTTGTTCAAGTTCTTCTCGGTGCTCATCTCAGGCTCACTTCAGGGCCCAGGACCTCATATCCGCAACCATGGTTTTATGTATTTCCACTCCCGTGCTTCGAAGCTCTCGTATCCTATTATAGGTCTCCGCGTGTGCTCAGTATTCCGGAAAGAACCATGCCTGCCAGTGTTAACGCTAAGTCATGTGAGACAGTGTGATAAGCGCGAGTAATGCGAATAGCCACCATGCTTTGTATTCACCGCAGAATTTTGAGGCCCCCTTTCGTGATGTGTCGTCAAATCGGTGACCTGCATAGAGTCATAGATTTGATGACTCCAGTGTAAAAGAAGCAGACTTTCTCGTCTGGTCCTCCGATATTCTGAAGAAGTCGTCCCAGGACTGCTGTGACTCCATCGACTCTGATTGCCAGGCGGTTGAAATGAGTCTCAAAGTTCAGGAGGCTATCTAGCCTCTGGCCTGGGAATTTGAGATGTTCTTTCACATTGATGCGTTCCCCTTGCACGTAGAGCCATGTGAGAAGGGGTTTTCGTGCTCGAGGAAGGCCGTGGAGGGTTTCGGTTTTGTGCGCGGCGAATTCTAGTCCAAGGTAATGTATCTTCGTGGTAATTGCAGCCACCGCTGTCTCCATCAGCCTTAATGTGGAGGTTCACGACTTGCCGCTGGCAATAAGTAGTGCGTCATTGGCGTAACACACCAGTTGGACCGAGATGGCTGGTTCCAGTATCTAGTTGTACCCTATATTCCAGAATAGAGGCCTGTAGGATACCTCTTGTCATTTTCCTGACAACTATGGTATCTTCGACGCTATATGGAATGGACCTGTAGCGGCTAGCAGATGTCGGAGAGAAGACGTTTTCTCAGACAAGAAGTTAGGAGAATTTACGACTCACGTGGCGCCTGTGCTATTGAACTGCAAAGGCCAAGTTTAGTTTTCACAGTGTGTAGGACCAGACGTCCGCACTTATAGTTTATAGAATTTCGGCCTACAATAGCATCTCTGCGAAGCGTCGTAAACTCTAAGTCCTAAGTGCCACCCAGATCGTCATCTGGAAAACATTTGAAGAAAGTGAGGCCCAGAGGAGACCCTGCTACATCCCCACAATTCCGGGAAATCGGCCTCGGCGAAATTGCAGCTCCACTCTCAAGATAAACGCGTCACGAACGCAAGGAGTAGGCGGCGCAATTTCGTAACAACCTAATTGGCTAAAGCAAAAATCGAGTCGGCCAATTAGGGATGTCCGAAACGGGGACCGAGTTTTTCTCGCAGCAAAAAAAGCCAGGAGCGCTCAGTGAGTCGAGTCGAGTTGAGTAGAGAGTTCGGTACAGTTCAGCGAGTAGAGTCGAGTTCAGTGTAAAAGTAAAAAAGAAAACTTCGAGAAATAGACGCACGGATAGGCTCCTGACGTGAACATTAGCGAAGCGCTACATGTTCACCGCGTCTTCCGCGTCCTTCGCGCCTCAGTGTATGTCGCTAAGAAATAAAGTAATTCATACACCATGTGTCAATCAGAGTTAACCTGCATCCTCACACCCGAACATCCCCAAAGACCTGTCTGAGAGGTAGCTGCTGATAACGCCTCTCAAATATAGAGGAATGTTATACTTGGCCAAAGCTGTTGTGACCTTACTCCAGGGTAGGGAGTTGAAGGCGTTGATGATATTAATTGAGCGCGATCTCTCTCTGGGAGATAGCTGACTGCGCGAATTTCGTAACTCTGTCGATGGCACCTATGGTTGAGCGCCCAACACGGAACCCGAACTGGTTGTCTGAAATAGCCTGTGTGTGACAGGTGGGTGGTAATCCTGTTGGCGACAATTCTTTCTAGGAGCTTCCCCATTTCGTTCAGGAGGCAGATCGGTCCAGGCGGCGATGGTGAGTCCACAGGCTTTTTGCCCGGTTTCGGCATTTGCTAATTTCCACTCTTTTTAGAATATTTCTGTTCGGAGGCACACGTTGAGGAACCTCATCACCTTTTTGCTGAGTTTGGTAACAACTGTCACTACTCGGCCTGGAACACCGCCCGGACAGTGTTCTTCTTTACCATTCTTGCGATTGCTTGAGCCAGTTCCTCGTTAGATAGGCGGCGAGGTCATTTCTGATGAGGTGTGTCTGGTAGCAGGTTTGTCGCCTGTCGAGCTCGGGAAGAAAGTGCGCAGGGTATTCTCGATGATTCGAGAGTCCAGGGTTTCCATGATGGAGGGTTTCCCTGATGCGTAGTTTCCCCAGGACGGGGAACCTAAACGGTAGGGACGCCACCAATGGTCCTGAGCGAGAGTGCCGAGGAACTCTCCTCATGCATGGAACATAGCGTCTAATATCTGTTGCCGCAATTTAGTAGTTACTGCTCTATATTCCTGGTATAGAGTTTCTTCATGTATCAGATCGCGATGTTTCTTCTTGCGAACACGTTGGAGGCGCCGTCCTGTTTTTATACAGGCCGTTCGTGTGGTTCTAATTTCCTCCGACCAGTAATAAATCGAGTTCCTGTAGCTCGGTTTGAAGCGGAGCATGACTGTGTTGAAGATGTCATGCTCTATGGAACCACTTTGCTTCCTATTCCTTCTAATTACGTTCACCGTTGCATCAGGCGGGGGAGAGGGCAGCACAGGCTGTCGCGCTACTAGGAGGTCTTTATCAAGGTTTCTAGTTGCCCATCTTGCGACTGAGGGCTGTTTCCCCTTTTCGTCGGGTACTAGGAGATGAGAGTGCTGGGGACAACGTGAAATTTCAGGTTTCTTGTTTGGAAGCCAATATGGATATAGCGATGGTCGCTTAAGGTCTCTGCATCTTCAGCCACAATCCAATTGGAAAGCTTGATTGCTATGGATGCCCATGAAAGGCCAACGGTGGACTCGCCTTGCCATCTGACACAGGTGTTTGGGCCTGAACTCAGGAGAGTTCAGGAGGCGAAGATCGGAGATTGCTGCCCAGGCTATCACCGCCCTGCCCCTCGAGTCTATTCTAGGGCAGTCCCATGATGTGCCTCTTGGTACAGAAGTTGAAGTCGCGAAGCACCAGAAAGGGGAGTGTGTGTAGAGATGCCAAGTATGTACTTAGTTCGTCCAGGAGTTTGGTGAACATTTCAAGGGGTCAGCTAGGTGCGGCGTATACCCCTACTACAGTTATCTTACTCCTTGCGGCCGCAACGAAACAGGGGCTCTTTGATCAAGGCCCTTAAAGGAGGGGTGTGTGCGGAGGTTCTTCTCGTGATAGCGATAGACGGAGCTTAGTATGTCCGCAGTCCAATCCGTGCGGTCCGGGACGCGGTACGGTTCTGCGACCACTGCCAGGTTGAATTTCCATTCGGCCATGGTTTGTGTGAGCAGATCTTCTGCACTGGCCGAGTGGTTAACATAGACTTGGAATAAATGGCTCGCGGGGGCCACACTTATAGTGTTTCCATGACCTGTTCACGGCAGCATTCCCCTTCTTCGTGGGTGTCGACTCTTTCCTTTGGACTGTGGCTGTTGGCAGAGACAATGCCATGGCTGCCTTTGTTTCCCTTATGGGTGCCCTTTACGCTTTGGTTACGGGCAAGCGTCTTCTGCGTAGTCATCCGTTGCTTCTCAATCCGTGATTAGCTGATCCGCCGATTTCCGCACATAAGTTGCATTTAGACGGCTCTGAGCAATCCCTGGCTAAGTGATCTGTAGACGTAGCAGCGCCCACTAAGATGCGCGTTCGAGGTGCACTGCTGCTTTGTATTCCCAGAGCCTAAACATTTGTAGCACATCAGGGGACGAGGTGGCAAGATCTCAATCTTTGCAGAGACACACTCAACCGTTAGCCTGATAGACGTTGCGATATTTTAGCAGCTGCTGCCGGACATTTAAGCCATATGGTACCCATGATATGCGGAGAGCTTTGATGGATATCCCCGGTTTGAACATCCAAGGGGTCACACTCGCCGGCGACTTCCACAGCGGCGGCTACCACGGGGATGACGGAGTCATCGAGGCCACTGACCCTGACCTCGGGCTTTTTGACTGGGTGGGATACTCTTACTTCCACGTTGCTGGGGAAGAGTGCTTTGAGGCGGCCCGCAAGGATGTTAGTTTTGGTCGCGTTGCCTTTTCTAGGGATCTCTAAGATTATTCCACCTGCTAGGGGACGCCGGACTCGGATATCCGGGATTCCTATTTCTGGGAGATTGATGTTATTCCTTGCCTTACCCATTACATCCGCATAGGTTGTACTATTGCCAGGTGCTATGGTCAGTGCAACTGCAGATTTTCGTGATAAATTGACGAGCTTCCCTTTTGTTAGGTTGTCCAGTCTAGGTTTCCTAACTTGAGGTTGTTGCAGCTGTTGCAATTACGAATCATTCCTTGCCGCATTTCTTCTCTTCATCCTTCCAAGCACTGTGGTTCAGGTGTCGGAGGTGGACGGAGGAATCAGTTTGTCCGGTCTCCAGGAGTCCAGAGTAGTCTCTTCCATTTGCGTTAAAATTCCTTTCTTATGGGCCTGTCTCGTATTGCGGGCGCCATACTTTCGCTTTGGGACTCCGACCGTATCTGTTTCCTCGGCGCCTCTTCAGTTGTCGGTTCTCTTTTCGTCCTATTCGGATCTCCTCTCTGACAGCCGCCAGATCCGCTACCAGAGGCTTAACGACTGTCATTATTTTTTGATTGAGCCGCGTTCTCCTTTCCTGAGGCTCTCGTAGATAAAGCCTGTGTCGCTGGTTTGGAGAGGAGCTTGGGCAAAACTGTTGGAAGTGTCTTCTTTGAAACACGTTTTTTGCTTCTGCTTGAGGAGGGAACTTTCGCGGCCTCTGGGCAAGCTTCCCTCCAGTTTCGCGCACTTCAGCTCCAATTCGTGGATTCTGGCTCCCAGTTGTATGTTTTTCTGTTCAAGGGCGCTCTCATTTCCAACTACAGAGCTTCTCTTGGAGAACTCGATGGCACAAACCATTGTATTTCCTGCCGCGTCCATCAGGAAACGTTTAAACGTGCTCTTACGCTCCCGGAGACGGCGGTGACCTTCTGTATGGTTTCGGAACCCTTCAGGATATCTGCGACAAGGTTGGCTGTTGAAAGAAGCCGTAGTTCAGTGGTTCTCATCCATCGGCAGTCGCTTTGATCCCTTCGAGGGAGCAGGGGCATCATTAAATGGGTTTAGGAAGTATTCGTCTTCTTCCTCTACGTTATCCTCCTTTTTCTTACTAGGTTCAGGCGATGCTCTTCTTTTACTCTTCGTTTTCTCAGGAGGACACGGGCGCACCCTTTTTTCCGTGTGTTTCTCTCGTTCGCGAATTTCGTGGTTGTTTTTCTTCTGTAAGTTTGGTATTCTTCTTCGGATTCTATGTCCTCTTCTGCAAGTGATATCATCGCAGAATTACTGCGGCCTTGGCGTGTTCCAGTCTTTCTCTTTGCAGGGCAGGCCTGGGAATCCACCTACGCGCTGACGCGGATGTTCGATGACGATGCGGAGGGGTCCCGCTCGACCATCCACTCCGTACCCGGCCTGAGGCCTCCGACACCTCCTGAACCAGTAAGGTTACTTTTATTCCTAACTGTATCCATGATTTAATAATTAAATTTTTGTCCCAATCGCTCTCTGCACGCGGAGTCTGGAATACACCTCGCGTGTAGCTCTCGAGCAGTCGTCCGTTGACGATGTAATAGGGACCTGGTCGGTCGTCCCTTTTACACCGTACCTGAGTCTCCGAGCTTCTTTGACCAGTTCCTGGATTCAAGGCGACAGTAGGTACTTGTTCCGGCGCTAGAAAAGTTTCGGGGCGCCGAGTTTCCTAGAGTACAGGTCTGACTTTCTGCTTGATGCGTGCATATGTCAGAATCGAGGAACGCGTGCACGGAGTATGCGGTAGATCAGAGCGCGTGCGCAAGAAGCTTAAATTTCAGCTCTTTCAACTGACATTAAGTGCGCTAGCTTGCATAATTTGCAACTATCGGGCACTACCTACAAAGAGCTCCCTGAGTACTCAACCACAGTTTTTTTTCTTATTTCCTTTCGTTGTTGAGGTCTTTGTGCACCACACTAAGTAATCACGCACGTAGAATTTTCCAGATTTCCGCAGAATACCGCCGAGAATTACGGATTGCATAAAGATGGTACGTCCGTACCACTCAACACCAATATGGCTGCCTCCATGGTGAGAAGCCCATGTCACCGTGCACGTAATCTGAATCCACTGAGTCAAAAATGACCGCGGCACAGTACTCGGAGGGTTAACTCGAACAGATCGTACCTGGCTCACCACCTGCTAGGACGCATGATACGCGAACTCCTGCCGGACGCAATCTTACCGTGGCTTGCTGATGAAGGGCTAGGGACCTCTATATGTTTCCCAAAAGGCAGAGCCTTCGCTGGCATACGGGTAGGGAAGGCGAGTCGCGGGAGAGGCTTTATGGCTGTGGAGATGGCGGTTTTTGGCCAAACGTAGCAACCAGCCAGATCGCGGACAAGCTGGAGGAAATTGGAGACATTATGGCTGCGTCGGACAATATGCCTATAGTCGAGTCAGATCTCAAAGCGAAGTTTGGGGATCCAAGTCGGCAGATAGGAGTAAGCTCGTGTTTGAATGGTGCGAACAAGTGCCTGTAAACAGTGAGGGACGCTGCACACTCGGAAGGCTGTCCGGAACCTCCAAGATCGACATTCTATTGTGCCGCCTCTTGACGGCTAGAGAGATAGTGCAGTAGGGTGCTGAGTTTGGAGACCGGACCGGATCATAAATATGTGTGGCATGAGATTGGAGAACGGAGAATAATAGAGATAAAAGAACGGAGAAGGAAGCCCAAGTCCGATGAACTAAGGATAATTCGAATGCCTAAAGTAGTCCTGGCCCTCTGCCACACATGACTTCCCGGGCGGCAGAGGGCCAGGAATACTTTAGGGGCATTAGACGCGGAGAGCTTCTGGGCAGGCTTCCAAAGGACTGTGGCGGAACGGGAAAGTCGACAACGATTGATGGAACGAGAGCATTGCGATGCTCAAGACCGAGGCGATGAAAGTGAGGAGAAAGGTTTTTAGAGCAAAGATCCAAGAAGAAGCACGGAGGAGCTTGACACCCACAAAGAAGCGCATAAAGTAGTCAAGAAGACCCTGACGATTGGTATCCTCAGAGCCAAGGAAGAAGCCTGGAAAAGCCTAGTGGAGAAGATGGACGGAAATATAAAGGGAAAACCGTATAAGACGGTTACCCGGGTATTAAAGAAAGACAGGAGGGCTGAACATGGCGGAGAAGAGATCGACGGTTGGTGAAGAACTTCTTCCGTTCTCAATTCCCCGAAGAGAGGAATAGAGCAGGGGTCGGGATGAGAGGGAAGAAAGGGCCCAGGTGAAGGGTGTCGCGACCATGATACAACAAGTGGGAAATGCGATCGCCCGTCTGAATTCCAGAAAAGTCCTGGGGTTCACGGCACTCCTGTTGCAGCGATTAAGGAGACTATTCAGACGTTCCTGGTGGAGGTAATGCCGATTTATGTTTCAGGAAGTAGTACTTCCCCTCAATTTGAAAGGAAGGACGCATGGATTTCATTCCTAAAGGGTAAGGAGGAGGGGGGAGGGAACTGAGCTCTAAGCATCGGCCCATCTGCATCTTTTCAAACTGGAATGAGGTCCTGGAGCTTGTTATTAAGAGGAAAGCTCCAGGACGAACTTGAGAGGAAGACTGGCTCCCAACCAATTCGCATTTAGGGAAAGGACTCTCCACCATACATGCCATGATGGAGCTCATACTCAGGTGGGGTGGGGCGAAAATGAGGAACCAGCACTGCATGCTGGTTATGGTTGAAGTAAAGAACGTCGAAGGTGGGATAACATAATCAGGAGGTTGGAGGCAAGGCAGTGTGATAAGGGGCTGGTGCGGTTAGTTAGCAGCTACTTAAATAACAGAAGAGTAACGGTAGATGCCACCGAGGGGTTTGTGACGGTGGCGGTATACGCCGGTGTTCCTCAGGGCTCGACTATTGGACTGATCCTGTGGACTGCATACGATCCTTTCCTGAGGCAGGAGTTTTGGTCGGGTGTCTCGAGCATTGGATACGCCGATGCTATGGCATTCATCATCACAGGACGGGATATACCCGAAATCAGGAGTAAGGTTGACGACACCCTGAGTAAGCCCGCAATGTGGTTGAGAGAAAACAACCTGGAACTGGCAGCTGAGAAGCCCGAGTGTATCCTGTTCACAGGAAAATCCGTGAGCAAATCACGATTTGGTTGAGGTCGGCTAAAATCATAACGTAGAAAGTGTTGAAGTACCTGAAATTCCTCTTCCTAGGTAATAGGATGTTCTTGGAACACGTGAAGAGGGTATGCCTAAAGGTCTCACACTTTGCGGGGGCACTGATAAGTATCCTACCAAAAGAGGATGCCGCTTCGAGGCGAGGAGATTATTTTACCTCGTAGTGGAAGCGATTATTTTATACGTGGCTCCCATTTGGCACGATGCAGATGACTTTGGATCGACCAAAGAATAGCTCAGAGCGACACAGAAGCTGACGCTCATTAGGGTGGCCGGGGCGTACCACACGACACCAGCGGACGCTCTCTGGGTCTTTATAGAAATGGCACCAATATATCTGGTGGTAAAGGAGTCGTCAAGACTATTAGAAAGGATGGCCAAGAATAAGAATGGCGTACCTGACATGGGAAAGGGCTGCGAATGAAAACAAGGCGGACATGAGAAAAAAGGAAAGGCTGCGGACAGTCTGGGAATGGAAGGCGAAATGGGACGTCGCTACCTATGGAGACTGGACGAGGCGCCTCATTTCAAAACTGGAGAGGTGGATTACGTGTGGGCCACAGGTATTGGCCACCCATCTAATCCAAATCCTGACCGGTTATGGATGCTTCAGAACACATCTTTACCGAATTGGCTAGATGGCATCTCTCCTGTGTCAGCACTGTGGAGGGCTCGAGGATAAGTCCAGACATGTCATTTTCGAATGTAGACAGTGGAGTCTGGAAAGAGCGGACATGCTCTCGGAGGTGGGAATCATATAGAGAATCTCATCGAGAAAATGGATAGGGCCGAAGACTCCAGAGACGCTCTCTCTTGCGGTTCACGCATAAGATGGTGAACCAAAAAGAAGAGAAGGAAAGCGAAGAGGAAAAGGCTCGCCGAATGAGACGTCTCGGTAGATAGCCCAGGATACTAGGATGGAACCTCGAAACAGGAGACAGGATCGGCAGACCGCGCAGGCATTTTCCAAATCAATTACTTATTCTCTATGTATTCATTTATTTATTTATTCATCTATTTATTTATTTAATTAAATAAAATCCAATTTAATTGACTTATTTTTCTTAACACCATTTTAATTCTAATTTGTAATCTTTACCTTGCTACTTCATCTATATTTACATACTTTATTTATTTACTCATTTTATATCTTTTTTTTAATTTTTCTGCGGAACGATTCCATATTTCTCTTCATTCTTCCGCGGTTCATCAAGCAGATAAGATTAGGGTGATAGTATAGCCACTTTTAATAAGAGTCTGCAAGTTAGACAGCGTAGGACTCGCGACCCGTGTGAATGGTACCGGGCAGGACTCTGAAGTAATACCGAAAGGTAGTCCAGAGGCACGGGAATGGCGGAAAAGGGGTAAAAAGTCTGTGTTGGACGTCCTGTTCGATATGAGAGTGTTTAATGTAGGCTTGCAAGTGTAATTTTTCGAAATTTTTAGCTAAGCCTTCCGACTTTTCTTCATCCGTGTAAAGAGTGGAGTTTAATGCTATGTCTTGGAAAACGGATACTTAAACTTTGAAACCGTCAGTGATTTGGTAAGTTCGCCTTTTTGTTGCTATATGTTGCATTTTGCGTGTGTTATTCATTTTTGAATTTCATTTGTGAGGATATTTCTTTTCAGTTTGAAGAACGGACTCTTGATACTTTGATACTTTCGTCGCATTTTGTTTCTGTTTTTTGTTATATCTTGGAAGAGCGGATCGGTGGTTTGGTTTGCGTTTTGAGTCGAGACTATTACGTTTCGGTATATATTCTGTATGTGTTGTGAGGGTTTTGATTTCAGTGTCTATATGTGTTTCGTTTGTTAGATTGGCGTTGTTGGGATTTATGGTAATTTTATTGCAGAAGTTGGCGTATGTTTTCCAGTTGGTGTGCCCTGTCGTTCTTGTCCTGTTTTCTGTAATTGAAGTGAAGGTTTCATGGGTAGACGGTTTGAAGTTAGATTGTCAATGGTTTAGCAGCTGCAGGCGTAAGGAGCATTCGAGAGAAAGACGTCTATGTTAGTTGGTGTGCAACTGGGTTTTTCATATGCAATGAATATAAGTTGGGCTATGTATGATCTGATAATCTCTGAGGTGCGAGTGATTCTTGATTGCTGATCCGTTGACGTTTTTCCAAATACGGTGCATGGCATTAAAGTTTCCCCCGATAATAAAATGATATTGTCGAGATCGATTTGGCTTATTTTTATTTTAGGTGGTGCGTACGCCACGTCGACCATGAGTGTGGGAGTGATCTTGAGCTTTATTGCTATGTATTCTATGCTGTTGCAGGTTGGTTGCTGGATGTCAGCGACTGGGACGTCTTTGTGTACTTCTCCTCTACGGTTGCTAGCAATAGTGGGAGGTCCATCCTTTCTATATACATTGTAGTTGATGAGTGTGAATATGTCAGTGGGTGCTAGTCAGGTGATAATTGCGATGTCCGTGTTGTAATCATTGAGAAATTTTGGAAGTTCGATGGTTTTGTTTTTCACGCCAGTTGCGTTCCATAAAGTGAGATTGAGTGATTTTTATGGGTCATTTTCTAGTCCTCCCACTGTTAACATTATAGCTTTTACTCTTTTGACATTGTTGGTACATTTGATGTAGTGTTTTTGTATTAGTGATATGATTCTTCGAAATAGGTTCAAGTCGATTGAATTAAGTTCAGATTGTTCTCGAGGTCTTGATTGTTTTGATGTTCTGGTAGTAAGGGGCTATACGGCGGTCTTTGTGATAGAACTCTTGCGTAAGTGATCGCCATGTTTTGTTCCACGAGCAGGTTGGGTGGTAGGGGAGAAATAGGCGGTTTTAGAGGGTAGCTTGGGGAGGGATGCGTGAAGGTTGTTGTGGTGATTGGATTTGATTGGTATATACCTGTTTTTTTTTCTTTTTAGGAAGGCTAGAAGGGCAGGGTATTTATAAAAATTTTCTGGGTCGTCCCCTTTGCAATTAACGCATGTTAGATGAGATTCAAGAGTCTTCTTACAGATTCTGAAGTCATGGGGTCCGGAACACTTGACGCATACTGCCCTTTCATTGCAATTAGTGGAAGTATGTCCGTGCGCTTGACAACTGAAGCGATTGGACGGTTGGCTTATGCGATTCATATTTTTCCCAGTAAATTTTGATGCTTTCAACATATCTGATATGGTTGATTTGCGCCATTGATGTCCCGGGTACGAACGTGACGCGGTATGTCTCTCAATGACTGGGGAGTAGGTATTTTATGTGCATGGGTATTTCGGTACAGTGAATTGGATTTAGACCTTGACTTTCGATATTCTTGCAGCAGGAAGCCGTATGAGATTTTTTAAGATTACAGTTGTTGTTTCCTCTGAGCTGATTGTGTATGTGTGGTATTCTATGTTGTTTTTCTTGCAGATGGTTTTGAAGTCATTGAAGTCTTTCAAGTTAGTGAACATGATTTTTAATTTGTTTGAGGCTAGCTTGACTTGATATGTGTTTTTATACTTATCTTTAAGGGCATCCAGAAATTTAATGTAATCTATGTCTTCGTGTAGATATATCGGAGGAGGGTTGACGTTTTGTGTTTTGGTGAGTTGTGAGTTGAGGTTTCATGCTGGATTTTCAAACGTGGTTGAGTTAGTGGTGAGTGTTTCTGGGATTTGTTTGGGAAGATCTTTGTCCGTGATAATGCAGTCGGCGAAAATGCTATACCTGTTTTTGGTAGGGACTCTGCGTCTGGGTTGATGTTGTCCATACCTTTTTGCACATTAGCGACTGGAGGTGACTCTGATAGGAATGCTGCTCTTTTTCTCAATATGGTGATCTTGAAGTGTTCTTCAGTGACTTTTCTCTTAGCCATCGTCTATGGGGATTTCTTGTCTGCAGTCCAAGTTTGCTGTTGCGTTTGTAGCGGTGTCTGTCGATAAGTTTTCCCTTCGAGCTTGGATTCTCACTTCGATTCTCACTTCACTTTGTTTCATTTATTGTTTTGCACACACTTGTTCACTCATTGCGATTGCGAATCGAAAGTCTTGCTCAACTTCTTTGCTCAGAAGTTCTCGCTTGCCTATCCGACCTCAAGTATTTATGAACTCTAGAACCCTTGTTCCAACCGTGTCGACCCTTTTATACCGCCGACTCATTGTGTCATTCCCGATCACGTAATAGGGATGGAAATTCGTTTAGGGCAAGGTCAGTCCCATAAAGTAATATTTGCAATTATCTTATGGGTCTGACGGTATTGGCCGGGGATCCGTCCATTTACATTATATTTTATGTATTTGTCAGCCTTGGCTGTAGGGCCAAGATCAGAGGGATGCATCCTTAGAGCTACCTTTGGCCTTAACAATCTAGCTTAGCAGCTTTTCCAAATTTTCGTTATTTCGCTTCTGTTTTTTCAATAAGTATTTCATTTCCTCCTGCAAAAGAAGCATTCGGGGAAGTCGGAATAGTTCTTGTTATTAAAAAAGAAAATATTATTAATCGAAGCATTAATAAAAATATTAATTATTATATTTATAGAAAAAATTATAATCGACAATAGGATGTAGTATTAAATTGGGAAAAGACGCTTAATTTGAAAGTTACCAAATTTTTTGTCATATTTGAATGATGTCTATACAGCGGATTAGATTATCTTATATCAATAGGAAACTAAATAATATCAATAGAAACTAAAAATTATAAAAATGTGCAAAATACGCATAACATGCAAAAATATATAAAATACCCAATGTATAATATATTTATAATGTTTAATAAATGATAAGATACTCTTTAGATTCCATTTAATTATGTTTATAGCTAAATACAAATTTACATAGAAATCTGCAGTCGACTGTGGACGCCTAATTTAATATGTTAATAGATATAGTGGAAAGGGTGGAAAGAAATATTTTGTCGCAGTTATAGACTCTACATATCTATATATTTATTATAGTTATATATATTTTAAAACAAAAATTAACCTTGAATATGATTTTCAAGATTAAATTCTTTTGTTGAATTGCACTCTAGTTATCGCAAGGATAGAAAGTATTTAAACAACCATCAGTTGCTAATGATCCGTTCTTTTGAAAAATAATGAGAAAATGTTGCAATTACTGAAGCCGATTTTAATTATGTAAGTATATTACATCATGTAAGTACTCTATACATTACAGCATGCACATTAATGTATGCATATTAGCATTATATGTTTTAATGCGTTTCATATTTCTAATTAAGAGTGTTAAAATGAAACATAATTAATTATAGGCAACTAATTATTGAAAGATATAGAGTTTCTATTTCTTTTTCTAAATTGGATAATCACAGCCCATTACAAACCTTGAATTTACTTTGACCACAGACGAGGTATATGAATGGACCTACGGGTTTTCGTGACCGGAGATCTAAAATACCGACATAGTAAAAAATCACTAGTATTACAGCGCACTCTAACGTTTAAAGGACAGGATTGAGCAATTGAACTAAAACGATCGAATTTGGACAAGTAGTGAATGCGCCAGAAATATAATTTTTGAGAGTGTCAAACTTTCAATACCGAAATGTCAAGTTAGTAACTAACCGAAATCATCTTACTACATATACAGATATCAGAAAGAGCTCTATCCATGTTTCACAGATTTATCACGACTTTTAAATATGTAATAAATTTAAATTTTTAAATTACTAATACATGGTTTTAGGTATAGATAATTTATATTTTATTAAATATTCTTAAAAACAATTTTTAATTAAATAAATTTTCAACTATTTTAAATGATTATTAATATTAAATTATCAAATTTAAATTGAGTTTTTAACAATTTGCAACAATTTTAATATCATTATGAAATGTAGCGCATAGGATATGATAGATAATATAAATCCTATAATTCATTAATTAAATTATTAACTAAATTCATTAATTAATTAGTTAATAATTACGCTTATTAATTAAAATATTATTCAAAATTTTTCTGTAAACTACTTTGCCTATCAATATTATGATAATAACAAAACTTTGTTATTTATTTAATATAAATCATTAATATTTCTTGCCGATTTAATGAAAAATATAAACATATCTACGGAATATATTTTTATATACGTATCTCGTAAAAACGATCTAAACATGTTGGATGTGTTCGCTAAATTTGATTCAGAGTGGTACATTATCTGGTGCAAGTTATATTTCTGCAGATCAAGACTAAATGTAGGGATAGCAGATCAAGGCTTACACTTTACAATTTCTAAGAACATTATTAGACCGAGGTAGATTTTTTATACGCTAACTTTTTGTAAAAATACGTACGTATATCTTTCTCTGATTTGTATTTCGAAACTTGACCGAATCTGAAGACGGCTCATACCGTGACGAATTCCAAACAAAGTATTTAAAGGGACATGGATTTCAGATTTCCTATTCAAAGCATACCTGCATTCTAGAGGATTTTGTTTAAGAGGATGCTGTTATATTCGCCAGGAAACGAAAAAAGACACAATGTATTAAATTTAAAATCAGGAAAAGGATTTTTAATAAACGATTATTTTTAACACTTATTAATTTCTTTTATTATCATTTTTAACAAAATTTCTTATTTCTTGTAATATAAATTTATTTATTTTGTATAGAACAGAATAAGAAATATATAAATAATACAAATTTTGTTCCATTTTAAATGTTTTCTTTTCCATTTTGAGTATTTATTAAATACTTGAAAACAATTCAACCCTTATTAATTAAAAAATAACTCACTTTTCGCTCTAATCATTGATGAAGCAAAATTTTCATAAATTATAACTAATTTTTCCAGAACAATGTCATGAAACTTGAACGAATTTTAACAAAAGAAATAGAAAAAATGATACTATGTTTTATTTGTACGTAGCATGCCTTTCCTTCATCTTAGTTCTATTATTTTATAACGCAGCGATAATGAATGAAAGAATAGAAATAGAAGTACTGACAATGAATGAAAGAATAGAATAGCACGTCCATGTCATCAATAATAAATCCCACAGGCTTTAATATTTATTATTGTACTTTTGTAACTGTGTTTAAATGCAATATTTATATTTCTATCACGAAAATTTGCCGAAAAGAGAATTAACATTCAACAAATTATATTTATGAAATGCGACGATTTTATTTGAGTAACTTTGTCATTTGGCTTTTTCATATTCGATATAACGACTGTGAGAATTTTAAAAAATTATTTTTGTTTTATTTAATTCAAATATGAAATAAGCATTTTCCTGAAAATCAAAAATATGGATTAAGTTATTTTTTATATCATTCAATTCTATTTAAATTTTATTTAAATAAAAATTAAGTTTTTAATTATTACTCATTATTTAAATAAAAATTTACCCAAATAATTCGAATGTGGCTAGTCGATACTTCGGGTCGAGTTGGATAATTTTTGATCTCGGGCGAATTCGGAAACATACGAAAAATTCTCTAACTCGTCTGTTCTGCTAGTTTAACCGTTTCATCGATTCGGTTGACGGAGCAGCAGAAATGTGGCAACCATGTGTGACTTTTAGGTTCGGCAACTACGCCAGAAAACTGAAACTTGCCTATGTCTCTTCAACTCGCTTTTTTTTATGCACAATAGCGAAGCCATTGGGTGAAAGTGTAGACTGACTACTCCCTCTCCGATTTCGGTGATTCTTAAATGTATTGCGAAGATATTTTGAACAGTTTTCTCCTGTAATGCGTACGTTGGACCCGTTTTATTGTTTTTTTTAGAAGAGAGGATCGTTTAAGGTATCGATTTCTAAATGATATTTAGGGATCGTCAAAATTAATGGAGAAATGGTTAATCTACAAATTCACCGGCAATCCGAACAGAGGAAAATACGAATGATGGATGTTTTAAATTTATAAAATGTTAATACTAATATTTATATTACTATGTCACACTTATTTTATATCATTTTTATTAACAATTTAAAACAATAAATGATTTCGACCGTCAACAATGCAAGTCAGTAAGTTCGTTTTAATAAACAACATTGTAACATAAAAAAGAAAAAATGTATGGTATCGTTCAAGAAAATTAATTTGACTTTGAAATTTTGAAACGAAGGAATTTCAAGAAATAATTTACAATACATAATGTGCTTCTTTGTTGCAAACAATATTTGAAGAAATATTTTATTGATAAGTTCAAACTTTCATAAAATCGGATTTACGGAATAAAGGTAATTCATTTAAGTTGTGAAGTTACAAATTTGTGAATAAATAATCATATCTAATTATATTGTTCATAAAAATATCACATTTAAATTTTTTCTAATATTCATAAATAAATGACAATAATCAAATATATATATTAAATTTTTTACCTCAATTTTTATCATAAATGATTATATTCCTTTCGTCATAAATGATTATATTCCTTCATTAATGAAGCACCACCACGTTCAATTTAATGAAAAATTCTCGACATATATCTGGCAACACTGTCCATATTTTTTGATTTTCGCGGTACAAAACTCACTTCAAACGATACTACAAGATGTGACACGAAAATAGTAACGGGGTCAGCTAACCCCGGAATCGTTGGCCCAAAAAATACATGCTAGTACATACACATCGTCTGTGTTTAGACATTGAACCTCAAGGTTAAATCTTTTTATTGCATTTTCTAATATTCATCACTGTTTCGTCAGGAGCGATGAAACAATTTCAAAAGTATGGTACACACAGACGATACAATACATTGACAGAAAAGATGAGACATGAGTATGATATACTCAGATAGAAATACGGCGATATCTATTATGTACATATATAAAATGGTTCACGAAAGAACTTTGTTTACATTTTATGAGTCCGACACCTGTCGTTATTGTCTGCCTTCTTCACGTTAGAGCAACTGCTATGTACCAAATATAGCATAAAAAGAAATTGTAGATGCAAACATACATGTGCATATAGTCTCAAAAGTCTCACAATCATCACATTTATCATTTTTAAATGTGACAAAAATGATAAGATAAATCACTTTATTTATAAAATGCTTCTGTATTGGATAATATTGTTTATAGAACTTGAAAATTTGTGTCAAATGTTGCGTTATATTCAAAAAAATTGATAACATACTGATCCAGATCACTGATAAAGATGGGTTTTAAATATATTGTCAGCAACGACTTTCTGGGCACGTAGCAATCTCACCTAAAGTAACATAATCAAATACCATAAACCTGGAAAAATTATTGCTATACATATCTTTTATATCAAGAGAAATCAAAAAATTTGTCCTTTTCATGCTTTCTAATATATTTAATAAATTATTTAATATTATTTATTACTTTCTTTCTGACAATAAATGATAAAGGAAATATTCATCCGTTGCTCACACACCAGCTTCAAGAACAGCCACTTCGGCATCCATCTAGCCACAGTATTAGTCAAACTGCTACCTCCACGAATCCAACACCAATCAGCGGAAATACTATTTTTAGATCTAATTCCGGTCCATGTAGATTCATAAACGAAGTATATATCTTCATGTATCTCATCTGTGCTTGTTATCATGCATCTTTGGTGAGTGCCACTGCCACCACAAATACAAGACACCAGCAACTGACTGCATAGGACCTGACTGGAAGCGACTCTCTGCGAAAGTTCACGAAAGTCCCACTAATGACTTTGAACGGTACTACAAATCCCGATTGGTTCGATGGAATGATGGTTTAACAGAAGCAATGTGTGAGCACTATCCAAATTGCTTCAGCGCCGTACTGAGTAAACGATGAGACTTTGAAAACTATTCCCGTCCTACTTGTGAAGATCCTGCAGCCTGATCTATATACAAATAGTGCACGAACAAGCAATGGAGATCATGTATTGAGATAAAAACTTGTGTCTATTGAAGAAATATGAATAAGTATGTGATCTTGGTGAATGAGAAAATATAAGCTTAATGGCAAACTAGCTGGGATGAATGTGTGAATGATCAGGTAACGTATGAATTTTATTAACATATTAATTTTATATGAAATTTATTAAGAATTTTATATGAAATTTATTAAGAATTTTTGATTTGCTTGTTAGAATGTCTGTTTTGTTGCGAATATGTAACAAATATATGTTCTCTATTGACTGAGCATATCAATGTGGATACATTATAAGTGGAGATCCAATGACACGGCAAGGTGTATTTGTGAAGCTGACTGGGAGCATGCAATATGTGGCACGAGAGTGGTGGATGGATGGATGTGAGTGATTTGCTGGAATTTAAGAAGAAGTATAAACATTTTTGTAAATTTGCCGTGGATATTCAAGAAAAGAAAATAGATCTTGCTATATGTGTATTGTGTCCTCGTAGGAAGGCTGTTTGAAAGTCTTTGAGATTTGATTCCATTGGTCGGTGTTGACTCCAATTACAAATTTGAGAGAATCTCAATAAATAGCGGATCGGTTCTGCGAAAGTTATGACCAGTATCTTGACACTGGTATTGTATGGATTAATACAAAAAGTCCACAGAAGGATGCTATTATTCCGTCGTTGACCAACTGGATTGGATTCTTTGGAATCCATAGGGAAGTCACGTGTTAGAGAGCTGCATATACATATCTTGCCAAATGAGCTGCGTCAATTACTTGGATGCGAGCCTGATCAATCGACAGGGATGTTAGAAAGATTACACCAAAGACTTGCATTCTGAGGCTAATTGATCGTTCCTGCGGAGAACTTGCCACAGATAAGCATCAATTGGGTGTATATCAATCTTGCGTCCACAGTGGTCATATCACTTAGATCTTGGATATGTAGAATCTCTTCGACATCTCTTCGCTACTTCTGATATCATTCAGAATCATCGGTGAGACTTTCATGAGAAAATTGTTTTTAGTTAGAGCCTGTACTACCTGGGTGTCTTTTAAAATACTTGGGAACTCGTAATGGCGGCATCGAATATTGCCATTCCTACGTTACATTGAAGTGATTTGATCTGTACATATTCACCAAAAGACACGGCCTCCATGAGCGTGAGATTGAGATAAGCCTAATTTCCCTCCCCCTTTTCCCAACTCGAAAACTACGTATCAGAGTCAAAGTGCAATCTAGCTTCCTTGGTGCAAACAAGACCAAGGACTTTTCTAAATGGCTACTGGTTCTACGGCATCTTTCCACCCAATTGCAAGTTGTAAATACGCCGCTCTCTCAACAATACCTATACATACATCTAGTTCACGGGGCTATACCATTACCTCCGAGAATCCAATCAAATCAGTCGGCAGTGAAGAGGTAATACTCAAGCATGTACTCGTTCTGTATTAATGATCGTCGTCCCACTAGTCATATCATTCGCAGAGCAAATTTGCTACGAATCTCGACGTAGATGAGACAAACTCGGATCCTTAGAGTCGTCATGCCCAAAGACCTGGAATAAACGCTGCCGACTGTCTGTGGGAAAACCGACTGTTACTATAAACTGGCAGAAGTAAATAAATAAAGATTCATGAGGGCATTCTTGTATATGTGATGGATGGGTTGATGGATCGATGTCTCTGGACATCTCTTGTCACGAAGAGTTTAGACTCTTAAATAATTGGACATATCATGGACATGTCATTCGTCACCAATCAATGATGATTATTACTTGAGCCTGAATCTGTGGATCGAGGTACTTAATTTGCCAATACGGAGGTCTCTAAGGAGGAGTTAATATAATAAATCTTGCGAGTCGGAGTATGGCCAAATCGGTATACCAATTTATTGATTCTGTGCATCCTCGGATTTCGATTCAGATACCCGATACAACTGGTTCTTAAACGGGTAATGGATATTCAGTTCGTGAGATAATATCGTACGAAAATCCAGATTTGACAATGTCTGTGAATATCGCATGATCATAGGTGTGATTAATCCCGTCATGACTCTTCCGAGTCATATTCTAAGATGGTGTTTGCTATCAGTTTGAACATCGTCAAAGCTTCTAATGACTTAGTCTGAGAGAAGATACAGATGACTCCCGTAGGTTATGTTGCGTCAAACATATCTATGATCTATGACAGCTTGCAAAACAGGTGAATGTTTTCCAGATATGAAGCTATTTTCCTAGTTATGTGGCTATTTTCTAGAGGGAAATGGCATACATTCTAAATAGGTGTTTCATCTAATCAAACGTTAAATACGACAAAATTTTGCGGATGGCTTCCTCTGCTAGTGTCAATTTAATGTACCATGCTGCATTCTCATGCTGATCGACGAAATGTATATAGATAAGGATCCCATGGCTTCCAAAGTAGGCTTGCTTCCCTTATCATAAAGATTCACCAACTGGAATTAAAAATCATTGCATAAGAAACTAAGGCAACGATTTCACGTCTTATTTTTCAGATTTTTGCTCAATCTTAAAAAATTTGATAGTAAGGGTCGCTGCTTCTGTAGGTGTATAGTCAATGGCCCTTTATGAGACCCTACAATTTGATAGATAGTGAGCCCAATTGTACGAAATTGCGAGGTTGCAGAGAAGGATAGTTACCAGAGTCACTTGGACGTATTATACAATTTTCGACGATTCTCGTGAGTATAGTCCTGTTTCTGTTTCAAGCGAAATTTTTCGGAATCTTCAGCATCTCCTGCTAAAGTCCGCATTCAAAAAAGTGTAGATCCAAATCCGATGACTTGCTAAGATGAAATGGCATTATTTACTGACCGCAAAAGTCCGCGTCCGTTAACAAGTTGTGGTTAGGTTTGGGTTAGGTTTATGGGCAGGATTAATTACAGGAAAATGAGAGTGCGAAGTTGGGTATCCCTCTATACACCGGTGTGGATGTTGTGTGGGCAAACTGTCACCGCTAGCTAGTAATCTGGAGGCTGCAACAAATGTGTAAGAGAATTTCGCAGACTCCTACAGCTGGGAAACAATTGAGAGACAGGTTAGTTTTATGATTATTGATTAGTCGTTGCGATACTAATCCTGTAAGTCTAGTGTCAATACATAAAGAACTGCAAGTTCGGACATTTGGTTCGCGCATTCGGTTGAGCGGCCGGTGGTGCGAAGTTACCACTCGTGGGTAAGCCCCATATCTGAATGCCTCTATACTTTATAGCCAGAGGAGGCAAAAATATCTCTAAGAATCTCGTGTGAGTCGAAAGGTTGAAAACTACTGAATGGCCGGTCCTCATGACCAGTCATCTGGTTTGCCGTACGACCGTCTTCAGGTACGCCATCGTGACCTTGCTGCACGATGACCATGACGGGTCAATCATGTGTAGACCAATTTCGACATTGGGACTCAGAATCGCGTCTAGACAATTTAGATGTCGATAATTATGACAGAATTACTCGTCAAACTCAAGTTAAATCTAAAAGTTCAGTAAAGTCCTGCACATCAGAAAAGACTGTCCAGAAATTAGAAGTAATACAGGCCATTTCATCATTTCAAAAGAATTGCAGCAGAGAAAGTAATCAAAGAAAAGAAAACAAAACGATAGAAAATATTTAATACCAGAGTAATGAGGACGCTAAATCTTTGTATGATAAAGAAGCTTAAAATGCAGGTTATTAATCTGTTATTGCTCGTAATCTGAAGTAGAGTCTGCACAGTGAATTCAAAGAATGTGCGTTGACATAAAAAGAGTTATAGAGGAGGGATTTTTAGTTAGTCGGCCACTACAATAATATGCCTGTACCACATGGTGGATTCATGTTGGTTATGGAATAACGCAAGAATTTGAAGAGGCCAGTCGAGTACTCGAAAGGTTGGGAAATTTTCCTTGTTGTCAAGCGGCTTTCAAATCCTATATAAACTTCTGGTTGCTTTCTAGAGCTTGAACTTTCCATCTTTTAACAGCTACAAACATTTCTGAGCACTCAACTTCAAAAGCTGTGGAAACTATTCCTGACGGTATCGTTGATAAAGTTATGACCAAGGGAACTTCTAGCAGCACCCAAATCTTGATGATGGCCTAGAGCTTACATCATTAGTCACGCCATCTTGCGAACTTAACAGTGCTCCTTATGTTGAAAAGAATTGTCTTCTTCTTACTTTGTTTCCAATTCCTTATCTAAAAACATCATAAATCTTGCTTGAGTAAGGATCATATTTGCGCAATTCTTTCAATCGCATTCTCTCGCTTTTGAAACTTCGTAGATTATCGACGCAACGTCATGTTCGACTACGAAGTCTAGCTCGTCATCTGAAACATTGTTCTAACGACAATAATCCGACAATTTCAGTTCTGTTGGCGACTGGTCTCTTGAAGATGATGCTACCTAGATAATTATTCGTGCCCCAAGTTTTCTAATTTTTGAAGCGTATTTGATTCAAAAGGCATAGCTAGTTGCCACATTTTCCTGCTCTCGCCACCACTCGCTCAATAAAGGAAGTAAACTCTAAACGAAAAAAGTTATTTTTATCAAAGTAATTTTTTCTCGATACTATTACACATGCCAACTTACCATGTTAGTATTAACTAGGATATTGTTTTATAATTTCGAATCACGTTCTCTTTTTGATCTCATTTTGAAAATTCGGATCTCGCTGAACCTCATTGTCTTTGCTCGATCAAACTTCTTAGAAAAACTTACTCTAAAACTATTCTAGAAGATAAACAAGTTTTTCTTATTAGACAGTTTATACGAAACCAGTCTTGAGGAGGTAAAAAAGGAAAAAAGGGAAATATTTTGGGACCGATAAACTGTGTTGAAGGGCCTGTATATGTGTTACGACTTCTTTATGAAATACAATAGTTTTGGAAAGATTAATCGATTCACCAATTGCGCTGTCCGCGAAAGAAAAGATTTGCGTGAAAAGAGAAATATCTGCCATTTTCGTGCTCGTTCTTTGGGGAGGGGGGGCTCAAAAACACACTGAAAATCGCTTTCAGTAATTGAAGCACAGATTTTAAATATCTCCTAAAATACATGTGAACTATATTCATTTTATGACTGAATATCAAAACTTTGGACACATCCGAGCCGTTAATCTCTCAATTTATCTATTTTTTTTTTCTCATATTCTATTTATTTTTCTCATCCTCCTATATATGAAGCTACTGTTCTGTAAATATGCTCTACAGCTATAAAGCTACGATTAGCTTCTAACAGATTGAACCGGCTCCGATTTTGCTCGGAATGTACTGAAAACATTGAACAGATGTGTCTGCAAATTTTTGTTTACCGAAGAGAATTTGAAATTCTAAAGAGTCTTGTAACATTCTGAATTCTTTCCTATCCGAAAATCAAATCGTCACTTATGAGTTTGCTTCGAAGTAACATGCCAAACCTGCTCACTACCAATCAGACCAGCAAATCAATCTTAGACCACAATAGTACTCAGTATAGATCAATCCTGTCGAACTAGTGGCCCTTGAGCCAAATGTGGCACCTCTCTTTACGAACTGTAGCGGCCTTTGATTCCTCAAGTATTAGATCCGGACACCCGACTAGCACAAGCCGCAAATGGCTATGCGCCTAACGTCGAAGTCCCAGTGATCTCGATGTTGAACAAGCAGAGAGCGGAACACTACTAGGACCACTAGGGTGGTGATCGGTCCCAGTGGTTAGTTACAATAACAAGCGTCTGCAATAGTAAGGGTCGCTGCCATCAGTTCCACTAATGAATCTAGGCAGCGACTCCGAGACGAAACGCACAACCTCCACGTTTCTCTCACCTACCTAAATCCTTCCGTTCCTAAATCTATCCATCTGTTACCATACATATCCCTAACACGTAGGGAAAAGCCCATTCCACTTCTATTTTATTGTGTTGTTTTCTCTTCCAGACATTTTATGTGCCTTATTCGCTTTTATAATTAAAATTTAAAAAATTTTCATGTTGACTTTATCAAATAAAATATGATGCAGTAATAATATAGTAATTAATTATTGAGATTCCAGTCCAGTCGAAATTGTGGAAAGATGATTCATGGATTATACAAATATACTACCACGGACACATATATGAAAAGAGGTTATAAAAAAATACTTTTCTATAAATTGAAGTTAAAAGACTAAACCAAATATGTTTAATAGTGACTATTAATTTGGTGGCAGAATCGATTAGGGGCTGGTAGTAAAGTAGTGGGGAGAGGGCCGGGGGAGTGGTTCATCAAGTACTAAACTCGTGGTTCGCTGAGAAATAGAAGATGGATCTAGTTTAGACAAAATGAAAAATTACTTTCTAGCTCCTTCAGGTCTTGCTAATGAGTTATATAATGTTCTATTCGAAACTACCGATATTTCTGCAAAGCTTCAGTGGAGCTAATTTTATTATTTAGATGAGCGGAAGTAAATCTTCACTTGTTTGGAACTGTCTGAAGTAGCATTCATTTTCTTATAAAATCTTACTCGTCGTTGAAGGTCATTCCAAACACTAGAGATTGTTTAAGTTCCTCTAATAAAGAAAATCAGTCTCTGAGAAATTTACGATCTTTTGAAATTTCTTACTCTAGTTATAGTAAGTTCAAAAATTTGCAATCACTTTTGTTATTAAAAATTCAAGGACATGAGATTTTCTAATACCATAACTAGAAGGCAGTCTCAGTTCTTCAACATGTTACCTGCTACGATAGTCATTGGTGACCGCCGTTTCTATTCCTACAAATATCTCAGAATCAAAATAGAATGAATATCATTCACAACGATTTTAAGTAAAATAAATAATTAGACAATCTTAAGAAATGAAAAATATGCTTTTATTGTACTTCATTGCAATATAATATCTTTTAGAAATTAAATATTTTTTCCCATAGACATTGTAAATATGAAATGCTAGGGATTTCTCTGACAATATATTTCGCCAATGTAAGCCGCATCGTGCGTTTGCCGATACTTCTGTAATAACATAAGGAAAGATATGAACACATAACGATGAAAAATTATCGATATATTAAATTGTTATATATTTGTAAAAGAAAATCATATAATAATTTAATTTATCTTATTTTAAGTCACATGGCTTCTGCTTTAACCGTCCTAAAGTCCTTTTTTTTTAAATATTTTTACATCACGTAACGGTAGGAAAGTAAAAATACCTTTATTCTCGATAATTAAAAAAATTTAAACATCTCCAGAAATTTTTTTAAATAACTTGATATATCATAGTTTTAAACATTGAAATTTTTGCTTTACAGTTCTTTAAACCTTGCTGTACGATTTTTGTTTACTATTTTATTGAATATTGAACATTAGAGTTAAATGATGAAATGTTAGGATTCCTTGAATCTTTGCCTTGTAACTTTAATTACCATAATTCAATAAATGGCGAAAGAAATGTACAACAAGTTTCGAGAGATCGTTGTAGAGGGGAAATTTCAATCTTCAAAACTACTATAGACATAGTAGTAAATAATATTTTTCGCTGTATTTATGTACATGTAAATTTTTATAGTCCTTTTAAAGAAAACTCCTTTTCCATTTGTGGCATGATGTTAAAATATCTTAGGAAAGATACGAATTTAGGATAGTCAAAATAGAAGTTTCACGCTTTAAAATAAGATCAAGTGCATTGTTATAATACCATAAATATATTGTATCAATTTTCTTTACGAAGTTATGGCAGTGTAGAATCGTAAGTTATTATCGTTGGTTAGTTATAACTTGTAGTTATTATATCTTTACCTGTATTTAATTATAACAGATGGTCTATGGTGTGGAGAAATGCGTGAAAGGGAAATTATGAATGTCGTGCGAGAAGTGCGTCATTGCCGTGGAGGGTTTTTCTTTTTGAAAGAATAGAGAGTCTAGCGACTTGAAAGCGGAGTCGGATTGAGTTGTATGAAAGCGTCGATTGAGTTGTTAAGAAAGAGTTTATTTGAGTTGTGATCACATCTATTAGTTGTTAATCCGTTTTCTTTACCTTGTCAAATTATTTATTGTTTAATCACAAGCATTATTATTAAATAAATATTGTTTATATTTAATCTTTACCATAGTATCAGTAATTTTTCATTTAAACTAATTGCGTTGCAGAACTGATTCCACGAAAACAGCGTGTCTGTCAGAATAATGATAGTAACACGGTGGCAAAATTTTGAGCAAGACAGAACGACTTATAAAGCATTACATATTTTACTTTTACATGCAAACACTCAATAAAATATTATTTATGTTAAAATTCTACTGTGTATTTTCAGTTTTGCTCATTACTGTACATCTACGTGTATTTATCGACGATCCGTTTCTCGTTGCAAAGAAGCATGTCGCCATTTGAAACAAATTTTGTATCTTCAATGTGCAAAGCAGCTTACTTACTCGCGTTGAAGGAATATTAGGCTTCCACTCGAATGAAATGCCCTTATTGCCCAATTCCACCTGTGGATTTTAAACGATAGCAACGTAATTATCCCATGTGAATTCATAAATCAATATTCTTACAAAGCACGGCATAAGTTTATCGCAAATCATTCGTCAGATTTAATGTTCTCTTATTTTTCTTTCTTTAGGACTAAAATGAATGAAATTTATCTTTCTATTCAAATGTTGCTGCTGTTGCGGCGGTTTGTTGCAAGAGAGTTTATCTGCTCCGAGCCTTATAGATATCTATGATAAGATAAATCAGTTAATGTATTAAGGAATCCATAGGTGATTCTTGTAATTGTTTTTTTATATTTCTATTGTTAAATTCAAAATAAATAATTGCAACTTATCGAATGATTCAGCCATAGATTCTTCTATCTCGTTCTAAATATCTCTCTCGATGATACAACATGCTTGACGAGGATTGATGTTGCAAACATGTGTGCATATTTTCAGGAAACACGGAAAATCGTTGTGAAACATCATCTATTCGTAATTTATTTAATTCGTTTTCAAACATATAGATTTTACCGTATTTTACTACTGTACTTTCGTTTGTGGAAAATTCTTTTCTTATATCTATAACTTTCCGATAACTGAAATGAGTATTTATAAAATTCTAGGAGCGTCTGTTATTTACTGAGAAGTATCAAATAGTATCAATTTCCTTGAGGACAACTAGAATCACATTAATCAACAACTTTCGTTGTTGGTTTGGTTGTGACTAGACAGAATGTCAAAACCGACATAAATTCTGAATTTTTATTTCTTCTCAATTGATCTCACTATACAAGTGCTGGTTTAGTTTCACAATTTTTATGATTGCTGCTATGAATCGTTCTACACTTGTGTTGCAAGTTGAATTTATCCGTATCATCTACTTCTACATTAGAGATTAAAATATTCAGACTTATAATTACCAAAAATTTTGAATTTTTAAGTCGTATGTCGAGTTATATATATTTATTCTTTATTATATTTCTTTTATACAGGCTGTAACAGAATATGTGGCATGAACATATATTTTACATATTAAATAAGTGAGATTACTTCCATTGCTTCTAAGTCAGCTCTTGAATTGAATCCAACGTATTCTGTTACAGTCTGTACATTATTATTTTTATTTTTGTGTTTCATATTTTCGAAATATTTGTAAAACCTAAAACAAAAATTATATAAAACAACCATAAAAACGTAGTGATATGTAGGTCAAAATCTTAAGCAGAATATTATTTTTACGTAGCAAATATTCAATGCTTATCAAATAATTTCAAAATATTAAAAGATAAAATTTCTTTGATAAAACTTTACAGTCAATAGTATATAGATGAAATCTTAACTGTCGATCGTTTGACGAGCTGAAAAACGAACCAGTGCATGCAATATGCATTGTATACAGTAATTATATTCTACTCTGAGAAACAAATAAATATTGAACGTACAAAAATTATACATCAAACAATTTTATTAATATTTTCGGAAATATTAAGCTTATATACCTTGGAATTTTCAACATTGTAAACAACAATAGCTTTTGTGCTTCACAGAATACAGTGCTACTTACAATCACATCTGCGTATTATTATATGTGTCATTTGATATATTCTAATAATACACAGTAAGAAAATAAAGTAATAATTATACATTTCGCGTATCATTAAAATGTTCAGCACAGAAAAATTTTACACAATTTACGTTAATTTCGATAATTCTCCAAAGTTGTGAATATTTTTCGTTTGTTTACAACAAAAAACGTTTTGTTGCATGTGATATTGGCATAATTGTTTATACATGCTAATCTATTGCTGAATGATCAAGGATATAATCACATTTTCATGTAATCTTTTAATCATCAAAAATATCAGAATGTACTTATTGAAAATATCTACTCAAATGCAATCGTTTTTTAATAACGTTTATTTGTGTATTTTTACAACGAATGATAAATTTTATGTCTATGTTGGTTTCTGCAATGTTCTAATTGATTAAGACAAATGGTAAGAAAATAAACCAAAAATATATTTTTCTTATTTTAGTAGGATTGAGGGTATTGTATAATTTATAAATTTTTAAATTTTACTATTACATGTATAATATTATACTTACAGAGGAAAATAATTAATCGCGCTATTTTTCCACCATTATACCAGAAATTGATACTCGGTGTAATATTATTTAAGTGCTATACTATAATTGTATAGACTTAAGAAATTTTTACAAGCACTTTTACATTTGACTTTAGCTTCATAACCATAATCTAAAAATCTAAATAATTTTTTTGAAACAATTCTCATAATACACATACGTTAAGTGATATAACACTAAATAGCAATAATTTGCAATGTAGGTTAAAATAAGAATTGATTTTATTAAACAGAAGAAGGTGTTTTGAAGTACTTCACTCTGGGGTTCAAAATATATTCCTTGCCATGGGTAAAGAATTTTGGTAGTTTTCAATGCTTGTTTGAACATAATATTTACAGTATAATGTATTAACAGTATATACAGAGTTTAGTTGAAACTATCGATTTTACAAACCAACTACAGCATGTAAAAATACATTGTACACAGCACATAATTAGACGCAAGTAGTTAAGAACTATCACGTAATTATATATACTGGACAATTGAGCTATAGTTCTGAAATGATAAAAATGAAGAAGATAATATAAAGAATAATCGCGGAATAATCAATATAGAAAAACAATTTATTAAATATATAATATACATGTATACTCACAGATATATATAATTGACTTTTCTTTTAATTTAATGCTCTTTTCTTATGTGCTTGTCGAAAAATAGATAGTGTATATGTGTCAGTTAATCCGGCATTTGGAATAATCAGACGTTGGATAATGGAAACTTTACATAAGCAAGGTTAGAGAAAAATAAATATTGCAAATAGGTAAATTTTTTTTCTTTTATTTAATGTCGCATCGACATCTCGATCATTAGTGACAATCGGTTGTTTTGTAGAAGAAATTGGTGTTCTTCAGAAATACAATTGTGTCTTCTATATGGTCCTTACAAGTGAGGATTGTTTCTGATTTCATGTAGCAACTTAGTCTGACTCGTTCCAATTTTCTGCATTCGTACAAGAAATGTTTGGCTGTTAGAGGTTTGTTACATGATGTGTAGTCAGGTGGTTTTGATTTGTCGAGGATGAAATTGTGAAAATCCCAATATGGCTCGTCCTTACTTTAGTCATTACAATTCTTTCTCTTCTATTTTTTGTGCCGTCGGGAACTGAGTTGTAGAAGTCTTGAAATGGACAGAATGGATTTGGTCTTTTTGTTAGGTTCCAAATTCTGTTCCAGTCTTCTTTTATTGTTACCTCAAGTTGGTTTATTAAGTCTTGATGGGAAATGAGAGCCAGTTGATCACAGGAGGCGGCTGAAGAGTTAGCGGCTTCTTTAGCAGCGGTGTCTGCTAGCTCGTTTCCAGTGATTCCTTGATGGAATAGGATCCAAATGAAGGCTTACTTTTGTTATTGTTAACCAATTCGGTGAAATTTGCCTGAATTTTCTGAATAATTTCGTGCTTGTTGTTTTTCAATGCTGGAAGAACCTTAATTACGCTCATAGAATCTGAAAAGATGACTACGTTGGGTGAACTATTTACGTTGGCCACTTCTGATGCATGTAAAATAGCGTATGCTTCGCCAGTGAATATTGACGCACTTTTAAGTTTTATTTTAATTGTTTGATTTTTTGTAATGACTGCAAAGCCTGCTCCTGATTCTATCTTCGATGCATCTACATATATATTTAACCCTACGGGTACCATGCTTGAGTCACTGGTAACTCGTCGTACCGCCTCGTTTTGAAAACACAGTGAGAAGCTACATATTTGTGTGAGGCGAAAAATGACACCACCCCCACCACAGCTCGACCTTGCCGAGATTTTACAGATGTCCTGCTATTCTTCCATCTCGATATGGGTAGAAACAAAGCCAAGCCTAGGAAAAAGGATCCTTGGCTGGCACCAAAAAGTCACGTAGCAACGTTTAGTTCCTTGGCAATAGTCAGTCAGTCTTTCATGAGGAGAGAAGCAGTACACATCTTCCAAATTCGTATCATACACGCAATATTTGTATAGTTAGTAAAATACAATCCACCATACAATCATCCTTTTATTACAATAAGCGTGCTAGGTGCTGTTTCTGTATAGGAAGTAATAACAGATACTCGCCTGTATGCGATTCATGCAAAAGAAGAAATGTTTGTAATGCCCACTCAACAAAAATCCAAAAAATTAAATGTAATGAATGCAATACTTCGCAATACATCTAATTTTTTTATAATTTATCAATCTATCATTTTTTTGTATACATACAACTAAAATCCGAGCATCAACTCGAAATCTATTACATTGTATTAACGTCTAGAGATCAAACAACCATAACTGTGCTCGTTCAGTATTTGTGGGGGTCTCGAGCTTGAGCCGCTGTGTTAGTGAAGTATCGGTGTGAGTCAGCAGTGACTCTTGCAGGGTTCCCTTTGCTGCTGTACTCGGAGCGTTAAATATGTTGTGTATTTGTCATTTAGTTCTAGAAATTTTGATACATATCTAGTCTACTTGTTTGTTTTTTAGAGTGGCCAGGTCAGTATTGATTAAGGGGGTCTTGATTAGCCAGGAGGCAATTTTACTATAATTGCATTCTATCGTTGGTGACATTTGTATTAAGGGAAGTTGTAACCACTTAGTGATTCTTGCATACATAGGGATTGGCAGGTTGGGGCTCTTGGTGTATAGTTCTTTGTATCTATTTGCGGATACATGACTGTAGGTAGGAACTTGAAGAAACTTTTAGAATGTTTTTGATACTTAGGAATTTTCTTCTTTTCTCCAGTGACATCTTTTTGATCTCATATAGGATGCTGCTTATCGGACATGTACAATGTGCACCGGTAGCCATCCTCAAGGCTGAGTTTTGTATAGCATTTAGTGATTTTAGGATATATGGTTTGGCAGATTGGTGTATTGTTGATGCGTAATCTATTTTCGATTGGATTAGTGCCTTATAAGTTCTTATAAGGGTTTCCTGGTCTGCTTCTCAGTTGCTGTTGTTTAGTATTTTTAATATGTTTAACCTTTTAGTGCATGCATTAGTGCAATTAATGTGGTTTCCACGTTAATTTATAATCCAAAATAAGACCAAGTATCTTAACGTTATTTACGTATTTTATATCGGAGTTCCCTAGGTACAATTTCTGGTGACGTATGGAGATTTCATTTTCTGGTGAATAGAATGGCTTGAGTTTTTTGCGGTGACTATTTTGGTCCAGCTTCTTTGGCTCAATTATATAAGTGGTTGGTGGCTGTTTCAAGGTGTTGTACTATGGAGTTTAGGCCTTTTCCGTTGCATGTGAGCGTTATGTCGTCGGCAAACAGATGAGATTTTATAGGGGGTTTCAGATTTTCCGTTATATTATTGATACCGATTAAAAATACCGTGACGTTAAGGACTGCAGCTTGAGGTACTCCACTCTGGGTTTCCGTTATACTGAAAAGCGTTCCACTAACTTTAACTTGGATAGTTCTACTTGCAAGGAAATTTTGTATGAAGGCTAACATGAGAAACTTTATGTCTAATTTGATTTGTGCGTCGGTGTATAATGAGTTATAGATGATACATACGTTTTCCCAGACTTTTTCCGACTTTCTTTTATAGTTCTGCGAAATGTTGCTCTTAATTTTTTAAATTCTATTGAGTTTTCGGTGGTCGGGTGTCTTTTTAATTTCATGAATGCATGGTGGTGTTCTTTACGGGCAGTTTTGTAATCTTCATTCCATCAAGGTACCGTTCTTCTCCTAATAATACTAGATTTGCCATAGGTTATTGTCGCGGCCTTTCCTGCCGATTTTTTCCATTTCTATAACGCTATTGTCGATGTTCTCTGGGTTAATTTCGAGTTTAGCTTTTGTTTTGGAGAGGTATTTATTTATGGTTGATTGGTATATGTCCCAATTCATTTTACTGATGTTTCATTTTGGTACATAATGGGTTTGAGTAGTGAGGCGGGGATGTCGTTTTTATAGGTTAGGATAACAGGGAAATGGTCATATAGATCATTTTGCGTTTCTCATTTCATATTTAGAGCTAAATTTGTGCTGCAGATAGACAAATCAATTGCACTAAAAGATCCATTACTCATATTGAAATGGGTTGGATTTTTGGTGTTTAGGAGTATTAAGGCAGGATTAGTTAATAATTTCTCTATCATTTTGTCTCTGTTATCGGTTCTTGATGATCCCCAGAGAGAGTGATAACTGTTAAATTCTCCAAATAGAATCATTGTTTCCGGGATTTGTTCAATAAGTTGTTCTGATTCTCGAAGAGTGACCTTTATTGGGTGACTATTAGGAATATACGCGTTACAAATGTGAATTTTTTTGGGGAATACTTTTTTTGGTAACTGCCTTTCGTAACTGATAGATAAAAATATGTAAATCAAGGAAGATTTCAGCAATAACATACAATATAAGATTTAAATATAAATAATTATTAAAGAAAACGACAATATCGTTGTTATAAAATGAGGAGCATAACTGAACCGCTAAACTCATGCTTTGTACAAATCCGCTTTTATCACTGTTAATAATATATAGAAACAGTTTTATATAGTAAAATTTAATGAAAAATAGTGTAAATTTAAGTTCTTGAAGTTGTGTAGTTTCTTTAGTTTCTTGTAAGAGATATTCCTTGATTTAGTTTTATTCAATATTTCTTTTCAATAAAATTTCTTGATTTTAATGACTTATTCAACTATATTTACTTCACAATTTCCTTTATATTGAGGACAGTTTTAATACATTCCCGATTTCAATAAATTTTAAATCCCATATTCAGGATAAACTATATTCCATTGCTTTTTAGTTTTCTAAGTATTTTATGTCAAGAGATATTTTTAAAAATCTTATATCTTTCATTTTAAAAATCTCTATACATTTTTAAAATATATTTTAAGCTAGTTTTGATTATTTTTTGCTATAGATTTAAAATTTCAATCGTGTTGAAATATATTAGTTTTTTTCAGAAGAAAGTGTATTTTTGGTTGTATTTTATTAATTACTCTCTAAAATATCCTTATACGTATACTGATTCATTGCAATATGCATTCAATGTTATATATTAAACTTATACAGATATAGCAACTTTGCTTTCATCACAACGTAACTGTATCAGCGAATATTTCTTGTTATAAGCAAATAGAGAAATTGAAAAATTAAAATTAGAAATTGAATACGTGAAACGATCATAATATTTCACTATCTTCTATCATATTGCTTGCACTATGCGAATATGTTTAATTGTTTCAGTGCGCATAAGATGTGTATTTGACCGCATTGTACGAGCAGTAAAATTACAGATGTATACTTGATATTTGGTTGCATCGTATAAATTGTTGATCTTTTATTCAAATTATGTTAATTGTAAATGAATCTATATTAAAATATGGATTTAAAAGATTGTTTATTTGATCATATCTACAATTTTGTGTACGAAATTTCAATTATGCAACTACGATATGTGAATCAGTACTAGTACACAGAGAATACAGTCGTAGCCAGTTACGAAAATGCTGATTACAATCGTTAGGGGTTATGAAATGAATAAATATTTACACATTGTACTCGTTTGCTTTGTTCACATTTGTTCAAATTTGTCTGTATATACAAGTTGTTCACATCTGTTTCGTTGCGATTGAAGTCACTCCTATTTTTCTTTTCAGTAAAATATGCTGCAATTTCAATCTCGAAAGTTTTATTGCTGTTTTTAAGCGTTTCTTTAATTTAATTTATAATATGTAAATGTATTTCAGCATTCATAAGAAAATTTATTTTACTGATATTATATATATATATATATATATATATATATATATATATATATATGTATGTATGTATGTATGTATGCATGTATGTATAACATGAAATCCCTGCCTAAAGGTTTCGGATTTCAGAGACAATAATACAACTTAGAGATTTTATAAAGAACATTCATGTTATAGAAACATAAAATGTTATTGTATGTAATTAAAAACTGATGAAAAATTAAAGAGCGCTTATTATAGAGTAAAACACAACAAAATAACAAACTTTCATTTATTATAAAAAAGAAACAAGGAAAGGAACAAAATGATACATAGAAAAAAGTTTCTGATCAATATAAATATTGGAAAAGAGTTTCCGATCATGACTCAAATAAGGAGCTCCTTTAATGCAGAAGCGTAGAAGTTAGACATAAACACAAGAAGAGAGAGTAAAAACATGAATGAATGTATGAACAAATTCATCACTTCTAAAATATCTCAAATATCCATTTCCATTTTCCAATTTATAAGGCAATTGCAATATACGCATAGTTTCGTTAAGAATCTTTTAGACTGAGAAAGATTTAGATTTGTTACAGCATGAAGAAACTTATTGTCTTATTTTGGAACTTTATTTATTCTGTCAGTGGGAAAAGACAGTTACAGTCAAGTAACAATACAGAATATCACTTTATGTAATTACAGAGTAATTATTAAATCAATTCACTATTCGCGATTTCCGATCTCATCGCAATCGTTTCGCTGTATTTCACCAACGTGATTGCTATTCGCTTCGACAATCAGCGGTTCGAATCGGATCCGTAATACTTGATCCATCTAGCGGAAGTACTATTTCATTCAGTTCATAAGCTAGTTAAAACTGCACAATATGCTATCACATGTGATAAAATTAAGGGTAATTCAACTGCTGAAAGAAGGTAATAACTCTTTGATTTCTTTAAAGACGACAGAAATTATAGGATGCTGCTAAAGCACTATTTAAAAAAATTTAGAGGGGAAGTACGAAGAAGCGAGAAGTGTATTAAATCGCAAAAGATATGGCCGTCCGCGTTCGGATAACCAAACAACCAAACAAGAACGATAGAAAGTTGCGTAATGAGAGTTCGAACAAGTTTGAAAAAGATAAATATACAACAGACACAAAATTAAATGTGAGTGGATTAAAAGGAATATGTTCGTTCGATTAACATACTATAATAATATATTTAAATATACATATAAGTAGAGTAGAATATACACGAAACAATTCTTACCAATTAACTTATACCATCCGCTGGACTTGATCTCACCCTCTCTCACAGCTCTTATAATATGTTTGCTCACAATGCTTGACCGGACTACTATTCCATTACTCTATTGTCTCACAGCTTCGGCTGGACTGGACGACGACTACTCTCGAATTTCGCTCTGTGGCTATCACACGACGACTACTCTCGACAAAGGAATCTCACTCGCCATCTACTCCCACCATTGTCTCATCACTCATACTCTCACATATATTCAATATGTATATATATATATATACAGCCAAATCCACAATTAAACCTTATTGAAAACATATGGATAGAATTAAAAACACTGATCAATGAGAAAAAAATTACAGACTAAAAACTTTGGCACGTTATCAATCATAGGAAGAAATCTTATCTACAGTGTGTAAAAAACTCATTGATTCTTACATTCACCAAAAATTATTCAAATAAAATAAATTTATTACTTGATTTGCCTGCGTTATAATAAAATGTATTATAAACTACAAAAATTTCGAAACACGTATATTTGTATGAGATACTATATCGATAACTTCATGCGACGCAGTGCAATCTGAAACTGTACCTTGAATAATCTCCGTCGACGTGCCGCGCACATCTTTTTGTTCTCGTGACAATTGTCTAGCGACGTGCACAACACCTCTTTAGAACAAAAACATCTCGACGTGTCTGACACGTCTTTCCAGCGCAAGTGGTTAATACCTAAAATAATTCATGTTAGTGAATTAAATCGAAAAAAAAGCTTTTCTCCAGCATTTATACAGATCGTAAACTTTTTTCCGTGTAACATTTTGTTTCTTTTCTTATTTCTTTTCTACAGTAGACGGAAATTTATGTTTATGTTATCGTATTTATCAAATCTATGTTTATGTTATATTTTATTTTATAATAATTAAATTTTTAATTTTCCATCTTTAACTTTCCTATTTAATCTTCCATCACTTTTAATTATATACAATAATATTTTATACTTCTAAAACATTAATTTTTTTTATAAATTCGGTATAAATGTCTCTGTTCGAAAACTTTTTGCCAGAGATTATATACATATGTATAATGTATGGTATTATCTGCTTTTGTTTTCTAGAAAAAACATTTTACTTTCAAGATTTCAGTTTCAGTTCTTACTTTTCATTTATTTACAGGATTCTTAATAAAAATAGCGCAAGAAATAGTAATAAATCAGGCAAATCTACGCAAGACACATACGTTACAGACACGATTCGAATTTACTCAAACACATAGGTCGATATACTAGCCACATCTAGTGGAATTACAGTCTTATTGTCCTTATTGTTGATTAGTGATAAAAAATTATATGCTACGGTCGCCATAGCTTTCCTCAGATCGATAAAGGTTTATTAACAATAATTATTACAAAATCTTGATCTTGAAATTTAAGACCGAATCATTTTTCAAGATTTATTCTTAGATTAATGCATCTATGAATGTCATTTGATAACTAATGATACCGCTTTATTATACTTGACATTTCCAAAACTATATAAATGCAAATCATAACAATTTAGTATAGTAAAAATCGAAACGATTTTCTTCATTTTTTCGTAATTAAAATTTCATATTGGTAATAATATGAAGTCATATTGATAAATTTCATATTGATAATAATTCAAAAGATGAAATTTCGGTAGAAAATTATTTTATGCACCAAATATAAAATGCATTACATCTGGTGCAATTTTGCGTTTTCAAATTTTCTGTGAATGCCTAAAATTTTTATTTGCTATTATCATACGAATGATAATTATTTAATTTCATTCAGGTTTCATTTTCTAATAAATATAATTTGCTAAATTTTATGAAATTTTATAAAATCTGTAACGTGATATTATGTACGCTTGTACTACCGATGTTGTATTCTACGATATAATATAGTTGCAAAGGAAATCATGTATCGCAATTCAACCGTTCTCTTAAAAAGTGATGTTACATATTTATTATCTCTTACATTGATATTATTACAATTTATATAGAATGTTCCAACATCGACAGTACAACTAGAAAATGGACGAATCTACACAAAAATAAGTCGAAAAGAACGAATAATGTTTTTCATTTAAAGTTTGGTTTTTGAGAAAAGCGGGTTTAAAAATTTACTAAATATACTTTAATTTAGCTTCTTAACATGACAGAGAAGAATAATTAATAGGAAGTTATTCTATATACGAGTAAAAATAAATCGATAATGTAGAATATAATTTTTTTATAAGACGTATCGTTTTCGAGAAAACTGTATTTGAAAATTTACCAAGTACATGTGCAACAAAGCATTTTTAATAGAATAGAAATCTATTTTCCTAAAAATAAAGCTTTGAATAGAAAAAAATTTTATTCCATATTTTTAACTTATTCTTAGAAGTAGAATAATCCTGTTAACTATTCTTTTTCGTCATGTCTAGCATTAACCAAATTCCTCGTATACTTGATAAATTTTGAAATTTTTTTTCCTTGATTTATTTTTTCATACAGAATTATACTCTCCTCGCTTGTATCAATGCTGGAACACTCTGCATATATTTATAAAAACACATTTCAATTATATTTCATGCATACTAGTAAATTTAAGCAAATATAACTTAAAATTAAGTCCAATATAATTTAGTACATCATACTGAAGACTCAAATTTGAAATTGCTATACATATGTAGTGTTAAAAATATTTTTGTGTATACTCTGTGACAACACTAAAACGCTACGTAAAATTATACAGACCCGTATTATAAGAAAAAATTTTATCCATCTGCATATATATGGTTATTGCTTATTTCAAAATATGTTTTTTCATGAAGAATTATTGTTTAAAATTTTAGCACTTAATCGAAATATCAATTGTATTTAAGAAAGTATCACCTGTGTTTTGCTAGATTCATATCGTGGAATGTTTGTTCGAATTTTCCGCGAATTTTCTACATTTTGTATGTATGTGGATCAACAAATTTATTTTATGATTAACAATTAAATAGTTGTATTTTTTTTGACTGAATTATGTATTCTGTTAAAGCTATTGGACATTTAAATCTAACTTTAACTGAATTCAACTCTATATTGATAGTTTTTATTAATACAAACATATTCTAAACGTCAGATATACGATATATGTAGAATAACAAGAATATTTTTGCGAATATCACGGAAACTACAGTCGAGCTGCGTTAATGTATACATAGGAAATTATTCAGAACTACGCTCTTGACAAAACTCTAGTCTTCTATCTGGAATACACTTCCAGGTCATCAAAATCTGTGAGATCGGTCGCTTTGTAAATAATTACCAAAATTAATTTAATTATTAAATATTATAGGAAGACCTATATTTCATGAATTATATTTCATGTATTTACTTATGTTATTTGCATTGTATGCAGTTTTTCATCCCCGAATTTTTCATAAATGTCGCAATCTAATTATAAGATTTGAGTATTATTAGAAGTTATAAGCTTTATGCTACTTTAAATAAGATATTTCGCACTAAAAATACAATTTCTTCGTTCATCGTTAATAAAATATTATTCATCACTCTGATTACGAAATATATATGCATTGTAAATAATATCAATAGTATCAATGTAAGTTAGTATGAAAAATTTAATATTATTTTTCAAACGAAGAAAATGGATAAGTTGTAACCTAGTTCATCTACAATTCATTCAGACGAACAGAATATACCATACAAGAAAAAAATTCAGTTTTGAATTTCAAGATCAAGGTTGATTTTCCAACAAATATTCTTTAATAAATCGCTTCCAATACAAAAGTATGTACTGATCACGCATAATTTTTAATCGCTCTTTACACATAATGCGAATAAGAATTGATGAAAAGTTTATATGGGAACTTCACTCATATCTAGTAATTTTGAAGAATCCAGACAGGTGATGATCCAAGATACTGTAGATTGATTTTGTACAGACCGCGGTCAACGTTCCAATCATAATAATATACAGAATGGCAAACATATACATATGAATATCAATCATCTCAACAAATCAACGTGTACCATTCGATCGTGAGAGAATTTCATGAAGTAATTATTGAAGCGATTTCGAGATTTGTTTAGAGGTATTATTAAGTCCAACGTTATCGGACTTAATAAATATTTATTAATATAATTTCGCAAATATCATAATTTCACACAAGATACACTTAAAATTTGAAAAATACGATTAATAAACAATTTGAACTATCACATCTTAGTAGTTTTCTAATACAATGTGTAGTTATCAAATTAGCAGTGCTCACAATATTCGACATCACATTCGTTCTTTAAAAGTCTGAACGCAATTCAGTAATAAATTTTATTGAATATTAGCATTAAAGTATATTCATTCTTACACTCCCTATAAGCATAAAATACACAAAACATATATGTACATATATTATTATATGTACCACTGCTTTGCTTTTATTGCCATATGCACTCTTCTCGGCAAACTCTGAACACATGAAAACAATTTTGATAGAAAAAAATGGAACATTTTCTCTATCGCTTATCTTCTTTAATCGGTACTGTACTGTATTTTAATATGCAATGAAGATCATAACTGAACTAATAATAAAAAATTTTCGGTAACTTGTAAATAAAAATCATGCAACATTCCACTTGATCTCATTTTAAAGCATAATAATAATTCTAATAATTAATTTCTAAAAAACTTTTTTGCAACAAGATTCATCAACACTTTGGAGAATGAAGTCTCCCCTTTATTTGAATCTGCTGATTCGTAGAATGAACCACTGTACTGAATTGCGAACATTTGTGGTTAAATGTTAATTCAAGAAATTCTAACACTTCGTTATTTAACTTTAATGTTTACAGTTGAATAAAATAGTGAAGAAGTCAGTAAATTTGAAGGAGAAATTTCAATTTTCGAGACTACCGTGGATTCAATTATGAAAAAGTTTTTCTAATGTTCTTAGAGTCGTCTGAATTTTTACAATTTTTGAGAAGGAAGTATCTATACATTCCTAATCGTTACATATAAATATAAAATGTAAAATCATTTTTGAAACAACAAGAATTCATATTTGCTAAAACTAGAACTTTATCCTTTAAAATGAGACTATATGGATTGTTATATGATTTTATATTACCACGTTTAAATGATCATCATTTCTTCATCATTATTGGTTCATTTATGCTTTTCACGTATAATATTAACTCATGGTAATATATAAACTACAGTCTGTTATAATATATATATTATTTATTAACTTCTTCTCAATTTCAGTTTCACTAGAGGTGTGTAAAATTATTTTACGTTGAAAATTTTAAGTAGTCCAAACTCAATAACAATGGAAATGCTATTAATGCTTGAGTAGTAATGTTAAATATTGTAAATAAAAAAGAATTCTTCGCATCAAGAAATATATTTTCTATACATACTATAATGAAGTAATTATATCTTTACTAGGGAAATTTATCAAATTATCGGCCATAACGAGCAGTCGTCGGTTTTTGGGGTCCACCAATAAGTTTGGGGTCCACCAATAAGTTATATACGTCTCGGCGCAGTTGTAATTCTAGCTTCCTCGGTATGGTGCCGTATGTTCCGCTCACAATGTGTAGGACGTACTCACTTTTGCGCACTTGTCCTTTTACGCGCGAACGGAGATAGACGCACACCGGTGTCCACCAAGTATTTGGTGTTGGTCAAACGGTCGATAATAAATATGTGGCCGATTTGGGGACTGTCGAGTGAAGTCGCTATTGATTGTGACAGTCCTATTCGTTTCTCGTCGACCATGATCATGGTGGAGTGCATTTGTACGTTCCTTCTTTAAAACGGGCGTGATAGGAGCACTGTCTGAGAAGCCTCTCTTCTTCTAGATTTAGACAGTGATCTTCTGCTTCTCATCAGGCACTCCATTTGTCGCTGCAGCAATTCTATTTTCTTACCAAGGCTCGCGATTTCTGAATTTGTCGCTATGGAAGATTCGTCAGCCAGGTCTGCCAGAACTTTCTCCCAGCGAGCCTTTTGTCGCCACCAATATCGGCTTTACTGACGTAGGCATTCTCTGCAGGAAAAGTTCTTTGAGGAGTTGCTGGTCAAAAGATTTCACCCTTTCGCCCAATAATTGCAATTAGTTCCGCTAGAACTGGGACAGCTTTCTATCTCCTAGTTCCTCCTGACTAAGCAGTTGCTGGATTCGATTTCTATCGGAATCCGTGATTCTACCCATTATTGCCGCTTTCAGATGAATTATTTCGACTTCCAACGGATTCCTGATTAGGTCGATTGCTTCACTCTCAATTTCTGTATCGATTTTTCCAACTACACGATCGAATTTTGTTTCTTGGCGGGTTATTCCGCGTTCTAAACTAATTGTAAGCTTCGATCTGTATGAATCATGTCTCCGGGTCATTCTTCGAGAACGGATGTCCTTAGACTTTCGATCTCTCCGTCCATGTTCGATACACGGCTCTCTGTTTTCTTTATTTCCTCTTGTGCTCATTTTGCACTCGGAATCACCAGTTTGGAGTAATGTTTATACACTAGAGATAGTTGACTGACCAAGATGTACTTACTCCTGTATGATGGTCGCAAGAGCTGACGAAGAGGTCACGTAGCTAGGCTTGATGTTGCGCGGAATGGATTTCACTAATCGCACAAGAACTTCTGAAGACAAATGAAGGGATCTGGAAAGTAGTTTATTTTATTGCATTTTGCCCGGTCAGTCCCATAAAGCAATTTTGGCAATTGTAATATGGGCCTAACGGTACTAAAACGGTCCCTGATGATTGAACGTTATATTTACAACGTTACTTATATTTACATTTATAAATCCAACGGGTCCGCGTCTTTGACGTTACATTTATAACGTTACTTGAGTTGTGTTCCCTACATTCAAGAAGCTTCCATGTAAAATATCTGTTTTGTTCTAATAAAGTTCTGTGAAATTGTAAAGTATAAGTTTTCCTCCTATCTCTTGATCTGCAAAAATATAATCTGCACCACATAATGTGCCCCTCTGTACCAAATTCGTAAACACATTGGTTGATTTTGCGAGATATATAAGGATATATTCCGCAGACATGTTCGTATTTTGCATTAAATCTGCATGAAATATTAATGACTTATATTAAATAAGTAACAAAGTTTTGTTGTTATTATAATATTGATAGGCAAATTAGATTATAGAAAAATTTCGAATAATATTTTAAATAATGAATTATAGAGTTTATGTTGTTTGTCATGACCAATGCACTGCGTAGTAATAAAATTATTAAAAATTAAACATAAATTTGAATATGTAATATAAGGAACATATAAATGAAGAAATATAATAATTTTGATATTTTAGTATTAATAATAATTTAAAATGGTTGGAAATTTTGTTAGTTAAAAATTTATACATAAAACTATGTATTAATAACATCAAAATTTTAACTTATTATATATTGAAAAAAGTTATGATAAATTCGTAAAACATGGATAGACTCTTTTCTGATACAGAGTAGAATGATTTTGGTTACTTTATCTGTTGTTACTATCTTCACTATATAATATTGAAAGTTTAACAATAATGTAATAGGTTTCAAAAATCATGTTGCCCGTTTATTCACAATTCCATAACTCACCGTTTTCTAAACGTAGAGTACGACAAAGGAATCAGTGATTGTTTAGTATGTCAATATTGTATGGTTCGTTTGATTTTCTTAGCGTAGATCAGTTAAAGTTACGTAATTGAGGCATTGACTAATAAGTGACAGACCGGACATCAAATGGGGTTTCGTGTCTCAGGGTCTGAAATATCGACCAGGAAAAAAATCACTGGTTTTTTAACGCACTGTGCGCTTAAACAACGGTAAATCGGAACTACTTCAAACAAAATTATACGACTGTATATGGATCCATAAAGTTTCTCCCGGAAATTGGCAAAATGCAATTGTAGTTCCAATTCCTAAGCCAAACAAATGCAAACAAAACCCTAACAGCTATCGCCCAATTGCTTTAACTAATACCATGTGCAAACTATCAGAAAAAATCGTAGGCTTAAATGGTACTTCGAAGTAAAAAAACTTCTTAACCCAAATCAATACGGTTTCCGACATTACCATTCAACCATAGACGTCCTAACGAACTTGGAAACAAATATCTGCGAAGCTTTCCTCAACGAAGAATACATATCCGCCGTATGCCTCGATATCGAAAAAGCCTTCGACACAATCTCGAGAACTAAAATTATTAACGTCCTCATCGAGCTAAAAGTAAATGGCAATATGCTATCCTTTATAACCAACTTCCTATCCAATAGATCAATCCAAGTCAGAGCAAATGGATCTCTGTCACATCCAGTTATAATCAAAAACGGAATCCCACAAGGATCAGTAATGAGCACCACACTATTTTTAATTGGAATCAACATCACCACCAACCTCAAGCCACCAATAAAAACCCAGCTATTTGCAGACGACATAACAATCACATGTAGCGGGAAAAATATGAACTCCATTAACGAACATTTACAAACAGCCATTAATACCCTTCAAGACTGGTCAAAAACAACGGGCTTAAAATTTTCTCCCAAAAAAACCCAAGGCATCCTATTCACGAGAAAAACCAAACTCAATCCCTCACCTAAACTGTATCTGAGCAATCTTGAAATACAGTTTACTGACACCATCAAAATATTAGGCCTTATTTTCAAAAAAAAATTATCTTGAGCGCCCCCTAAAAACCTTAAACCTTAAAACCTTAAAAGAGTCCTGCATAAAGAGACTTAACATTATTAAAACCCTTTCCAATAATAACTGGGGAGCGGATAAAGACACCCTTCTAGAAACATACAGAGCGTTAATCAGATCCAAACTAGACTACGGCTCTATCGTTTACAACTCAGCCAAAAGCTCCATCAAAAAAATAATAGATCCAATCTCCCACTCAGCTCTTAGACTAGCCACAGGTGCATACCGAACATGCTCTATAAACAGCCTACTGTTCGAAGCCAAAGAAATGGCACTTGAATCCAGAAGAAAGTTCCTAACTCTTAAATACGCACTAAAAGTCCAATCCACTCCAAATAACCCTTCCTACAACAACATCTTCTCCAATAGGTACAAAGCTTTCTACACCAATAAACCCAAAATTCCCTCCCCTTTCCATATCAGACTTAACAAAATCCTTCAATCCACCACTTTCAAAATCCACCCCACCATTGAACGTAAACCACCACAAATCCCCCCATGGACAATAAAAACATTCCCAACAAACACCAGTCTTGCCGAACTTCCCAAAAAATCCTCAGCTCAACTGACCACAGGATTCGATTCCTGGAACTAAATAACAACCACGCCCAACACACCAAGATCTACACTGATGGGTCAAAAACGGACACTGGAGCTGGATACGCCATTATCACAGAAAAAAACCAAAAAAACAAAAAATCTCCCTTCTTCATCATCCATCTTCACAGTCGAAACTTATGCCATCCTGGAAGCCATCAAATATGCACACTCAAATAACGAAGCCCAGATCGTCATATACACCGACTCCATGAGCGTTACAAAATCCCTAATGAAATCATACGATCAAGAAAACCATCTAGTATCGACCATTCAAGAACTAAACCACAACCAACCTAACACAAACGCCACAGTCATCTGGATTCCAGCTCACCAAGGAATCGAAGGAAACGAAAAAGCCGACGCAGCAGCGAAAGAAGCCACAGTTCCCCCACTTACCAACAACGGCAACCATCTTCCAATCCGCTGCGACGACCAAATAATCCATTGCAAAAAAGTAGCAAAAAATGAATGGAACAATACATGGAAAACAACTAAAAGCACCCAACTACACAAAAGTATCCAAGACTTTCACCAGCAAACACCAAAATTTAACAACAGGAAAGAAGGAATAATTACCACACGCCTAAGAACCGGTCATACCAAGTTAACACACGAACACAAAATCAAAAAAACCACACCACCCACTCAAATAACCACTCACTGCAATAACCATCCATTAACAATAACACACATACTGCACGAATGCCACACCACAGAAACTCAAAGACAGAAATACGCAAACATAAACCTGACTTCTCAAAATGACATACAAAAAGTATTAATATATCCAAAAAGCATAAACTATTACACACACATCTAATGGTCGTCGCTAATGACCTCGCTGTCGATGCGACATTAAAAAAAAAAAAAAGAAAATTATACGAGTTGGTTAAGAAAAATGATATCCGTGTTTTCAATTGTATAAATACATATACCTCGTCTATGCCTCCAGATTCTGATATAAGAAATTAGTATCTAAATCTATTTCATTTTATATTGTGTATCTTTGTATCTGTGTATGTACATATCAGAGAAATCTATCCGTGTTTTTTGATACTAATACACATTTTAAATATATAATAATTTATATTTCATTGTTTTTAAAAATCATTTTTAATTAATAAAGTTACTTCTTGAAAGTATTTTGACTGACCATTGGCAATGTAGCGGCCTATAGCGCCTCGAGTACGAGTCTCGAACACCGACTCGTACAAGCCGCAAGTGGCTGTGCGCCTAGCGTCGAAGTCTAGCGATATTCGACGTTAAGCAAGCAGAGTGCGAAACACTGCTAAGATGGGTGACCACCCAGCCTAGCGAGTAGTTATGAAAACAAGCGTCTGGGGTAAGGGGTCGCTGCCATCAGCCCCACTGATGAGTCTAGGCAGCGACTCAGACGAAACGCATTACCTTTCCTCACCTTACCCAAATCCTACATCCTCCCAGCATCACCCTCACACAATACAAATAAATAAAAAATGTCTAGGTACAATAACATACTTCTTCGTGAAACCCTTCAGCAACAATAATATATTTATTTCATTTGCATAGACACCGATCGAAATAAAATTTAAAGAGCGTGAGATGTGAAACTCCAAAGATGACGTGACTTCGAGAATTCTCTGTTTGGAAGATAGATCCATCAATTTTATATAAAATAAGAACAAGTAATTAGCAGCTAACGTTAAGCCCGATGCAGACAACCGATGTACGACAAATGATCCCAACAGCGATACTTTTGTAATAACAGAGAAATAATATTTTCTCATTCTTCTCTTTATGAAACAAAAGAACTTTATGTCTCTGTTCTTTCAAAATACCGCCGCCTTTAGACGCCTCGTCATTGCACCAGACTTAATTCGAGCGCTAGAGTAAACAAAAGCACACTGAAATGCAACTCTCAATAAGCGCAAGTATATCCATGTATGTATTTATGTATATATATATATATATATATATATATATATATATATATAAACATTCACATCCGGCCAATAGCAACTGGCCACGAACACTGTCACCACGTTATTCATATTCTTATTTAATTTTTAATACCACTTTCTGTCCTTTGTTGTCTTTTATACGTTAGGTAAAATTATCTTTGAACAGTTAAATTCTCGAATTCAGCAAACATTTCAGAGGAGGGAAGCGGATGAATTGGAACAATATCCTCATTTTGTACTTTATTTAACTAATTGGGCTATATTTCCGTCCCGGAGAAGAATCGCGTGATACTTAAAAGAACTATAGAGAAGCAGCTGAAGGACCTGAAATATAAAATTTTAGCTTCATCGAGTTTTTGAGATATTAGAGAATTAAGAAATGTATTAAATTCTGCGTATTATAATATTATAAACATTATTAATGTAATGGTAAAAATTCCAGAATTCCTGAACATTTCTTCGTTTAATCCCCATGATCAGAGTTTAATAGAACAGCGAAGAAAAGTTATACAGTAATATAAGAATAATTATAAAATTGTAAATCTTCAAAAGAGTTGCGGTTCATCCGAATTGTTCGAGAGCTCGTATTGAATTGCTCTAGCCTTGCCTGCCGATCACCATTTCGTCATAAGACTGTAGTCTTATTCCTTTTGGTAATCCTCAGCGTTTATATTTTTTGATTCTTAATTTCTATCGCCAATAACACTGTATTGCAACACTTGTCTAATTCGAAATGACAGTATATGACATGAAAATGGTAAGAAGATCAGGTGAACCCCGAAACGTGGGACACGAAAAAACATTGAATGTCCGGTTTATCCTATTAGTCAATGATCGGAGTATTGATTGAACGATAGATGCCAATCGTTTCAAGGAGGACGTCAAACATAACAGGTTCGCGAGTCGGCGGTCTGGAATGAAAACAATATGTAGAGGCACGTGGCACAATAGCTCTAATAGCGCGTGGGAGACATTAGAATTTCTATGAGAAAGCGAGCCGTTGTCCTTGGCTAATATAAAAAATAAGGTAATAAACTTCTTCATGCGGACAAGAATCTCAAATCGTCTTTTTTTTAGAAGATTCTAGAAACAAATGTATAACTTATTTTCGTATCGCGAATGTTTTGCTATGTAATAGAAAAATGCCCGAACAGATATAGCTGAACTCTGTATACTTAAATATTTTAGGGATCCATATCGTATGATATAGCTCGACCTGATAAATATCTTTCAATTAAAAGAATTTTCATTAAGCACAATATACTGCTCCTTTCATCTACACTTGCGAAAATGATGTTTTCTTATATTCACCTTTCTAAAATCAAGCAATTTAGTGATGAAATCTTTGAAAGAAGACTATTTATTAAAACCAATTTAATATTAGCTACAATTTTTATTAAATCGATAACTTCAATCGATGTGATCCTGGGTAATATGTATTTATGTAATTAGGCAGGTAAGAAAATTAGGAATATTGTTTTTTCTAGGTGTTTCTTAATTAGATAGTACTTCATTTTATTTCTGCATTGACTTTTCCAAATTTTATTCTTTCCTTTTTTAAGTGATTTTTCATTTAATTTTCCGTACTAATTTTTTTCAATTAACATTTGATGATTGTTGTTATTTCTTTCTTTGATATTGTATATTGTAAGTTAAATGAAGAAGGTATTTATTTATTTTATAATTATGTTTGTTGTTTGAACGAATGTAAGAAAGAAGTTCATTTCTGTTCACATGATATAAATTTATGAATAATAGCATGTTCATCGTTGATATTAATTTTTTTTTATTTTACCTTGTCATTTTTCAAATTTTATTATCCTTGAAATTCGCTTTTTTACATTTTTTCAGCTTTTAAATACTAATTCTGCTTCAAGTAGCTGTGTTTTGTCGTTATAATCCAATTCTAAAGACGAATTAAGTTGTAATTTAATTCAATACGAGATTTGAAATGCGAATTACATTGTAGTTTAATTAAATGAAAGCACTGATTTATGAATTATAATATTTTAAGTGATTTTTGAAATGAAATACAATGTATTGAATTATTTTGTGATTATAATTCACGAAGTAATTCAATTGTAATTCTACACAACTCTGCTTTTGTTACATGAATGAAAAATTGCTAATAAAATCATTCTTTATACCTGTATAAGTGTCTCTATACATATCTATATATATCTTCAATTTATACGTCAGCGTTGAAATTGATTCTATTGATCGTATTTGTTACAATTCATATTTTTGTTGTAACTTTTCAATAAAGTACTTACTACAGTTTTTACTATCTCATATTTTAGTTTTATTTTTACATTGGCAAAATTTGAACATTCAGATTCGGAATATTTTATTTGTAGTCACATATCAGAAAAAATGTTATCGCTGTTTACTGTTTAGAAAATGTGATATTATCATTTAATATATTTTCAAATCTAAAATAATGTTGATGAATTCAGTATCGGCGATATCAATGTAACTTGAAAACAAAAGCATACTTCTTCATTGTTGACACAAGAATGTCCGATTCATACTTTAGGAAGTCCCACTTTAAAAATAACAATCGTTATCCGTATATATTTATCGAACAAGGAAATCGGTGCAGTCCCGTAGCAACCGGTACGAGTAATTCCATGTTAATAAAATGCATAAACTAGTTTGATAAATTTTGTTACTAATTTGATATGCATTATCTCATGATAACATGTTTATACAAAACAACGAATGATCGCTCGTCCTCTACTTCGATCAAATTTGTGTTTGTATTCATATTATTGTATTCATTAAATGAGTGCTAATATACAAAAGATGAACAAGTATTGTATCAAACAACAAGAATCATGTAATCAAAGAAACACATACGTACGAGCGAATACGTGACGTTAAGCAAGAAATTGAAATATATAAATCAAGCACATTGATGACTCGACGTTAGAAGGAAAAACAAAATCAAGAAGTGTAAATCATCATGTTTCGATATGTCGTAACATTTCTGCTGGTTGTCTTGGTTCTCGAAGTTTGTAAGTAATTCTATGTTGTTTTAGAATCCTGGTTTTTCTATTTTCTATTCTTGATAAATATTCGTACAAAATCAGGTTCAACTATGACCACGACAATCACTGTATCAAGTTGACCAACGAATGAAGAATGGAATAAATGTGAACAGGAAGACCGTGTGAACCAATTTGCAGTAATACGAATCTCTAAAAATGTTTCAAACTCGTGGTATTTGAAATTATTATACATTAAACTTTAGAGGATTGGCATTTGATCATAAAAGTAGAGATTTTTCTCCTAAAAAATTTATATATTTGTACCGAATGTATTGAATTAGAAAATTTATTTAGAGCGCCAAAATGAATTTTGTTGGTCTTCAACGGCAGTAAAACTTTTAATATCTCTACATTTTTCAAATAAATTATTCCTGGAGATTTCTGATATCGTTGATTTCTGACAAATTGATTAAATTATAATCAAATTGAAAAATATTTTACCTATACAATTTAATTGATCTAAATTTATTGAACTGTAAATGTTTAGAGAATTTTGCTTTATCGTGAGTCAGAGCCAACAATATTAATGTAGAACGATTTTTCAATATCTTTTTTTACTTTTTGTGTTTTATATATATCTTTTTCTTCATTTTTATATTTCTTAATGATTTTGGACACTTTTCTATGCTTTTTACGTGTCGTGTGTGTATGTGTGTGCGCGCGTGTGTATATATGTACGCATAAACACACACTCACACGCACACACACACAATGATTGATAACACTTTCTCAGAATGATTTTTTCAATTTTCCTCGGAATGGTATGTGTGAAAATTATGCGCAATAGAAATACTTACCTCGTTCATTCCATTCAATTTTATTTTGTATACATAAAACATATTCCGTTTTCCAGACTGACTTGTTTAAATAAAGTTTGAGAAGTGGCTTTACTGGTCCTCTGAAAATTAGAACTTTATTATTATTGTGACAGTAATAATTTGATCTTATTACATTACATTACATCTTATTGCCTTAAATTATTAAATCCAATAGTACTGAATGGCACTTTTCTTGTCAGTATTGTAGTATTAAACTTGACCAATAATATTAATATATCTATGTCTCATATTTTCGTTATATTATTTATAGATTTATGATGATAAGTTAAGCTTTTAAGAAGAAGAAAAAAGATAATTAGTTGATCAGTACTAATAAAGTGATTGAATCTGTTTATAAACATCATACATTAAGCTATACTTACTCATACTCGTCCTCATTTGTAGATGATCATGAAGTTTGTTCTTGTGATAATTCGTTTATTATAGTTATTAAATATATAGAATTTCTTCAATTAATTTTCGATTGTTTTATTGTAGTCGATATATCTGTATACTTTTACTTAACTCACTAAAGACTAATTTAAGTAATAATACAATAATTTACAGTAATATCATAAATATTTCAAGTTGTTTAAATTTCATAAAATAATAGAATTTGGAGTAATGACAAGAAAATATTATACGAATCCCAACTGTTTTTCTTTCATAGTTCCAATATTAAAAAACAGTTTGATAGTTTAAATTAATTGAAAAAGACTGCAAGTGAAATGTTGCGTTAACGCAATGTTGATCCTTACCAAGTGAAAATCAATACATTACATCCTTATAGATAAAATGCTTAAATTTCTAGTAAACTTTCAGTTTTTAACTGATTTATATATACGGAGTGTTTCAGTAAGAATCACCATTAATATCCGCAGTTTTTAAAGCTACAAGAATTTTATTCACAGAAGTTTAGTACAAAGGGGATCATAAGGAAGTGTTTAATATAAAGGGGATCAATGTCCCCGAACTTATATTTATAGAATTTCTAACCAAAATTACTAGTCATTTCGACTACTTTAATTATTCTAGTGTTAATGACAATCTGAAGCTTTCTAAAAAAAAATGGAAATTGCTAAAATTCGAAAAGGCTATTAAACTAAACATTTATTTTGAATTATTTTGTAAATCCAGATACTTCATATTATGTGAATCAAGATATTTCATATACAACTATCTAATATTTCAAACCTTATAGTATAACTTATCTTTTGCACAGTAAAAAATCTCAATTCTTTATAAATCACGTAATTTTTACTTTTATGGTTCGTCGGTGATAAAACGAAACTGAGGAACTATGAAGATACAAGTCGATAATTTTAAATATAACCTGATATACAAATATTTTTGTTATTCATATTCTGTAGATAATTAATCTCTTTTAGGCATGCGCTGCAAGTATCATATTGGTGGTTGCCAATGTAGTGAAGGCACTGTCAGAAATGAAAATACTCGGAAGTGTATAGCAATAAAAGACTGTTCGAAATAAGCATATGCATTAATCGCAATTACTAGATATAGTGACAATAAAACTATATGTATATAATAAAGAAAATGTTGTTAAATAACAAAGGTGCATTATAAAAATATATTCCTTCAACCGCTCACTGATGGGATCATATCTCGATGGTTTATTGAATCATATTTTTAGCGATAAATACGATTTTCATCAGCAACTTTCCCAAATTTCAAGCGACGATCTTATTCAAGATGGTTAAAATATAAATTATTTGAAATAATAATTAGTAAATAACCTGCTTTATTTTAAATTATATATGTAAATTTAAAAATAAGTTATTAGAAATAAAATATATTGTTTATTGCAGTACGTTTTTAAAATTGTGGTTTCGCAAATATAGCATTTTATTTGAAGGATGCTGGAATTAATTAAGCTTTGTCTTGTAATATTTGATTTTTTACAAATGTTATTTCTCAGAATAATGATATACCAATACGTTTATGAGTATGGATACTGTCTTAATATTCCAGTTTATATTGTTATTAACATATGAAGGCAATCATGTTTATACACATTAATTATATTAAGATATACAGAAATGAATTTAACGAAAAATTGTCGATATTTTAGTTCTTTGGATATAAATTTTCAATATATTCGTATTATTTGCTATTCTTATAAGTTTTCGCAATAAACAATAAATATTTCAAATTAAACTTAAAAAATGAATCGCTCAAAAGATATGCATACGTTAAAAGACTAATGAGTGATATCGTGGCACCAGAACTGAGTAACATTTTGCGAAATAAATATTTCAAGTATTATTTAATATCTTAGATTCTATTCGGTTTAAGTAAAATAATATTTTAAAATTTCGACAAACAAAACATATTTTCATTTTAATAATTTGAAACATAAACTATAATACATTATATTAATAATCTAGCATAAAATATAAATTAAATATAAATTACTTTATAAAATAGAATATAATTTTAATCTTCTGTTAACATCACTTTTGAGTACTGATTACATCAATATCAATTTGAAGACAACTGTGAATCACGGGATCAGTATGCAAATTGTAAAAGAAGATCTCCTAGATAGGAGATATATGCAAAAGTGTCAGATGAAATTTGAATTGAATCTGAATTAAAATCTTCTTGCGTTGTTGATTGATTTTCTTGATTCATAATTTTTCTCTTATAAACACTATTGGACATTTTTTGTGAATGCCTTTCTTTCTTCGATTGGAAATATTGAACATAATTATATAGATACTGCCGTCTTTTCAAATGCGAATGGAAATTCGACGTAGAATTCACTCATTCTTTAATCTCAACACGATTAGATTTCTACGTATATAAATATACAACTATTAGCAACTGTTACACCTGATTTTTCTATATCAATTTTACAAAATATCCCATACAAAATGATATTACACATTGAATGCAATGAATAATTGCAGTCGGATATATTTTCAGATATACTATCCGGCCCACTTAGAAGAAAAATAATATGACACTTTTTAATAGAAAAATATCACACTAAATTAATGAAACAATGAATAGAAGCACAAAAATTATAATGGATACAGAAAAATTAAAATATAAGAAAATAATTCGAGACACCTAGTATTAATTGGGAGTGTAATAAATTTCAGAATTGATTTTCTGTATTAAGCACAAGAGTCACATAATTCGCTTTGTTTCGTCATGCCTTTTCCGCATGCGTCCAACAATCGCCTGTGACTGACGAAAAGTTTCGAAAATAGTTACTAATATTGAAAGAAATGTTGAACAGAAAGGATGTCAAAAAAACTATCATAATTATGAGGTTACTTTTCAAGAGAAAGAAAGAAAGGAAATAGTGGATGTATCTCTGTAATAAACTATACATACAATTTTTTAATAATATTAGGAAATATGTATTAAGATTAAGTCAAGTTCGTAAAAATGTCAATCGAGTCGTTCAATGAATTTTTAGAACATACGTGTTCTAAAGACATTAACTGATTGGCAGATACGGACGTGCGATTCTATCTTAAGAAAAATTACTTCCTATCTTAAGCTAAGTTATTTATTCAAGTACATATTAAATACTATTATTGTAAGAATCTCGGTTGAGCCCCCATTTTTGTAGGAATCTCGGCTGAGTCACCAATTTTTAGGTATCCCGGACGAGATCCCAATTTATAAGAATTTTATTTAATGGTTGTTTATTTATTTGGAATTGAATAAATAAGATTGGTTTATTAATATTAAATAACGATGTACACTGAGTTCTTAATTCTCGCAACTCTGTTCTCTTTCTCGCAACTCTCACTCAGTTCTCTTATACGTCTCGACTTCTCGACACTCGCTCTCTTGCTTCTCGACGCACTTTCTGACTTCTCGACACGCACTCCTTTCTTCTGCACAAAATTCATCACTCGTACACACATACACACAGGCACGCAAACGCATCCATACTCTTAGTCTTAGACGTTAGACCTGAAGGGCTGGCCATAAACAAGGCACAGGCCTAACTTTCTATTGTTTATGTACACATCTGCAGTCGAGTACCAGGGAAAGTCCTGGGCCTTTTCCCAGAACTGCCTATCCCACATTATGTAATAAAAAATTAATAATTATGATAAATACAAAATAATTAAAATAATGTTAAATAATCGAATCTTTCAGACGGCCTAAAATACCAAATTTACAATGATATGAAATAAATTAAAATTCTAATTAGTATATTGTACTGGGCCATATTAAACTCAAAAATAGTTTGGTCATCCTTTGTATATTGTAACAAAAAGTTACTTGTCATGTAAATTGTTTTGCATTTGATATAACACATTTCGTTGATCGCAGTGATCGCAACGAGTCATAAAGTTATATTTATATCAGACAACATTTGGTCGAATGACTGAATCGATTGACCCCGAAGTTGTTTAATTAAAGAGTTCATACTGTCACTTCATCGTTCTACAATTTATTGTTCAATCATAGTTACTGCAGTGTAATGAGATTTCACATGCACCGTTTGGAGTTGCAACTAATTTGCTATGACAGTTAAGAAAATAATTATTAAAAAAATAAAGAGAAAATATCATTGGTGAGAGAATGAATATGAAAATGATTTGAATTTGGAATATCTTCATCAATAATCAGAATTATTAGAACTTTTGTAAACATCACTTGTAACGTCTCATGAATATTCATATAATTGATAGAAACTGATAAATTTATTAATTTTCATTAATATATCTAATGTTGTAACGTAATTTGGATATATTTTCTAAGATCAGAGAGCAATCTAGTCATTTGCATCTTTGTCATTTCGTTGAAGATGTTGATTAATTATTTGATCAACTGATGACTTTATTCAACACAATTTTATTTCTCGTCAGTGTCACATTTAGGCTGCGAGGAAAATGCTGCCCGAGGCCAACACCAAGCCGAGTCGCGTGACGTGCTATCTTTTTGCACGTACATATGTACTACATCCAGTTTTAAGCAAGATACGTGGTTTTCTTCTTGTTGGTGCGTTTTTATTTACTTCCAAGTCTCAATGAGATGTTCGGAGATGATCGCCAGGAGCATGTCGATGATTGATAATGGAGCGACACTCTGTGCGTGCGCGCGCGCGCGCGTGTTTGACCATTCACACAACTTAATAATAACAAAGATTCACTACAATATACGGATTGATATACTATACAATTAATGCTATACTATATTATTATATACAGAAATAGCACACTAGAATTAGGATAAATGAACTTGAATTTGAACTCTATTAACTGATGAACTGACTGCAACTAACGGAATTTGAAGATTAATTGTTAATGAACTTGGAAGAAAACTTAACTCTCTCTTAACTTTCATCCCCTTTTATAATATTAATTATTGATGGCGTGTTATGATTTTCGCATCCGGAATAACCACGCTTGAGAACAGAATGTTCGAAATAGCGTTTATTATCACTTGAGCTTTGATTATTACATTTTTATTAACAATTTATGATAATAAATGATTTCGATCGTTGAAAATGCAACTCAATGAATCTTAACAAGTAACATTGTACTATAAAAATGAAAATATGCGTGTGGAACTGTTCACATGGAAAATTGGACCTAAAAATTTCGAACCAGACGAGTTTTGCAAGAAATAATTTACAACACACGATATGCTTCTTTACTCCAATATTTAAAGATATATTTTATTGAAAAGATCAATCTTTTACAAAATCGAGTTTACGGGAAGATAATTTATTTAGTTTGTCACTTTACGCATTTGTTACATATAATTATGTTGTTTATAAAAATATCATATTTCAATCAATTTTTTCTAAAAACTCGATGTTAATAGTAAAATATGTACTAAATTTTTCATATGAGTTTTCATCAATCTCCGTTTTAAGTCGTTTTCTTCCTTCATTGGTAAAGTACTACCAGGTTCAATTCAATAAATAAGTCTCAAAACAGAATTGGCAACACTGTTCATATTTTTTAATTTTAATTTTCACCACTAGTAGTACTGCGATGCAAAATCTGCCTGAATCGGTACGATAGAATGTGACACAAAAATGGTAATGAGGTTACCATGACTACAAAATCGTGGTCGAAAAAAATGCACTGTATACAATGTCTATTCATATACTTTGTTTGTGATTTCGGTTAGTTACTAGCTTCACATTATTGAAAGTTTGACAACACTGTAAGGGGTTTCAGAAATCATGTTGCTGGTTTGTTCACTAGTTCCCCAACACCGTTATTTAAACGTAATGCGCTAAAAAATCCAGTGATTTTTTACTGTGTTGTTATTTCAGGTCACAAACCATACATCTGTCTGTACCAAAGTGTACAGATTGGTCGAATCATTTTCTGAGTCTGTTAGTCTGTTTTGAAATAGAACCTTTGTTGAATTTCCTGGTAACATTTTGACAAGGTTTCTTATTAAACAAACTTTAACTTTTTAAACAAAAATCAAATCTTAAATTTTTAATAGATTAACAGCTATACCTAGAATCTGTCATTATCGAATTGAAATTAAGAAAAATTTTTTATTGCAATAATTTCTCATCGTATAAATATTTTACTGACGAATAGAGAAAATAGAAAAATTTTGTTTTGACGATTAAAGTGTATTATGTATTTATAATATGTGATTACTGCAATACCTTAATAGATGCTGTTATATCCGGTGCATGTATTGAAATGGTTAAATAACGAATATTTCTGGAAATAATTACATTTCTTGTTTAAATTCCTTACGATATTCCGAATGATAACATTGGAAAGCAAAATGATCACATTGGCTGCATATTATTATTGAATAATTTATAATTGTGAGTTGAAATCTCTTGAACATTAGCCTTTTAATGTTATATGTCCTTGAAATTATTTTAAATTTTCGAACATACAATAGTGATTATAAATTCCTTACTGCAACATAAACATTTGCACGAATTGTGTTTGATTTTAACTGGTGAATTTAAGTTCCGTTCAAAGAATAATTTATTCTTTCTGAAGAACCTAGGAGAATCACCACTTATCTGAAGCAATTAGAATAATCGTATGTATCTTTATAACAGATATTAAATACAGAATATAAATTAGCATGCATGTAGTACATACATAGGTAGCAGGTATAAAATTATTCTAGATTTAAAATTAATTACCACATTAATATTTGAAAAGGAACACAACACACGGAAAAGGCACAATATACTTATGTTTGCTGATTGTTTGATTTCTGTACTAATAAAAAAAGAGAACTTTTATATGATTCAAATAGTTAAAATTTAATCACAATGTACAAAGATGGATTATCTTTTAAACAGAAGTAAGTAATTTAAGAAATTTTGTACTAAAGCAATAAATATGTTGAAGTTTTCAAATGTATATATGGGAGAAATAAGTGGAAGCAAAAAAGAATACTTACAAAATTAAGTCTCAAATTATATCTATAAAAAAAAGGGAATTAGAATTAATTCAGAGCATAGTTAATATAATTTCATACACAAGGCAGGCCAAAGTGTTACAAGCCGTTTTTTTGGAAAATATAGCAGCTAGCAACTTGTTTTCTCCTTAATATTAACAATAAAAGAATGCATAATTTGAGGAATAAAGGATATTTTTGAGAGAACGATCGAAATGAACTCAGTTTATTTTTTTAAATGGAATACCATATAGATTGTCTTTGTTAAACTGAAAAAAACATTTACTTAAGCCAGTTTTTTCTGTTTTTTTTTTTTTGTTTTATTCATACCTACAGAGATAGAGTATGAAATTACTATACGAAAGCTAGAGGTATGTATATTTTCTAACCACTAAATCTCGTTAGGTACTATCAATCAGTCGACGAACGAGCAAAGTTGCCGATCAAACTCGATGATTCCAGTTGTCAGTATCGTAGGGAGTGTTGAGCAGAATGGGCGTCGAGAAAACTTAATGAAATTAATTTCTAAATAAAAAAAGAAATGAAAATATTAGATGCATCTCTTACTGCAAGAACTCTGCAATGAGGTTGTCCAATGTAATCACACTTTAAGCGCTTATATAATTCTCTAGATTCTAGTAGTCGTAGTGACTGCGATTGACAATGTGTAGGGAGCCTTTCTTAATTTGAAGACAATATCATTAGCATATAAATAAGTATAATGATGCTTTTTACTTACTTTTAACTTTAAGTGTATTTTTATTGTGTTGTATCACTTTTAACTTAATTTAGGCATATGCGATGTTTTAAATTTACAATAGTAATTCCAAAATATCAACTGATATGTCATTTCTTTATATGATCCATAAATACTACAATCATTGTCATTATTTCTGCATAGAATGCAATAGCATAAAATAAGACCATGATAATTTAGTTTGCTGAAAAATATTTCATTTTTACTTTATGTATTTTGAATTTTCATGGAAAAGTTTCTTATGTTTCTGAATCTTTCGAATGTAGGTACCCATGTACCATAGACATTCAATACTGCTGGCTTAAGACTTCCTTGCATAATATAAAGTAGCAATTTCTATATTGATAACGGTAAATCGCATCATTCTAATATGTACCTGGGAAAACCGTGTTGAGATTAGAACAAATAGAAACGGAATGAAACATAATGTTTTATATAATTATACTTTCTACAGCGTATTCTAGAATATTTTATTTAAAAATAATTCTTCTTGATTTAAGAATTTACTTATTTGTATAAGCTTATAAGCGAAAATATCTTTCAAAGTAATTCATTATTGTAAAAATATTTTGCTGTTAAAACTTGTTGCGTTTTGTGGCAGACACTTTATTGATATTCAAAATATTGCGCACGTGCCTCCAATTTGATTTCTTAAATGAAATTATATGCGCGATATTGTTCATTTGCTCAAAAAACATGATTCAATTCGCACTGTAGATGTATTTTTATACAGTTTACATTTTTACATACTTTATTCTGTAATAAAGTGTCAAGGAAGGTACCTAAACTTTGGCACCGTATTCTACTACCACACGAAAGAAAAGAAGTCATATAAACGAAAGTGTAAATGATGGAAATATTGAAAATTTATTTAAAGAAATTGTTGAAAATCCACTTCTTCTATAACATATGCTTCTCATCGAAGACGTTAAGAATTAGTCGTCAGGTATGAGTGTTTGTAATGTATTTTGGCCAAAGATAAGTCACAAATTGACAAGGACATACAGAAACATGGCAAGAAGGACCTACGGTCAGTTTTTAGCCAGTATACCAGCCAGCCCCATTTTTCTTCATCAATAAGTTTTCAAGAATGTCTTGGCTTCTTCGAATAAAAGTTCTGTAAAATTGTATAGTATATTTAATTATATTCTTACAATATAACAAAGTTCAAAAATTACTAGTGTATTTCAAATTTTTTCATTTAAGGCAATGATTCCATTTTTGAGTATTTTCTGGTTATCAAGAGCATTATTATCGTAAACTGAACCTTTAAACTATTTTCATGAATAAAAAGTTTGCTTGAAATTTGACAGTTATTCTGTCATAGTCAATTTTTTATGTAAATAAAATATGTCCATTTCACGGAGAGGAAGAATTTTCGGATCTCTATTGACATAATCCTCTTTCTTTCTTAATGACAATAAAATGTGACATCAAAGTTTGACCACCTATTTCTTAGATATTCTTTGTAAAATTATTATTTATTTAACATAAACGCTATATATAATAGTATTATTGCATAGTATTAAATTATCCATATATTTCGTTTTAAAGTCATATAAAATATATAATAAGTAATTAAACAAGTATGATGTTATTTTAAATAAACATATTTATAATTGTCATTCAATGAATAGGAGAATTTTTGTTATTTAAAGAGCATTTATTTATTATTTGAAGCAGTTATTTATCATGCATTTTCCAAAGAATATAAAAAGATTCGATACAGATTTACATGTTGTAAGAGAACATATAATGAAATATTTCAAATTTTAACGTTCTGATATAGATATAAAAATTAGAGTTTTAAGCTGTAGTAAGTCAGAGAGGTATTAGCACATACGATATTTTCTTTTATGAACAATATTATTTTCTCATAAGAGTAAAGTCAGTACTTTTAGTTCTGGAAGAGAAAGTCTTCTATGAAGAAAATGTCCAACACTAAATTGGATTCTGAGAGTCTGCGATCAGTGGAAGAACAAGATGATGGATATGTTCAAGGATATCTATCGAAATTATTTGATGAAACAATGAATTCTTATTAGAAGAAATTATGAATTAAATATTTATTAGAACAGAGAGTTGAGTATTTTTCTGGATACTGCAAGGAAACAGGTGGAATTAATGCTGAACTGAAGCAATTAATTAATGCAGAAGCTATAGACACAAAATATTAATTTATATCGTTTATATGTAAGAAATAAAATAATGACACATTTTTGAAATTCTGTCAATGTCTTTTCTGCTATGAAATTTCAGTTCTGTTTTCATACCCTTTTTATACTCTGTCATTAAATGTTTTACAGAGAATATTTATATGCTGAAAGAGAACATACTTGAGAACAACTATATATATAACTAATACTGTCTTTTGTTCTCAACAACATCACTACAGAATATACTTGATATTAAAATAGTAGGTATCACTTTATTATGTAAAGACACTTAGAAGAAAAAGGATGTCAATACCTCTGATGCCGCTTCTTGACCTTATATTAAAACTGTTTTATTTCGGAACTCTTCCTATTTTAAAATCTCAGATGAAAGTAATTGCAGTATTGTAGAAAAAAATTATGTATTGATGTGACGTCGGATGATCGACGTTTGCTCCAGCTTTAAAATTATCGCGGATGTCATTATTTCGAAATTACAACTCCGACATTCCGTGCATTTGTAACAAGATTGCAGGGAACGCGTCTCTCTGGTCCTACAGCTAGGGCCAATAAACATATAAACGTAATATAAGGGACGCATCTCAGTGTAGTACTATTCGGCCCATAAAGTAACTGCGAATATTACTTATAAGACTGATTTTGCACAACAGTGCATCTTGGCTGAAAATGGTCCACCTTCTCAATTACATGATCAACGGTGGGACACAAAGTGTACCGGCCTTATATAACGTCGATACTGCATATAAACTTTTTTACCAGAGAAAGAGTGAAGGAATTCTCGATCAACCTCCGAGCAAGGAAGTTAAGCAAACCTTCGTATTTACAATGTCAGTGATCAGTGAACAACTGTGTGCGTAATGAAAAATCAAACAAAGACTCCAAGGGAGAATCTAAACTCCCGCGGCCGAAGAAGAAAAAATATTATCAGACACAGCCACAGACAACAAAGCCGCAAACATGCGCTTCAGCAGGTAAGACCACATTTTTCATCAGACTCACCTCCTGTTGCAAATATACAGAAAGGTATGGAACACATCAACTTAATCATTCCTAGATTAGATTATTCTCCCTCAACCAACTCCGCTGACCTGGATGCTGTCATACTACCACACGGGACATTATATCATAGGCAGTGAATTCAATGCGAAGCGCTTATGGAACAACACGAATAGAAACACAAGCGGATCCATTCTTAAGATTCACGCGAAACTCCATAACTATTGCATCATTCACAGCTCCACATACATTTACAGGAAACCAAATTGCACTCCTTTCAACATTAATATCTTCCTAATAAACGTCCCTTTTCCGTACAACTGCAACACCATAGACAAACTATCGTCAAACCACCTACCTGTAGCTCGTTTGTTCAAAACCCGAAATAACACAAGATGCCAGAACTCATCAGCGCAGACCGACTGGAACGCCTTCGCAAAAAACCTTTCCAGACGGAAAATAATCTAGCAACTACAGATCACAGCCGGCACAAACGACGAAATCAACAACCTCACCCAGCAAATACAAAAATCCTTCCACGATGCAATCCCCAAAACTCAAGATCCTAGCCCGCGGATCCAACCCTTCGAGACTTCATCAAACAAAGAAACAAACATAGAAGAAAGTTGCAAAAAACTGGTAACCCCCTCCATTCTGCTTTCCAACCCGATCAGCAAGCACATTATAGAATCAAGAAACTAGAAATGGCAGGACAAACTCTCAAACATAAAGAAAATTGACCACATACTTCGGCAAACGTACAAAATCACAAGAGGCACAAAAACCAGAATACCCGTATTAAGAAATACTACTTCCAATATCCTTTGTTACACAACCGAAGAAAAAGAAAAAATTCATAACACCGTACGAAATACAAGCAAAACTGAACACACATACATTTTAACAAAAAATAACTTTTTATTCAATATTTGCATATAGAACACAAAAGAAACAAAATACTTCATATCATCTACAATTTTCTGGCTTTTCAAAACAAATTTAACATTTATAATATCATTATTATTTTGCTTCGTGCAATGCGCATCCTGTGTTATTTCGGTTTTGCACCGCAACTAATTTTGAGCAAACATTTCAGATTTTGGTACACTTAATGTTTCGTCCATAAACATTTAACCTTGATACGTTGCTTGAATACGTTTAGGCAAATATTACGCTTTCGCAATACTCTGGTATAGTAGAATACAACTGTTCCTGCTCTCTTTGCCACAAATCAGTTATCGTTGTTGTGCGAGTACTATATTTATTTCCTATATTTATTTCATTTTTAAGTATGCTCAAACATTTTCAATCGGGTTTATGTTTGGGCTTTGAGCCATTCCATGAGTTTGAAATGGTTGAGTTTGCAGCCAATTCTTCACGCTCTTCGCACAATGCCCAGAACCGTTGTTATGTTGGAATACAACATCACAATCTGGCATATTTTCAATTGTTTCCAGTAAATTTTTTTCTAAAATATCCTTGTACGTATACTGGTTCATCATACCTTCTATTCGATGTAGTGAACCTACACCCCACACCATAAGTGAACCACCACCAAATTTAATTGTTTGAGAAAATGAAAGCGCCGCAATTGGTAATAAGTGCCTGCACTTACCTCCGCAACCAGGTCAAAAGGGACCGTTGCTGCTGTTTAGGAGCCAGAGATTCAGGTCAGCTACTGCTTCACTTCTTACGTCCGTCCTGGGGGAACCCCAGAGTGTAGACTTCGCGTTGAAGTCCTAATATCAGTATCGGGTATGGAAGAAAGGGAGCCATGCAATCCCATACTCTGTCAAAAAATATCTTGAACATATCTGTAAGTATATTCGGAGGAATATATATTCCAACGACGATAACATCATCCTAAGCAGGCGCTATGCAGCCACGTACACGTTTCAAGACTCGCGGGAGGATGTAACAGCTCGATGTTTCTCCTTGAGTTGTAGCGACAGCAGTCTACGACCCAGTCAGGACAGTCGGGGTTTTGTGCTCTAGTTGAGTGATTTAGATTAGATTGAAGTAGGCGGTTCTCTAGGCCTCATCATTACGATGTTTTCATGGCCTCTTCATGGCCACATTCTTCTTTCGGTTGAGCTCCAGGTTGTTCAGCATTCCGATGTTCAGCAAACCTCGGAGATCCCAATCTCTGAAACTTTAATGCGGTCTCAAACAGTGTTCACTATTTCTGCATACGTCTTTTGGCTGCCAGGAACCACTGACAAGGTAACTACTGTCCGTCTTGGGACTCCGGTCCTGGCTTGTCCATCGTCCCTTAGCTTGAGGCTTTCTGCTCCAGTAGCCGGGGCTGGTTGGGCCTGGAGGCCTCTTCCGCCTCACAGGACCGAAGCATGCGTTACTCTCTTCTTCGCTGCTCTCCTCTCTTTTCTCTCAAGCACCATGGACCAGGCAGTTTCCTCCGGAGTAGTGACTGACGCCGAAGCCGCAGAGGCTTCCTCGACGTCATCCGGCTGTGATGACTGCAACTGCTAGCCTCCTTTTGCCACCGCTATGTTGGTTCCTTTTCTGTTCTTGAGGCTCTTTCCCGACCTATTCATCTTCTGCATCAACGTCGTCGCTGGTCGCGATGTTACGGCAGCAGACGCTTGGCCGGTCTATGAGGCTCTCCTGTCTGAATGTAGCAAATTTCTCCATAAGCTTTGCCTCCATTCTCTTCTTCTGTTTCTCCAGCAGCACCCCAATGTATTTCAGGGAGAAATGCGTCGCTACGCGCAGAAGAGATGACGGGCGAGGGAGCTATATTTCCATGCGCCGTTTGGAGATCGGCTGTCTGATAGTTCCAGGCAGGGACGCAAGCCATCACCTTCACCAACAAGAGACCCAAGCCCACTAATCAAGGTAGTTTAGCAGGTTAAAACATCCTTTGGACATCTACTGTCAAATACCCTGGCATACATCTGGACACAAAAATCACATGGGCCGCTGCAGTAATTAAAAGAACAAATCTAATTTATCCTGTTCTTAACAGAAAGAGCAAATTCAAAACCAGGATAAAAGTAAATTTATACAAATCATACGTCAGACCAATAGTTACCCACGACCACCAAATCTAAGCTGCAGCAGCTAAGATACACCTCAGCAAGATCCAAAAGATATAAAATAAATTCGCATCATCTTGAAGATTCCATACGACACACCACGCAACAGTTAACATAACAAACAATTCAAGACTACATCAAAAACTCACTTGAAATCGCTTATCCGCTAGAGCATCAAAATCCGTTGACCAGTCAAACAAAATTACGAAAACATCCTACTGAAAATCAAGAAAAGACTACCAAAACATACAATTACGACAACATAAATCCGAACAGGGTTACATCTTATGTAAGTACCATAACAAGTAACCACACAAACTCATTCTGTTTGCAAAATATCGGCACAACTTATCCTCACATTTTTTATGGGTTGAAGGATCACATACCCCAGGTATTGCGAGAAAATTACTCACATAAGCAAATGAAAAAGTTTTGTTTGATCCACTGAATTCCGCTAGTTTATTAAATTCCGTACTTCTGAGCGATGAGCATCCAATGTTAATCTGATCCTAGAGTTCCTACCATTTCCACTCCGATGTTCCTGCCCTGGAGGCCGATTCAGATCACCTTTGTTGGGTTATCTTCTCTCGAGCCGTGAGCGCCTCAGGTAGCAAACTACTACACTGTGGATCCCGACCAGAATCGAATGTACGCGCCAATTGGATCTAAAGGTTGTACGAATCTCGACTAAGTAGTAGAGTCTGCTATTACTTTATCGTCATCCGACAAGTCGAGAGATAATAATTGAGACACATTTATATTGAATACAGCTTGAAATCCGCGTAAAAAAATACTAGGATATCAAATAATTGTAATTATATACTTACAAAGTATAAAAGAATTTTCGATTTTCGTCGAATATACATTGCGTTAGATAGTATGTTCGAGTAATGATTATTATGCAGCTTATAATGTTGATAAAATTTATAATCGTGATACTGTTTACATGAGATATTCTGAAAATCTAAGAAGAATATATTATAAATATAACATAGCTGGGATGGAAATCTGACGATTTCTAAAATGAAATAAAATTTTAGGTGTTCAATTTTTTAATAAGTTCTTTATATTGTCGCAGGCGCAGGTAAAACCGATATCAAAAGAGTAATTAAGAAAGCAGGTGAAAGTTGTACCTAAACGCGACCAAAAAACAATTTGTGTTTAAAACTTCGGAACAGTTGATTATCAGATGTACATTTCCTAGAAATAATTTATAACAAAAAATTGGAAATTCCACTCTTTCCAGTACTCGATGAATCACACTCTTACATGTTGTCCTTTGTTCTTCTTTTCTATATATCTCATTCTTCTCTGACCTCTGAAAATAAAAGTCTCTTCTCTGCAATAACGGTTTCGTTATTTATTTAAGTTGCCATCCCTGGATAAGTTGTTTAATTAGACTAACCCGAAAAATTGGGTTCATTACGTTTGTGATGCAATTAATTCCAAAAGTCTATGAAGAATCGTCTGACAATCGTAACAATAACGATACAAGTTTATCACGATACTATTGAATTTTTTTTAAAATGGTTTCTATAAGACATTATTTGTTGGAGATAGTTTTAATCTAAATTTAAAAATTTTTCACTATTTTTTTCAATCATTTCAAGAATCGCTGTAATTTCATTTCTTAATTATTATATTAAATCTTAAATTAATCGTCATTTTATATCTTATATTCTACATTTTGTCCAGATAAAACTACATAACCAGTAATTACAATAAGTTTTTGTGTGCCTTAAACTTTGTAGTATTAGTTGAAACAATTGGAAATATTAAAAATCGTCAAATTTGTATATCTACTTTGAATGCAATATTTTTAGTATGGGAGATGCTGGAATGTTTTTTACTTACTATAAACATGAGCGACACACAATAAATTGACGTTATTATAAAGATAAATAGGTAGGAAAATGAAAAGTTGTGTTTCAAATAATTAATCCACCTTTGACAAAATAATGAATACGCATGTGTAATGTAATCTAGTTCTGTGTAATATAGAAAAGTTTAGGAAACAGAAATATTTAAATTCAAAGTCAAAGAACATTTGTATAAATATCGTCGTATGTAAGGTACTAAATAAAAAAGATACTAACTTTATTATTAAGTAATAAGTTTCTATTGAATTCACTATTTGTTTTTGCATAGCGTCATTTCTTTTGGAGATGACTATTTGTAATTTTATCTGCTACACTTTTCACCTGATAACTTGAAGATGTAAAAAATTATATATATCGAATCATTATTTGTATAAATAATACTACAATCAGATTGTACTCACATAGCAATTTTACGGTGCACGTAAATGTACAAGAGTTAATATAGATAAAGCATCATGACGAAATGAAATTACTGCACAAATAATAAATATGATATTTGTAAAAATTACAATGAAGCAATAATTTCGAGATTTTTTCAAAAGCATCATTGGAGCAATCGGATGAGATTCATTCATAGACATGAAGATATCGAGTTCGTGAACAAATGATGTAATAATAGTAACGCTGACAATGTAAATCATAACTGCAACGCATCTTAAGTGTAAAACATTATCGTCAAATGTTTACTCGCAGCCTTACATAAGGAAATTAACTATAAATAAATAATTATATAAGGATTTCCCACTACTACGTATATGATTAAATATTTTCAATTCTTCTTCGTTTCGCAAACGATTTCAATCACATTCTACATCCTTTAACGACTTCTCTAAGAAAAACCAAAAAGATGAAACGATAATTTCTCAACTGATTAAAATTAATTGAACTTTTGTATCTTACGTTTGTGGATTTCACAAATAATAAACCATATATTGTATATACAATTGTTATTGCAATTAGAAAATTTAAGTTCGATAAATACAATCGAGAGGTACAAATGTTGTTTGTGAGAAAAAACTGTAAATATTTATAACAAAACTAATTCTTTCACAAGTAAAATGCCATTACACAAATAATTAATTAATGTATAATAATTAAATAATTATATTATGTTCTAATATATTTAATATATATTTAATGTTATTATTTAACATAGTATTAAATAATTATATGAACAGAATAATCGTACCAGGAATAATGCTGCTGTGAAAAGTATGAAAATATGATGGTAGTATGCAGTATTCTTAACTGCGTTGATTTGTACGATATAAAGTCATAAAGAAGAAACATGTTAGGAGCCTATAATGTTTGTTAACAGTGAAGTCCATTCTCCTTGACGGTCAAAATACGTTTGATCGCGGGCGTATCTTTACACATCTTTTCGCAGAGAAATAAAGAGGGGGGGAGGGGGAGATTATTAACACTGTTGCGTGCTATAACTTGTACATTAAGCACAAGGGGAAAATGACTATCCATCGATACGCGTGAATAATGAATGTCTTCCCGAGAGATGTTATTTTTATTCTTCTTTTATTCTTTCTTTTCTGGTTTCCCTGCAATTTTCGCACAATTGCGCTGAGTTTTAAGAAAAAGTTGTCGCTGTGGCAAAGGGGAAATGTCAATCAAACTAAACCCAGGTATTTTCTCGCATTTCCGGCAACATATGTGCAGCATAAAAATTACAGGTCACGAAAAGGAGAGTCAGTTCTTTACTGTCGTTTGAGAAGTGAAGTCAGAATTCTCTTAAAATTATTGCTCTATTGTGCATTTTATTTTTTTCGCATTTTTTAAAGTATTAAGAACGTTTTCCTCGAGCTGTGCAATATTTGTGCTAGACATAATAGACATCGTGAAGTCTTTCATAAATCTCATTAGGTATTACATTTTATGAAAATTTTTTACGGAAAGTGCTATTCTTTTTTTAAAACGTACTGCTTTTGCTATGACAGAATATTTTTATCCTGATTTAGATTGCAATGACAGGGATTATTTCCAAAATAATCCAGAATAACATTATCGTGGATACCAAATTAAGAAAATTATTGAAATATTGTACGATCAATTCTTGTTAGAATAAAAAAAAATGTAATGGTATGTACTTGGCTGTTTAAAGTTTGTATTGTATCTTTGCGTTGTTTGTATATTTGAAAGTTGACATACACCTGCTGATTAATTTCATTATGCTCTTTAATATTACATTTATTTTCATATAATGAATCATTAAATTTTTCTATTTTTATCTTCTTATATTCTTACTGAGTTCATCGTTACTTTGAATAAAAAAAGTCTGTGAGCTATACTATATCTTTGATATATGTATAAAATGATACTTAATTGTAAAAAATATTCTCAACTAGCATCAACAATGGCATGACAGAATGATTTTCATGAAATAACACTATCGATATATTTGAATTTATGTTCTATTCTTCAATCGATATTATTTTCGTTCGTATTTATTCGGAATTACATTATAGTTAACTGTTGCAAGCATGTGAAATTATTAACATAATTCAAAGAATAATCACAGATAGAATAAACGATTACTTTCCGAGGAAATAAATAGTGTGAAATCGACTTTTCAGACTACGATGCAGAGACAAAGTCTATATACTGTGATTTCCATTAATATTGAAATTGTCACAATCTTCTAACAATTATCGTATAATAATAAACTTAAATTCATTTTAAATCCTGAAACCTCTACTTTTAAAATATGTACATTATTCATATTAATTTAAAGCATTTTTAGATTATGTGCTATGATACTTTTCGTCTCGAAAGTGTAATAAATTATCTTAGTGCGTGAAAACAATGAAAAAATTTTCTTCATCATTAAATATACAATGACATTTTAAAACTTTAAAACAGTATGTTGTTTTTTTCTATAATTTGGTAAACTATGGATATCGAAAATGTTATGATTTCTTGAATTCTCGTCATCTAAGCCTGATATTTAAATTAGTAAAATAACAATGAAAGATCATACGTCAAGTTTTCTGAGGTTATTACAGAGGGGCATCGATCTTCAAATTCATTGTAGATTCAATCATAAAAAAAATTTTTTAATGCTTTTGCGTACTGTCAAAGTTTAGAGCATTTTCAAGAGGAAAAGTATCTTCATTTGTTCACCCATTACGTGATGTAAAAATATTCTACAATAAAATGAATGACGCATTTTAAGAACAGAAGCTTCAAATTTTTAAATGAGCCCAGATTTACTACTGTATGAATTTTTTTTTACAAAATTATAGTGTTCGTGTTGTTTAGTATTCAATCATCATGGGAGTCACTATACATGTGCAAAATATTCCTCTTATCTTGTTCTTAATATCTTCGTCATTTTTACTGACACAAAAAATACATCAGGACAAAGTTATTTCGTTTCAAATGACGAATATTCTTTCCAATGGAATTTTTTTTCGAGTTTTCAGTTTCGATTTTTCAATCGCAATTAATATCCTGTTCTCGATGGGAAATAATGCATTCAAACAGAAGATTTTCTGATGACTTCTCTAAATATTTGTCAAAGCACAAAAATGCTTAGAGCATATCGATTTTTATGATTTTCTGCTACTTCTGTGTTTAAGATTTTTGTATCCCCGTACTATAATCGTTTATTGTTAGAAGAACTTCTCATTTTCTAGGATTATCAGGGAATTTGAAGTTTGCTATGCTATTGAATAACAACAAACAAATCACAGACCTATGAAATCTCGAGGTTTCACGATATGTTAGTCTCCAAAACAATTTTGGAATACGTTCAGCAGTGATACCTTTAAATCAAACGAACCAATCAAAATTCCTTTGCCCAACGACAAAATTCGGGATAAATCTGTACATGAACCAAACCCTCACCGGTCTCGATGATTTTTATATATGTTAAAAATTTGACATTTTCTTGGGAGGAGAAAGTTGTTCAAATTGTCGATATCTACAACATACTTAGAATTTAACGAGATTGGTGAGAGAATGATTAATCTATGAATTTACTAATTCGTCACTCGCTTTCAAATGTCTTGGGACATTTTTAGTTTTAATATTCAGTAAATATTTACGATAGTACATTATTACTATCACTAATATATTAATGATTCACAGATTTTTTTATGTACAAAATATTATTTAATTTTTCAAATTTTAATGCAAATGTGATAGGTAGACTGTCCTGAGGTTTTAGAGCCGTGAATGCGAAGGAATGATTGAGTAGTTCGAACCCATGACATACACGAATGCTCAATGGTTATTTCTCGTTTCTTCTGATATTTGGCGAAGAATTCACTGAAAATGGAAGGATGCTGGATTTAAATTTGGCCAAATTGGGGAACGAATGAATATTCGTTGGTTTCATCCAAACGCACCATTGAAAATGTTAGGTAAAGTATGTTATACATTTCCAGGAGTTAGAAACGACCAGTTAGAACACTTTACACGAATATTTCCAATTTTATAGCACATTTTTCGATTGTAGATAAGGATATTTCGAACATCAAACATTTAGTTATCTATAGCTTGGCTATTCTATTTTAACTTTCTGAACATATATTAGTGATTGTAGATCTATTATTGCAATATATTCTCATGAATTTCGTTTAGAGATAGGTTTAGGTTATTCTTTCTCGCCTTAAACTTTGTACCAATTATCTGAAACAATTAAAATAAATATATGTTTATATCGTGTGTATTAAATAATGCATATATGTATATATGTACATAGATTAGCATCCACGTAATATAAAATTATTTTAGATTTCAAATTAGTTACATTAATATTTGAATACTTCAAGAGAAAATTATGACAAATCTACGTTTATCTATTCTCTATGAATACTTTATTATTTTACGTTAAGAAACAAATTTTATGTGATTTAATTAGCCAACATTAATTCATAATGATTATCCTTAACAAATGGATTCGAGAAGTTTTGGATAGAACTAATGGAAATAAATAACTATTAAATAATTGTTACTATTGTTAGTATTGTTAATATACATAAGTTAATATACCTTAAATAGCAAAGGAAGAATCAGTCGTTCGACAAGTAAATTTATTGGATTCCGTGTAATGGAGTCAACACGTTTACAATTTCGAAGAGTTTTATTCCTTGTTACAATCGTGATTGTGTACGAAATAGAATGATATAGAATGATATAGAATGTTTAAGGCTCTTGAATATGACGTAGAATGATGATTTATACTAAGCTAAGCTATCGAATGTCTCTAAAGCATGTCCTTATATATATTTAGTTATCATCGTCAAGTAGAAGAGGAAGAAGCATAGATGACCAACTATTGGATCTTGCCCTTATGTCTAACTATTCACAGTTCACTTTTATGTGGACTGTTACTAACTCGTTGTTAGTATTTGCATAGATTCAATATTGTCCGAGGGTTGGTCATCTAACAAAGTCACATATTCTCTTAGAATTATTATTCTGTTATTCTATTTTTTGTGTTCTGTAAAGTGTTTGAAACGTTCCTTTTAAAGTGTACCAATATGTGTATTAGACAAATGGACCATGCAGATGATTATCATGTGAAGTATTCCACTTTTTAGGAAAATTTTCTACAGTTAGAAAATGTAATTCTTTCAGCACGCTACCTTCTAGTGTGGCAAAGTATTTTTATCCTGTTTCGAATTAATCCAAAATAATATGTACTATTTTAGATACTGAATCAGAAATGTCAGTGAAATGTTTTATATGATAAGTATTGTTACAGGAATGAAGAAAAAAATGTAATGATATGTATTTAACTGTTTAAACCGTGCAAATTGTCTTTATGTGTTATCTTGTTGAAATTTCAAAGTCAATGAAGACTATGTCATTTTTCTTTTTACAGTTAAATACGACTATTTTATTATGCTCCTCAATATTTTTGTTAATGAATCTTTAAATTTCTTGTATTTTTATTTTACTATGCTCGTTGTTATTTTGAATAAACGAATCAGTAAACTATACTACATCTTTGATACACGTATAAAATATGAGATATTTTTTACTACAAAAAATATTCCCATATAGCTGTGACAGGCTGATTTTCATAAAGTAACAATGCTTCAATCGCTATGCTTTCATAATGTACTCGATGTTACTTTTTTCGTATCTATTTGCGATTACATTCAATTAATTGTTATAAGGATATGAAATTAATAACAGAATTTAACATATTTTTTTCACTAAATAATTATTGGTACGACAAAATGATATTTTTCGAAAAAATAGATAGAGTAAGTTTAACTTTTCTGACCACGATGTAAGAGCAAAATCTACATACAATGACATCGGATATTAAATTTTTAATGTTGGAATTGTTATAATTTTGTAAAGAGAAATCGTATAATAATAAATTTGGATTAAGATTGGAGCTTAAAACTTTTAAAATACATCGTTCACTTTATTCTAAGATATTTCTAGGATTTGGCAACGGATGGCAAAGTAAAGACATTTTTCTTCTCGAAAATACTATAAACTGTCATAGTATCTCAAAACATTGAAAATTTTTCTTCATAACTGAATCATTAAAGATTGAAGATTGAAGACTCCTCTTTACAATGAATCGTTGAAAGTTGTTGTATGATCTTTGTTCGTCAATTGATTGCACTTTGAATATCAGCGAAAACGAATATAATGTTACAATTTTTTGAATTTTCATCTAAGCCTAATTCAATATTCTTTTCATCTGAGCCTAATTAATATTCAGAACTCAATAAAATGGTGACAAAGCTATATATCCAGATTTCTAGGTTTATCATAACATTGTACACTCAGTCAAAATTTGTCAATGCTTTCACATATTATAATACTTTATAACATTTTCGAGAAGAGAAGTATCTTCACTTACCCACCCGCTACATGATGAAAAAACTTTAGAATGAAATGAACGATGCATTTTCAAAATGGAGGCTTCATCTTATAAATATTCTATTTCGTATTTGGTATATACGTACACTCTATTCATACATTTGGTATATATTTGGTATATATTTAGTCCGAATATTAATTGGAATTACCGTATATGTACAAAGTGTTTTTTTTTATCCTGCTCGCCCTGATATCTTCGTCATTTGTACTGATACAAAAAAATGTGCCAGGACAAAGTTTCAAACGACGGATATTGATGTTTATGATTTCTCTGAATGAAATTTTTTTTCGCACTTTCAAGATCATCGTCGGTTGTTTGATCATAATGATGTCTTTTGCTTTTCGGACTATTCTAGGCGGGAAAAAATGCATTTAAATTGGAGATTTTCTTATTTCTTTTTTAAATATTTGTTAAGACACGGAAAACGTTTAGAATTTATGATTTTCTGTCATTTTTGAATTTGAGATTTTTGTATTCATGTACCATATTTCATTTTAATTTACTGTCAGAAGAACTTTTAATTTTTCGGAATTGTCGAAGAATTCGGAGTTTCCTCTGCCTGTCGATAACGATAGATCGTCGAATTTTAGAAATCTTCACGATTACAAGTGGCAAGCACTGTTATCTTTGCCATTAATAACATGTGTGTAGCTAAAGTGACCTGGAAATGATATTTTGCGATAGTTGTCAATTTATAAACGAGAAACAAATGTAGGAATGTTTGGTAGGCAACAGGAAAGATGTGACTATGCTATAAAAGATAGTTTATTCTTACAGTTACGCTATGCTCTGCACGCTACATTATCCGCTCGATTCCGCATTCTGTCGTCCACTGACTCCCCGCCTTCCTTACACAGAAGTCAAAAATACACACACACGCAACACTCTGCGTCACCCAAATTTCCCCATGCATTCCTAGAACTCTCTTGCACGCAGTTCTCTCGAAACGCGAAACCTAAACATCCGCTCGATCTCATTCGCTCGGATGCACTTTATATTCATACTCGCTCAAAGAATATTCTCATCCAGTCAATGATCTCCTGTATGCTTTTACACAAATAAACGAATTTCTTACTGATTAGCTCACTCACCAAACTGCACCTTAAACACTTTTATGGAAGCGATATGGACATTATTGTTTAGCAATATTAGAAATTCCATCTTCAAAGAACAAACATCTTTTATTTCATCTTTCATTATAAGCAAGTAACAATGCAAATTCACACAGTTCACTCAAAGTCGTAAATACCAAACCAGCGTATGAGGATTCATGATAAAATATGTTTTTTTTTATTTTACAAGAAACGTTCATTATCAGTTATCGGTTTTCACCAGCTTCAAAATGATGTATGCTCGATCGAGCTGGAGTGCATGCATGTAAAATTCTATTTTATATATTTTCTAATATCGTCGAAACTGTGTGGAACATTATTGTATCTATATTTAATTTTTTATGAGTGTCTCAAAAAAAAAAAAAATAATCTACTGCAAAATCTGACAATCTAGTAGATTAACTAGTAGAGTTTTGCGGTATGTCTCATCCAAAACTGTTGAGAAAAATTTCATTGATTGTATTTCATGCAGCTACGAGGGGCAGTCAGAAAGTAAATTTCACTTATTTATAATTTTTTGTATATCAAAGATATTTTAATGAAACTTCGTAGAAACAACGTTTAATATCTCTATTCTGAAGTTACGTTAACAATTTTGCTGTTGCAATCGCCCATTATTTGTTATCAATCGTAAAACATGGAATGTGCACTAGAAATACCATTCAAATTGAAAATTCGTGCTGTCATTCTCTTCTTATGGACAAAAAAGTGTTCCCGTATTTAAACTTATCATCAATCTTATGATGTTTATAGTTAGAATGAGTAATGTACATAAAAAAGTATTATACCAAATAGAGTTTAAAATACATAGTTACTGAGATATTAACAAAAATATTGTTTTTCATTGAATTAGAAGAGGCCGTTAATCTCATTAACTATGTATACTTTTTTATGTAGAATTCAACGCTCTGTACGAATTCGGGGAGAAATATTAACTATTCCATTTAAAAATTTGAAGATGATCTTCATATCTTGATAAAAAAGCAAAATAACATAAAACTGATTACAATACTATATGTCCCCATGCAACTTCTGTCTGAACGTTTTTCCGTACAACAAATATTTTATGAGTTATTTGATGTCGTCATGTTACGAGACTCACCCTGTGTGTATAAATATATATATATATATATATATATATAAGCATAATAATGATTTTCACGTAAATGATTGGATTTTCATTGTAGTGTTTCAACTTTAACACAATACATGCGGTTGTGTTACTATAAATTATCATCTTGCACTAGCAAGAGTATACTGACATATCAACTAGTATGTTATACCTCTATGTAGTCTGTAAGTATATTGTAATCATTTTCATTATTTCTAAATGTAATGGTGAAGTGTGAGGTAAGACTATGACAATTTGGCTTGCTAAAAAATGTTTCCTTCTCATTTTTTGTATTTTGAATTCTTAAGAAATAAGTTCTTATCACATCCAATCTTTCGAATGTAGGTATCCATATACAACATAAGTTTGATTTACTGGATTATAGTTCTCTTGCATAATAAAGAGTAGCAATTTCTGATAATGATAAGTTATATTATTGTGCGATATACCTAAAAAAAAAAAAACTAAAGTTAGAAAATAAAACAGAAATGGATTAAAATATGCCATTTGAGATAAAATTTTAATATTTCCTACACTATATTTAAGAAGTTTTCATTGACGAAAAATCTTTCTTTGTTCAAGAACTTATTTTTTCTCGTAGAGATAGACATAATGGATATTATGTTGAATACTGCAAACATCAAATATTAATAATTAAAAATCATTTTGTGCAGAGAAGAATTTAATGTTTTCGTAAGTACCAAAGTACAAAAGTACATATTTACTCTTATTTGAAAAGAACACGAAGAAGATATGTTCCACTATTTTTTAGAGATTGTTCTAGTTTACTTCGAAGATTTCTTATTGCTCTCGTTAATTGCTGTTTTAAATCATTCAAGAACGAATAGTATACATTTTGTTCTTCCACACAACTATAATCGTAACTACATAATAAATAACAAGTAACCGGCTATCTTAAATATCATAGACGTTCTATTTCTATTATCTTTTCGGAATTTTAACAAAGAGCAAACGAAAAACTTACATTTTATCACTCTAAATAGGATACATAATGCTGTAATACTAAGAGGCAGTATTTACTTTTTTATGATTTCATTGAATTGATGTAATATTTTTTTCTTAAAGATACTTAGATGAAATGTCTATAAAAAACTCAATGACTGAAAAAAGTAGTGGCAAAAATGTCATATTATATTCATATTGTATCATTTCTTTTTCATTATTCCATCTTCCTCTATATTTGCAAGACAGTTAATTGAAAAAATGTTAACTTTATTGTTAAGTTATAAGTTTTTTACTATTTTGTTACGCATAATCATATTTTTCTCAGAGATGGCTATTTCTAACGGATTCTTATGCACGATACTATTTATTTGGTAACTCAGAAGTGTAGAAAATATCAGAATAGTACGAAATATCAAAATTCGCATAGAGAATAATTTGAATCAAATTATGCTCATAGTAATTCTATACAACCCACGTACATGCACAATAATTAATATAAATAAAATGTCACGGCAAACGAGAATCATTAAAATCAAAATACTTGTTATGCTTATGAAAATGACAATTAAGTAATAATATTGAGATTTCTCGAGAATCAGTACTGCTGGAAGCGCTAAATAACATGAACGAGAGTTCAAAGTCGTTAAGATGTCAACGCGACAAAGAGTAGGTGATGAGGGAATAGCAGGGATATAGGTGACATGAAGTAGAATTGAAATGTATCTTAAATGTAAAATATTATTCTTAAATACTTTTTCCGTTGCTTACGTAAGAAAACTAATTTACTTTTTACCTGAATAAACATTTATATAACGATTTTCCAGTGCTGCGTGTGTTTTAAGTATTTAAACTCATCCTTGCCTTGCAGGTGATTGTAATCATATTTTATATTATTTGATCATTGCTTTAACTTTTAAGAAACAATTATCAGATAAGTTCGAACGTATTGTAACGATGATTTAAAAACTGATTGAATTTAACTGAAATTTTGTAGCTTACGACCTCGTATATATAATTATTATATAATATTACATAATATTTAATTATATTAAATATTATACAATAATTTAAATTATTGAACTCTTCTTTTTATGTTGATTTGTTTTTCCCAATGACGTATCATTCAATGACTTTTACTTATACAAGGTCAGAAACAAAAGAAATATTTCGGATATTATTTATCGTTGTTTCATATCGAGATGTTAACATTTCATGTTTGACATGAATATTCCATATTGTACATTTTTGATGTATTATGTAGTAATTAAATTTGTATCATTATTTACTGTTAGAGTATACAAAGGACTATTATAACTAAATTATTCGTTAAGGCCAACGGTATTTAGAACATGAAGGTGCTCCAGATTCAACGTTCTGATTAGGAATTTTTAGACATTTTTTGCATACCTCAAGTATATTTCAGATCAAAACCATTTAGAGATCAGATCTCTCATAAATTTCAGAAAATTTCGAGTGTGAGGTGTTCTTTTCGCACAATAGCAATTGACATGTCATAAAATGCGTACTATGCGAAACGTTATAGACCTTCTAGTGTAAATGATTTAAAACGAAAACTAACGAAAACTATGTTTCTGCATTGATATCGCAAGTACAAATAGCAGAAACCAAGAATATATTGTACAAGCCACAAAAGATATTGCAGTGAATGAAAGTTACATTAAATATGAACATGAAGATAAACACTTCAACATGATACCGACAATGAATACGCAATGTCCGAAATATTGTTTTTGTTCTTGATCTTGTTGTGTAAGTATGAAAGTCATTTTGAATGGTTGAATTCGCCTATATATATATATATATATATATATATATATATATATATATATATATATTTGCTTTCACACAAAGCATAATTGTAAAAAGTATCGCACTGTATTCAAAAAATTGGAGGTCATCTTCAGTTCTTAAAAAACAGTATAACCTTGTCCTGTTTCATTTTTCCATAGTATCCACCATTTACGAGAATAAACACTGGACAGTAAATGCATAAGTACCCGTATATCTATTTCACTCTGTCGTTTCTATCTCCTTCGGATGTCACATACATTCCCAGCAATAAGCGCTTTGTCGCCTCTGTCTGACCTAATAGTTTATATGCATGAAAAATTATTCAGTAAGTAAAATATTCAGCTAGTGATTTTTCGATTAAATGTTCAGTTCCGTACGCATAAAGAATAAAGTATCTACTAAGAACAATGTTTATTGAAAGTTTCAACTTAATATACACGCATGACACGTAGTGTCTACTGAAAACTTCAAGTAAATACCAGTGCTATTTTAATTCGGTCAGTCTCAATTTCTCTTCAGATAATCACAATGTTGTTCATACACACTTGTGCTCTCAAAACTCACAAAAATGGGAAAAAATCTCAATTGCCTGAGAGCATCCCGTTCAAATTGACGTCATGTGGATTACCTGATGGATACATTTTTAGACAACATGAGTGAAACCAAATAATACAGCCTTCCGCTGAAGAAAGAGAAAATAGAAGCATTTATAAGATTCACAGTAGTGTCTAGTGAAGATATTTTTATTAGAGTACAATTAACCGAACGGTAATTGAATTTGTCCGCTATAATAAACGCAAAGACAAATTATCAATATATGGATGAAGTAGAAAAGGCAAAGAACTAAAGAATACACATAAAAATACTCAGCCTATCAGAACGCTAAAGAGTACAAGTCCCAAGTCTTTGGTTGACGTCCAATCTACTTGTGATAGCAACGAATTATTTACAAGTGTTGATGTTCAGATGTTCCATCCATGTGGAACTTCTCTCGTTATTGTTTGAAATAATTGCCTATTACAAAATAAAAATAAAAAATTCAGTTATAACTGCTGACGCCGGTGTCATGGTGTGACGGTATCGAAATGGGAGAAAAGAAAAACACAGCGATAAAGTGATTCTCGTCCGCAGCGCAGGAACCGCACTGAAGAGAACACTTTTTAAACTTGCAATAAATTTCCAAAAACAAAGGAAAAGACACCTCGAAACGTTATTTTACTCGCGTGTCACTTCAACCCTTATTCCTATCCGTAGATAAGGAACAAGTGTAGGACGTAAATAAAAAAGATGTGGACCAAATGAAGAACAAAACTAAACTGAGCTTTATTATGTTTTCCATACAGTTTTTCGGGATTTTTGGCAGAGTGTGGTAGAAGGGGATTTCTCGGAACGGGTGACACTTCGTGAGCCCGATACCTTCAGGCGCCAGCCGGACTCAAGTGGACTGCGTTACACCGGACAAGAGAACGCTCTGTAAATTATGATACTAAACAAGAATCCTGCGAATGATATCCAAAAGCATTACGTCATAATACATATGCACAGGATTATTATTAAAAGGCCCTTTGGATAAAAAGATCTCCCCATAAGTGTTAATATCACATTGGAGGTGATTCCATATGGAAGAATAAACGAAAAAGAAAAAATTTGGTATAAAATCTTTTGCTTCGTAGTCTTGATTTCGAAAAAATTCATGAGAATTCATCAAATTTATTCATTTATAAGAAATCCATAAGAACTTATTGAAGTATTGAGAGTATTAATTAAAAGAAAATCAACTGTCCGAATAAATTAGAAAGTGAAAATACATTACAATTTGTTAATTTATTCCTAGTTCTTAATCGGAGCTGAGTTATGTGCGCAGTAATAAGTGTAATATTTCCAACAATACTTATAATACAACAAAAATATTTTCCGAGAACTTGTGTAATATTAATCATATTATTTTCAACAGAGAGAAATAACCGAGATTAATTGCACCCAATCATACACGTATCTCGTGAATTTTCAAACTCAATTTTTCTTAACAACACCTTGATGCCTTGAATGAAAAATTTTTATATTTTTTGTTTATTTTTTCATGTAGAATAACCTCCATTCTACTACTTGCAGCTAAATCTGTAGAATAGGCACGTATAAATATTATACTAATATTATTAATGGTTTTGAAAATAATTCATTGTCCAGTTTCATATAATTTAATTGCCATAAATAATCACATTTTATTTGCTTAGTGAAATCTCCACTATTTTGAATGTGCGGTAAATTGTGGAAAACGAAAAATACGGGAATTGTACAATTACGCAACTTAAGCTCCAATATAGACAAACAAATTTTATTCTTACAAACTTGTTACGTGATTCTTGTGATTCTGATCTTGCGTGGATACGAACAATACAATTTTATGTCGGTAATGTGGCTACCTTTACAGGATCTTGCAGCATTCATCAAATCAGCAATCGTATTGTAAACATGAAACAGAATAGATAAAACGAAAGATCCTTGACTGGACTTGAAAAATTGCTGAAGGACGTGACTAAATAAACAGGGTAGAAAAATTAGCAATCATGAAATCTAGTGTTGGAAACCTGGCCGTCAACTCCATAACTTTTCACATCATACGCGTAAGTCCAATGATTCGGATATACTTAAAAAAATGTAGGTCGAATTCTCAGAGTTAATTCAATTACTTAAATTCTAACCATAGTTTCTATTACTGATGACTTCAGAAATTGATATGATATGAAATTTACAAAAGCAAAACAAAAATAACAATATAATATAATATTATACACATTTCGACGGGATCATTGAAACGATATTTTGTTGGTTATGGCATAATAATGGAATCGTACGTGTATGTATTGTATAATTAAAAGTATAAAGCTTTCGAATCGAATTATCGTACGAGTTTGTGAAAATGGAAATCGCTTCTATCTATAAGGAGAATGTCAGAAGTATCCGGGAATATCGCAGGTCATGATAGGCGAACATAGCGATAGATTCCTTTTTTTCTAGGCTCGCGCGATTTTTTTCTATCTATGCACTCTATACACCTTTTCATTCTCCCATTTTCCAATTTTATTTTTGATAGTGACCCTCGGAAGTACTCCGTAACCCCCCCTCCCCTATTTTCTGAAAATCGCCGTCATTTGTATTACAATTATTCAATATTTGTATTCAATTATTATTTAGAAAATACGTTTATATAATTAATTCCTTTTTGAGGAACTATCTTATGCAAAATTTAAAATTAAACTTAATACCAGTTACATTATACAACACATATTTTGTATTACACCAACTAATAAGTAATATTTATACATTTTTATGCGTTGAATGAGAATATCTATTAGGAATATAACGTGAACGAACTTGCTTTGAATAAAGAAATATTGCTTTGAATAAAACACACTGTCTTAAATGCGTATTATCTCTGAATTCTTTAATTTTAAGGCGAGAAGTAAGGAGGTGGCAATCATGTTATCGTAGAAATGGATGTCGTTACTGTTTTTCACAGATTCTATTTATTGTTAGTCTCTTAAGTCGTTTGTTTGCTTTTAAAGTGCACAATTTTACCTGTACATTTTCCAAATTGGTACAGTGGCATTGTTTTAACTATACATTTGAAGAAAGTTATTTACCAGAGAACGAAACCAAATTGCAATTTCGTTATATGTCTGATAATTATACTGCAATCCTCATAGTCATATGATTTCTCGGTCAACTTTTAATTCAGATTTTTTCAGATTTAATTCTTTCATAAATAATTACACGATCGGCCTTGTATTTCATTTGTGTTCAATAAGACAGCCAAAACAGTCATACATCCAATTTTAAGAGATCGTGAAAAAGCAGAGGTTTTAGATTTAGCTATGAAAAATTCTCTTGATACTTTTGCATTCTCTGGTAATTTGTAATATTTCTGAAAGTAAAATGTATTTTCACATTCTCATTCGCTGAAAGAATTTCGAAGAATGAACGATCCACTGTGAGAATGAAGGTTTCTTTGGGCTTTAGGCTCTTCTAAAGGCTTTAAAATAAGATCTCTGGATCGTTGTACAATCTTTCTTAATACGAAATTTAAATATTGATTATACTGATATTCAAATTGTACGATTCTAAGTGACATTCTCTACATGTGACACTATTCGCTGTGCAATCATCTAGAAATTAAATTATGTTTTTCTTAAAATAGAATAACTTTTCTTAGAAAATTTCTTTTAAATACTAAATTAATAATTTCAAAAATATTTTCTTTTTTATTATTAAGTAACTTATTCGGTTATATAAGCGGTTTTCATATAATTGTATGGAATTGTTAATTACATACAGTGTAATTGTATTGTTAAATCGATGATAAATAATTACAATATATGAAGTGATTGTTTCATACATATTTTTTATTCTATTCTGCACATTTCAAGCATCTTCAGCAGATAAAACTGACGGAAACTGATGGTGAAAGTGGTCATATGAACGTTCTCATGAAACGCAGGGAGATACCGAAAACCGCTATGAAATCGCTGTTTACCTAATAATTTATTGCTGCTCTTTCGAAATACATGGATTTTATTGTTATCACATTCCTGACTCGTTCGTAGGAAACTTTCGTTTAAAGAAAACTTTTAACAAAAGATTGAAGTAAACATTTATTTTCATAAGCGTCGTATGTTACTTCCTGAGAAACGTAGATTTCATTGGTAGTACCATAACAACGATTATTGTTGATTGAATTATAAAAGAAATCGAAACTGACGCCAACAATTCGATCATTTATCATTCGATTACTCTATACTTGTTTCTGTATTAAGTGTTTTAGATGTAACAGTCCCATATCGATCACTTAGCAGATCGATTAGCACGCCGCATAATTGGATGTTTGAGATGCAAACGAACAATTTGCAACGAGTCGTTGCTGCGTTTTTGAAAAATATTGAGTTAGATAAATGAGCGGTAAATTTGCCATAAAATTTATGTATCCGTTTCTTTTCTTTTGCAATTTATAGACAGTTTACTTAGTGATTAGTGCTAGCCGCAGATTTCTAATAATTTGCCTAAGTTTTGTAACAATCTATTGTCAAGAAAATTTCAAAAAATAACACTTGCAATATTCTAAAGAATAAAGTATAAATAAAGTAGAAATTGAGAACACGTAATAAAGTATTAACAGTGCAATAATATACAGATAATTAAAGAAATGCAAAAGAAATTGTAAGTAGCAAATATCAAAAAGAAGAAACTTATCCTACTTTAAACTATGTACGATAATTCAGACACAATTTTTCGGTTCTTTTTTTTATTAATGTGATAAAAAAGGCAATTGTATTAATGTGTGTTTGCGAATACTATAGTTGTTAATCCCGTTTATTCCAAGATTACGCGTATAGAAAATCGAAAATGATTTCATTTTCAAATAAAATATTTAACATTTACATTTCTTTCCACAAGTATTTTTTATATGCATCTAGCGCAAAAAATTAGAATAAAGAGATGAGGATTTTTGTTAAAGAACTACTGGCGTACAAATTTAAAACTCGAAATTGCTACATAAAGGAAGCATGCGAAATGCGCTTAGAAGGAAAGAGAAGGAAAGAGAACGACGAAATTATTTCCTATATATATATGAATCATAAATCAAGTAAGTAAGTAGTAAAGCTACTGGAACTGATAGATATCAATATTTGTAGTTCGATGCAATAATGTTACTATGATGTAGTTACGTATGTATTATTCATTGACAAGGTAATGATTTATTTATTCTCGCCTGAATCTGCCAAAAAATCAACGATCATGTAACCATAATAAAAAATAAATTGAATAACTAACAAAATGTTATAAAATCTGAGAAACGGAGTAGAGATTAGAAAATTAAAATATTAGTATTAGACTATTAACAGAGATTAGAAATGATTAGAATTGCGAATTGATTCAAGTTTCTATGAAATACGTGATAGATGCAAAAGACTCCAGCTATTGGCTAGTTATCTACTACGAGTCTATGTATCGTAAAAGTGAAGGAGTCTTACAATACAAATCTGTACGAGCAAATACAAGTACAAACATCCTTTCATGAGGATGATGATGAGTCGTGCGCATACAACGCCACTTGCTCCCCCTACTAACTCGTTTGGACTCCGCTTGATCTCATTAATTTGGATCAGTTTAAATTAAAGTCACAGTCATAAGTAGATGGCAATGATGCATTTGAGTCAGCATAAAATCACTCAATTATTGAAAAATAATCTGCAAAGAGGAGAATATTTTATTCATACTACAGATGACGCTGGTAATAATTATTACCAATAAAATATTAAATTTCTTTCAAAACTAGTGGAGGATCACAGCATCGAGGAGTTTCGAATGATCGACTTTCCAAACATTAGATCAAAACCATTCCAATACTGCGAGCTGTATTTATATATTTCAACTGTCAGCACTGGATGTGTTTGTATACCAAAAATTTTGGTATACTAAGTATACATGTACAATAAGTATTGAAAGATATTTTTTATCCCAAATAGAAATTATCACACATAAAATATAAATGTTTCAATTGTTTATGATTTTTAATAGATTATCTAATCTATGAGGTAAGCTAGTAAGGTAGGACAGGTCCAGGAACTTCTTTCCCTTCTTTAGCAATATAAACCTAATTCTCTATGATCTTTTCCTGTTTCCCACCTTTCTTTGTTTTTTCAAGCGCTATAAAAACTTTCATATAGACTAGCTATTATATGTATATGTTATATAAAATGTATATGTAATCGGTGAAATCTACACATATGAAGTGTAATTGCGAGAATAGCGCACAACAATCGAATTGAAATATTATAATGAGACGCGTGTGTGTTGGGCTCGTCGTATGTCGTCCAGAATGGAAAGAAACGACAAACAAAAATAAGTTAACATGACTCTTCTTCTATGGCTTTCGAAGAAAGCGTAAGTCATGGTTGATTATAGATAATAATTAGAAGTGTGCGAGGATCCAAAAATTTCATACTCAGATTTGATTATCAATTGATTGCTGAGGTCACGTCGTGTTTTGGAATGAGCTTCTGTTTCTATTCAGATGATGTTAAATATCACAAAGAGCTGTTTACAATTGAAAATTTATGCACATACATTGAACATATATTGATTAGAAATAATAGATAAATGAACATAATATATAGGGTGTTTCATAATTCATAGTGCAAATTGGGTCAGGTAGATTCTATGGCTGAAAATAAGATGAAAATCGAAAATAACGGAATTGCGTGGAAGGTTTCGTTTTCGAGAAAATTAAATTCAAATGTCAGTCGAGTACACGCGTTTTTGATAAAAAAAACTGATGTCACGGATTTCACTGTAGACGGCTGTTGCGACCGTTTTTGTACATGGTACAATGTCGTGATAGTGATTTCACAGGTAAAGCCATCGTTCCCTCACGTCCGGGCCAACAATTAAAACGATCATTTAAGAACTGTTGTATATTTCTGGTGTAATGTGGCGGAGCTCCATCATGTTGAAAAATAAGATTTCTTACTACAGATAATGGAACATTCTCTAATAAAGATGCTAGTTCAGTGCAATAAAAGTACAAGTGAAATCCGTGACACAGGTTGTTTATCAAGAACGCGTTTACTCGACTGATATTTGAATTTAATTTTTTCGAAAACGAAGCCTCCTATGCAATTTCGTTATTCTTGATTTTCGTCTTATTTTCAACCATAGAATCTACCTGATCCAATTTATTCCATGAATTATGAAACACCTTGTATATATGGAATGATATATATTATATATAATATATAATGATACATGTGTTCAAATTCTGTCAAACATTGATTTTTACTTTAAGTTTCTTTCTCTTCAAACAACTGAATAATATATTTATAATTTTTTGATATTTTTGTTGCACAATAAAATAATTTTGTTACACATTCAATATATCGAATATATATTCAAATGTTATTATCCACTGCTTTTTATGTGATATTTATGATTTCTGTCCACTAATAGTCAAAAAATAAAATGAAATAAATTGAAAGTTACTTCAATTGCGCACTAAATAATAGTGTAACAAAATGAAAATTATTAGAAATAACAGTCGTCATATATAATCTATAATCTCCTTAATAGCCATACTTCAGTAGGAAGAGAGAATAAAAAAATGTCAATCGACTTTTTAGTTCTCACGTTTCGATATAAATAAGTAATGCTGAAATTGCCGATCATATTATTCATTTTGCTGAAAGTCGCTGAGTTCACAGAATTTTGTTGGAAAGTTCAATGTTTCTTATAATAGTAAAACAAACAAAAAAATTGAAGAAACGATGACTCAAACAGATAACGTAATTAAGGCTTTGCTATGTTGCAACAGGAAATATGGTTTTTTGCAAAGCAATGTCACCAATTTTATCTTCTTTCTTTTTATATTGAATAATCAGTAATAATTATCTTGTACAATGCAACTTCCATTTTTAATCACACCGCTTTAGAATTTTTAAAATATGTTTGTAATATTTAAGAATATGTGTAATGAATTCAAAATTGTGTTACATTTTGCAAAATATTTACACTGTTGTGTATAGTTTTAATACTTTCTTCAGCTAGTTTTCAAAACTAAAAAAATACTAAAAAATACATGTTGGAATCTTTACCATTTTTGATCATGTAAGTTTGAACAACTTTACCAGGTATAATCACAGAAGTATATACAGCAAGGAGCAAAATTGAATCAATAACAAAAATTTTTAAGAAAAATATTTTTTATTAATGAATAAAGTATAAAAACATAAAAATAAACTTTACTATCTGGTTCTTCATAGTTTTGGGAAGCTGAAGCTATTTTTTAACTTTTAAGGTAAGGTTTCTTCCTGGTTGAAAAAATTAAAACACACAGAATCACAGAAACACACAGTTTTTCATAGTCAGATTTACAAGCTTTATCATATCTTAATATTTTGTCCATAAGCCATTTGCTTTGATAATAACTCTAATACGTCCGGCATACTTTCTATCAATCTTGAGCAGAAATCAAGTGGTAGTTGATTCCATTGTTGTATAACACGAGCATGTAGTTTCACTAGTGAGCTAGGAGGAGATTTGTATGCGTCCTGAATTTTTTTTGCAATATACCCCATAGATTCTCGATGGGGTTTAGGTCGGGGCTTTGTGCAGGCCAATTTAAGATTGAAAATGCCTGAGTAGTCAGCCAATTAGTTACGCTTTTTACGTATGCGCATATGCATACATATGTTGTGGGCGCATATGACGGCAGATGGTATTGGCCGATTGCACAAAATTGAAGGGATTATGAATCAATATGTGTATAAAGACATTTTGGAAGAACATTTGCCAAAATGTATGCAAGACATGCCTTTTGCTGCAGAAGAAATCGTTTTTCAACATGATCGGGACCCGAAACGTACAGCGAAACTTTTTTCATTTCTAATCTTTCATAACTCTAAAAAAACATCATTTATCATATGATTGTATCGTCTTGACAACCACCTTTATCTGACAAATAAAACAAAATAGCATTCTATATAAAAAATTAAAGGTCACCGTAATTTTGTTTCAAATATAAAAAATTTTAATAAAATATAAAAGTTTCTATATACTGTTGTGTTGGTCATAGCAAACATGATACTGACTTTATTGTACAAGTTTGGTGGCTTCTGACTGAGGTACTAACAACTCAGTTCGAAAGTTACATTTAGCTGAATATTGAGTGAATGACTACTACCGTACTATTACTTGATGATTCTCTAAGTCTGAGCTAATTATCACTGAACTGACCTTAGATGAACAAATGTTCACTAAATTGATTGGTCGAATAGTTACTGTAATTGATTACTTATTCAGATAGTTATTAAGTTTGATGCTAAAGTGGATAGTCAGCATGTTTGATCTTAAATGGATAGTCCCTACGAGTTGTAAACACAAATATTTCGAATTTTCTAATTCGAAGTTTCTAATTTGACATGTTGGCTTTGAAACACGTCCACGTCATAAGTGTTACGTATGTTACGTTGACCTCATCACAAAATTTTACTTTCCTAATTATATTATATTATTATATATATAATTATATTCTAATTACATAATCTTTCTAATTTTAATTATATCATATTAGATATGAATTTGTATAAAAATTCACAAATCAATATAGCAAAGAAATGAATAGCACTAAACAGTTTCAATTCGCGTTTCTATAGTTTTAGAAATGTCAAGCTGCATCATTCTCGTGTTCACCGACCCATCTTTTAGCCGTCTAAAGGATACAAGGGAAATACTCGAGAAAGAACAGTTTGAAGGAAGAAAAATAAACATTGCAAAATGGTTTGCCCTTAAATTTTCTAGCAACTTTTATAATAAATCTCCACCGATTCAAAGAATATAAGCTATGATAGTCGTGTTATGTAATGTTCGATCACTCTGTATAATTAAATAATAATACGGCTATGGTTCGACAGGTTGCGACTGTATGCGTTTTACTTGATATTCCGAAACGTGTGTGTGATGCATGTCTTGCTTGGATTGATTGATTTGTTATTATTAAAATTTCTGTAAATAGATGAAAAGTTAGAATGGGAAAATGAATTTGTTGCTTCAAGGAACGAAAACAGGAAATACCATATTTTATTTGTACCTACTATAATCTACTATGACCTACTATTAGTGTCAGACATGTAAATTTTGAGAATATTTTATATCCATACAGAATTCAAATCTCAAATGCACTTAGAATCTATGGGAATTTTTAAAATGAAAAATATAAAACCATCATAAACGTCTCTTGACATTAAAAAAATTGAAGGAAAACAACTGAAGGAACAATTAAGTAAAATTCGTTTTGAATACTGGAGAAATCTCGTACGACGGATACAAAAACGTATTGGAGCCGTTTTGAGTGAACGAAGGAGTAAAGCAAACACATACTGGTAAGTTATTAAACAACAAGAAATTTTGTTGAAAAGGAAAACATTGTGCAGAAATAAATAAATAAATATTCCTTGTTACAAGCAATTAAAGAAACATTTGCATGTTTCCAATAGTTTTATATATCTAAAGTGATCCTATATGTTATTAGCAGCAATGAAAGCTGATTTCTATAATATTCAAAAGCTCATTTCTATAATATTGATTCTATAATATCAGTTTAGTCATGCTCTTCCTTGCGTAACAATGATACTGTTGTTTTTTAAACAATTGTTAACAATTATTGTTATTTAATTCTTGTATACGTTATATGTTATTGCAATGAACATTATCTCGCTTATAATGCTGAAACGTCTTCATTTTACGTATTTTTAGCTATTGATTACGAAAACAGTTACAAATCTCTCTAAAATAACTTCATTATCGCAGCAAGTTAATTTGAATTTTCGGGATATTTATCAAGCCGTAAAATATTCACAACGGAGCATTGAAGTTGGTAGGAACGTTCTAATATTACAACTGCATCGTATTTATGTTAATAGCGTGAATGAATTAAATAAAAAACACATTCTTGATTAACATGTCTAATAATATATTTATATAAGTTGAATAACACATATAATAACTCTCACTTATGAACTCGCTATTTATTCAGTCAATATAACCTCTTACCACAGTAAAGGACCCTCAGTCATCACGCAACACATTTGCCATTGTCTCTCAACACACACGCCCTCGCTCGGCTCTCACGCATGCTTACACTTACAATATAAAACCGAATCCACCAATAGTGTCCTGCTTTGTATTTTGTATCATTTTTATGTGAAGATCAGACTATACCATTTTGAGCAAAATGAGGATACATTACTGCTAGTGATCATTATACTTGTGTTTACATTCGCTATGAATTTATATCGAATAAGTATTAATATATCATATTACGACAAACTAAAACAATTTGGTTCAATCAAACCAAAACATAAACATTTCATTCTTCTAAATTCCTTTTAATTACAATGTTATATGCCCACAAAATTATAATGCCGAAATCAATTTCTTTCTTATTGCAACAAGCATGTTATTTTTCATGTTACTTATTAATTTTATTTATAGAAGCATATTTTAATGTAATTAAGGCATCTATGGTAATTAACTCATTTCTCGATATATGTGACACTTTTTATACAAAACAAATGATTCCTCTGTTTATGCGATTTTATTTTGCACGATTAGAAAACATATTTTTCAATAATCTTTATTGAAATAGGATTGTATATCGAATGTATAGTGAATGCAAAGTTTTATCAATTTCTACTTTCTTTACTGTTTGTAACTATTTCTATAACCTTTTTTGATATTTTTAGCCTAGAAATTTTTATATTTTTAGTCTAGAAATTTTTCACAAGATTGTCAAAATAGTAAATAAGGAAGTCAAAAAAGAAATAATTTCTGTTAAAATATTGTCGTTGAAGAATTAATATAAATTGAAAAATTCTTTTTATTTAATAGCCCTCATCAATAACACCACTATGAAAGATAAATTGGAAGTTCTGAATGCTGTATGTGTTTTCGGTTACCTAGTATACATATTTCTACATGTGATTGGAGTGGACAATTAGTAATAGAGACTAGTATGGATACACTTAACGGATCGTAACTTTAAACATATCATTTATTTAATTCATTTTTTTTGTGTCAAGTTATTTTATTTAGTTTATAAGTTATCTTATAACTAACTAATACAATTACAGTGGAGAGATTTCAGTCTCGCTTAAGCAGCCGACTTGAACGGATCTGAACGGACGAAGTATATGACAAGCGAATTCTTAAGTGTGTTTGTGAGTGCTCATTGTGTCTTCAATGAGGAGTGACTCCAACCAATTAATCTGGTCAACTTCAACCAGGAGTGTGAGTGCGTGAAATCTGTTGAACTAGTTTGCCGGCATGTTCATCATGACAAATGGCAGAAACAGACAAAATTCTGTTTAAAATTGTCAAAAACAATGGCAAATTTTCCATAAATAAAAAGGACATAACGGATGATGTTAAACAATCGAATGACAGGCGGCAGATTAACACTAAAAACGTAAAATAATAACGTATAACACACCCGAGGACAACTCAGATATGCAACAGAACAAATGGTCAACCGATATACCCCTTTTCAATACATTTGGTGTATTAACGTAGAAAATCGATGAAGCCCATGGATGTCACTGTGCCAAAGTTAGACCAAAACTTCCTCCTATTCATGTCAAAGCCTAAATTATTGAACCCTTACGTGAACTTTTTAAAAAAACAACAGATAATAACTATTCACTAAAACAACTAAAAGACAACCATATCAAAGTACAAGCATACACAACCGAAATATATAGTAAAATTATGTTAACCCTGAAAGAGAAGAACGCGAACTTCTATACGTACCAGCTGAAGAAAGACAGAAGCTCACACAAGGCGATACTGAGAGGTACACATCCAAAAACAAATACTAATGGCATTATCAGCGAACTGAAAGACCTTGGCCACCAGGTAAGACAGATCAACAATATAATTAAACATGACACCGCTACCGCTTTTCTCCATCGAATTAGAGTCTAATGAGAATAATAACAATATATATAAAATCAATAAGCTCCTTAATATCATTATTACATTTGAACCGCCGAAAACCAAAAGAGATATACAACAATGCATACGTTGCCAAGCTTATGGTCATACAAAGAACTACTGTTTTAGAAATCCTGCATGTGTGAAATGTGCTGACACGCACCTCACCTCAAATTGCCCAACATCAGGCAAAATAGACGAAGTAAAATGCTACAACTGTAACAGAAATCACCTCGCCAGCTGCAAGGGTTGCATAATAAGAAAACTATACCCTACACTTAGAGCCAAAAAAAATCACAGATACTGCCACTCCATCAGCTCAGACTAACAATCGAAACAGTAACATTAACAATACACACAGTCACTAATTCGCACGAACAATTTCCTACACTGACATAACATGCAACGAAACACAATCTTTTACAGTACATGACGAACTGATATCGGAAACATCTGAAATTAAAAAATTACTGTTGCATACTGCAAATAGACACCGAATCCATCTCTACCATGATACTAGAACAATCACAACTGTTAAAAGAACAATCAAAACAAATCGACTACATAGAATCGACTTGATAGAACTCCATATGAACGTGCTCACTAACAAATTAAAATAATGGACAATAAATTAAAAATCGCTACTTGGTACGCGAACGGGTTGCATCAAAGATTACCTGAATTAAAAACATTTCTAATAAAACATTCCAATAAAATCGATATAATGCTTGTAGCAGAAACCCATCTAATAGATAAAAACTATACGAAAATACCATTGTACAATATATATGCCACTAATCACTTAACTGGTAAGGCTCGTGGTGAAACAGCTGTAATCATAAAAATGACATTAAACATTTCTTCCAAACTTCAATAGCACAAATGAACATACAAGCTACTTCAGTAACAATCGACACGACACAATACAAACTTACACTGGCTGCAGTCTACTGCACCCCAAAACAGAAAATTTCTCTACACCAATTCACAAACTTCTTTCAAAGTCTGGGAAACAAATTCATTGCCGGTGGCGACTTCAACGCCAAGCACGTTCTATGGGGTTCTAAAATAAATTCATCCAGAGGAAAAATATTAGAACAAACCATACAAACACTATCCCTAGATACACTAAGAACCAATGAAACAACTTATTGGCCAGCTGCACACGACAAATCCCCAGATCTACTAGACTTCGGTATAATCAAAGGGTTAAATAAAGCCCACTTCCAAGTATATTTCTGCATCGATCTGAGTTCAGATCATTCGCCGATTCTACTCAATTGTCTTCACTAACCAGTATTCTCTTAAAATACGACAACATTATGCAACAATAGCACTAACTGGGCAAACTTTAGAAACTACTTAGAAATGCAACTAAAAAATACCACTAGAAACCCCCGAACAAATAGAATTAACTGTGAATAATTTTACTAATCTTATTCAAATGGCAGGATGGATGTCTACTAAATCAGTAAAATATAAACTACAATTTAACTTATATCCAGACCACATCATTCAAAAAATTAATCTCAAACGTAAACTAAAATACAAGTGGCAAAAGCAGAAAACCCCTTCCAATAAAAAAAGACTGAACACAATCACCAAAGAAGTGAAACAGCTAATGTAAACTTCACTCGTATATCCATAATCTTTCTTCCAACGAAAATACGAATTATTCATTATGGAAAGCCACCAAACGGTTCGAAAGACCTACCACACTATCTTCCGCTGTCAAGAAACCTGGGCGGTAGCTGGGCGAAAAATTCTCCCGAAAAAGTTACAATCTTTGCCGATCACTTATACAACACCTTCCAATCTAACGACAAACACGATAGCACAAGGTCTACAGTCCTCATAAATACAGATTACGATCAAGAAATCCAGGGAAATCCCAAAAACCACCATCAAGGAAGTTAAAAATTTATTGCTGACATCTCAACTAAAAGAACCCCAGGCTTCGACCCAATTAACGGAAAAGTCATCAAAGAACTTCCACCTAAAGCTGTCAGAATGTTAACCATAATATTTAATGCTATACTAAGAACCAAATAATTAATTGGAAAATAGCACATATTATACTGCTACATAAACCCAATAAAAATTTACACCTGTACATCTATCACTCTGCTACCCACACTATCGAAAGTACTGGAAAGAATAATACTAACGAGAATGAAACAGATAACTACAGAGCAAATTTAATACCGTCACATCAATTTGGATTTAGAAACAAACACGCAACAATAGAGCAGATACACAGATTTACAAACAAGATTATATATGCTCTCGAACACAACCAATACTGCTCTTTTTCTAGATATAGAAAAGGCATTTGACAAAGTCTGGCACTAGACCTTACTATAAACTTGTTGAAACCTACTTAAAGCAAAGAACCTTTTTCGTCAAGAATCAAAATGAGTGTTCTGACATATACGACATAGAAGCGGGCGTTCCATTGTGTTTTAGGCCCTTTTTTGTACACGATATATACTTCAGATACTTCCAACCACGAGCGTTACAGCTATATTATCCGCCCACAATGACCCAACGGCAGCGATAGATATCTTACAAAAATACATCGCAAAACTAGAAGAATGGCTGCACCGATGGTAAATAATAGTAAACACGGACAAGTGTAAGCACATTACCTTTACCCTAAAGAAAGGTACTGTTTATATAAAAACTTAACAATATTCCCGTAACACAAACACAATCGGCAATATCTGGGATTATACTTGGACTCAAAATTAACTTGGAAATATCATATACGCTCTAAAATTGACCAAATTCGTATTAAGAAAAAAAAACATGTACTGGCTTACATCCAGAAAATCGAAACTAAATCTTGATAATAAACTTTTAATATACAAAACAATTACAAAGTCTATCTGGACCTACTGGTTCTGGCATCGAGATGTGGCTGCATGGCTTCCGCATTGCTAAACTTGAGGCATTACAATCCATAATTCTTAGAACAGTTCGAAATGACGAAATCCGGAAGGACCTCAGAATTAAAACAGTTACCGACGAAATCACCAGTCGCTGCGACAGATATAAAAAGAAGAATAGACAATCATTTCAACGACTTAGCAAAAACATTGTATGTAACTAGTCTTGCACACTGCATAGCAAGCATCCAAAGGATCTTCTATTCTAACGACATCAAGTTTTAACAGATGTTCTCCACAGGGTTCTGCACAACATCTACTTGCCAATAAACCACACCCGATACTATAATTCACCGAATGTCCTTTCTGGACAAATTGTGAAGGCTCTTGGAGATAATAAAAAAGAAAATCACGTTTTATTTTCAAACCTGCATTTATTACAATTAATATTTAGATACACAAAACATATGCATAACAGAAACATTTTATTAATACAAATAAATAAATAAATTAATTGAATAAATTAAAAGAAATAAATTAAATTAAATTTAAAAAAGTAATCAGTATCAATAAACAATATTTTCATTGTAAATGATTTTTTAGTTGTCCGTAACAAGAAATATTGGAGCATGTTTAGTACAATATTTTTCTGATTACTAGTATTTATTTTATGACTCTTCTGATATCGGAATGCTTTTAATACATTTATACATACTTTGCACAGAATAATCAGAATTTTATTCCATTATTCTTCAATTTTCTTCAACTATTAGGAATCAAAATTTATAAATATCTTGTGTAGAGTTTTAATTATTCTGCATCCGGTTATACTTAGTACTTTTACCCTATTCACGGAAAAAATACTAACATTTGTCCTTAAAGGACTTATCAAACTCAATGAAAAAGTTATAGTGCACCTCAAAACGTAAGGAATAAAACCAATAAACTGCACAGAGCTCCCAACGCACAATAAATACCCGATATACAGAGACACCTCCATGTCTGGTTCATCCTTCGCCAACGTCAACCAAGTACGCTTCATCGAAGATATAAAAGTCTACTGGGAGAAATACGAAAACCCACAACGCAATATTATCGCTGCCAGGACACTCTTCCGCCAACTGCAATAAAATGCAATCTGTGTCAAATGTGCCGGAGCATATAAAACCAAAGAATGCACAACCTCCTGACGTACTGTCCACCTGCGCAAATTGCAAAGATAACCATACAGCCAGTTATACCAAATCCCCAGCCCTACTGTCATATCTCGCAAAAAAAGATTCCTTTAAAACATATCAACACCCAAATCCTCGTCTTTACCTTCCATCATGGCATTCCCTGAGCTTTCCAGAACAAACAAAACATTTCCGAATTCCCACGGATACACGGAAACATCCAAATCCCGCAACACCCCACACGCATACGCCAGGGCTCTTACTGGAAAAAATCCACCCCATGAAAGCACTGACACACTTTCAAACCCCGGTAACACAATTAGTAGTGCTCTCAGTGAAGTGAAAGACTCCGATTTGGACACATTTCTTAAAATACTCGACCTTATCCGAAAGCACTACACTAAATGTACCACAAACCTCGAAAGGGTCAAGGCTACAATGATGATAGTGAAAGAACTTGAATCTGGCGATTAATAACTCTCTCAAAGTCATGTTATGGAATGCACCAGGATTCAAAACAAAAAACCAGAACTCCAAAAATTTCTTCAAGATCACCAAATTGACATAGCAGTAATCACTGAAACTTGGTTCACACCAGAAAACAGCTTTAACCATGAGAATTATCACATCTATAGGAAAGGCCGAATCATTTCCCACGGCGACCCTCCCTGTCATAATAGCAGTCCATGATAAAAACTCCTCCGACGCTCATCCCTCTACCACTCCAGTCGAGATTACTACCACAAGAATCAAAGCTAACCTTCCTCTTCTCATCTCTGCCATATACGTCCCTCCAAAACACAAAATCACACCCGAGGATGTGACCAAATCACCCTTGACCAAATCACCCAACATAGCGACCGCGCACTATACATCACCGGAGGCGACTTCAACGCCAAACATCACCTCTGGAACAATACCTCCAGAAACAGAAACGGAGTTACACTGAAAAACCACCTCGACACAGGCCAATACCGAATCCTACATTCTTCCACCTAAACCTATAGACAATCCAATTGCCATCCCTCAAACCTGGACGAACGAATTCCTGACGAACGTATCCTACGAATATACCGTAACAATTGTAGACGACCTCTCATCCAACCACCAGCCAGTCATTCTGCAAACCTACACCAATCAATCCCTGAAGCATAACCACACAGACTGGAACCTATACAGAAAAATATGTAACACCTTCCCCATAAATTAAAATATAGAAAACCAAGACGACATCGACAAGCAAATCGAAACACTACAGCGCAATATACTACATGCACATTGTAAGGCCACTCAGACTGTCACGACACACGACAGACCCCCGTACACTGACCCAATATACCAAACGCTGCTCAGGAACCGAAATAAACACTGGTGTAAATATCAAAAGATGGTACATCCGGTTCACAAACCACCGCAATCTTCTAATACACTAATACAAAAAAGAATAACCTACTCCAGAAATATCACTTGGCAGAAACGACTTGAAAAATAGAGAAAGCCAACCATATACTCTGAGAAACCTACAAACTCACTGGACGGAAAGTATACCACCACTTATCGATCTGTTAGCAAACACTACACACTACACAGACCACGACAAAGCAGAACCATAGTTGAACAATTTGTAAACATTCACAACTTGGTATGCAGCAACTGTTCGCCTTTAGACGGCGAAATTAAAAGACAATTCCAAATCAAGAACTCGCCAAGCGTATCTGACACCCACCCGCCTTACCTACTAAATATCACCCCCTATCAAATTCATAACATAATCAGAAAACTATCCAACAACAAAATTGCCGGGCTAGATAAAATCACGGCAACAATACTAAAAAACCTTCCAAAAAAATAATAGTACAACTCTATTACATATTTAAGAAATGCATTCAGCAATCCTACTTTCCCAACGCCTAGAAAACAGCGAAAATTCATCTAATACCGAAACCAGCTAAAAATCCAACACTAAAATCCAAAACTACAGGTCCATCATTCTCCTCAGCACCATTATCCTTAGCATAATCTTAGAAAAAATTATACTCTCACCCATCTTAGAAACATCATCATCCCACAACAGTACGACTTCAGAGAAAATCACTCATGCTTACATCAATTACTCAGAGTCACAGAATACGCAACGATCGAATTAAAAAAAAAACAGAATTACACATCTAACATAATCCTCTTGGACATGGAAAAAGCCTTTGACATCGTCTGACATGAAGTGCTAGTTTACAAGCTTCACAAAATCAAAACTCTGGACGCCATCATTAGAATAATCAAAAGTTGCTTAACAGAGAGAAAAATGTTCGTAACGATGAAAGGATCCAGCTCAACGATAAAAAACGTAATCACAGGCGTGCCACAATGCTCCATTCTAGGACCCACACTATTTAACATCTATATAAACGATATCCCAACTACCAACAATTCACTTGCAATATACGCAGATGATACAACAATCTATTCTTCCTCTTACAATCCTAACCAGGCCTCGAAATACTTACAAGTGCACATCTCGGAATACATGCATAAATGCATGATAAATCTAAAGATCAACCCATAGAAACCTCAGGCAATCATATTCACACGCAAGAATCTTCAAATCGACGAATACTACGTACCGTGGACTAAAACGGTAAACTACTTAGGAATACTACTTCTAAACTCACGTGGGCCTCAGCCATACAAAAGAGGGTAAATCTTACATACCCTGTTCTCATTAAAGTTTACCCCATCATTGTTAAGAACAGGAGACTCAGCAAACTCAAAAGGCCATTCAAAATCTTGATTTACCTCACCTGCATCAAATCCATCATCATATATAGTCACGATCAAGGCAGTAGCCGCTAAAACCCATAGGAACAAAGCACAGAAAATGCAAAACAAGTTCCTCAGAATTATATTAAACGAGCAACGTGACACACTAATAGCACTACTCCACCAATTGGCCAACATACCCACCATAGTACAATTCATTCAAAACTCTACCCAGAAAGCTTATGACCCCAACCCTCTCATTCACGGTAGCTACAGTATCGCAGATATCCCACTCAAAATCAGGGCCTGACACGTAAATTTCACATAGACTAAAAAATCCCACAAATCACAGCCCGCAACTATCAAGGAACCTGCAGGTTGTTTGAAATTTTCCTGCAAACACAACCTAAACCAACTCACCGCACAAAATTCATACATCTTGCTACATCATTTGTTCTTAATGCAGGTAATAGGGCGCAACAAGCTCAAGACACTGCACACACGTCTACTAGCTGACAAAAAAGAAAAAAAAAAAAACGGAAAAGGAACAGGTTTCAGTCACAGCAGTTGATCATTCAGTATTCAGAGTTTGATTCAGTGAGTTAATACATTCAGCATTGCATCGAGTCGATAACGAGCATTTATCGGGTTTGATCCAGATTAAATTTTTTATGTATAACTGACACCGGTAGATAAATCAAGTCGAGTGAGTGTCGCAAATGATAATTTAAGTTAGCATTCGTACAATATCAAACGGCCGAACGTCCTTATCTGAACAAACAACGCTCAAGGACAAATTTAAAGAAAATTTTAAATTTTTAAATTGGACAGTTACCAATAGTTGGAACCAACATCAAGAGAAAATCACCCGGATCAGGGAAACCTGAACAAAAAAGAAGTAGCCTCAAATCAGGTCAGCGCAACTGCGGAAAAACCAAATTTATGGATAGGAAAACAAAAATTGAAGAAGGAGAAAATCAAAATCTTAGCCACCACGAAACGGTCAACGTCGCTGTCGAACTCAACACCAGTCACTAAAATAAAATTGAAGGTATGTACATTATAAATCCTAACATCTACACAAATAACAGCATTTTCGCTGACTGTTTAATAACAGATACAGATAACTAGAAAACCAATATCAAACCAATAACGGATAACATCATAGAACACAAAGACACTACAACCAACACATCCAACAAACGCCAAGCATACAAACACGAAGTTACTGGATACCTTAAAGAACAAATACGAAAATTCGAAGTTGAATTTGTCTCGAACAAATTAAAAATTATGTTTAACAATGTAAACAACTTCACTGAATTTAAAACAATTTGCAAGAAAGAAAACATAGAATTTCGCACCTACACGATTATTTCCGAAAAAGCAACTACAGTAGTACTAAAAGATTTAATTAGGCTTCCAGTAACTAGAAGATATAGAATGTCAGGGCCTAAAACCAGTTTCGTGGTCACAGAAATGCCGACGCATACTAAATATCCAATTTACCGACTTACATTTGCGCCAGGGACATCCCTATCACAAATTAAACACACCAGATACATCGAGCACATAAAAATATACTGGGAAAAATACGAAACTCCAAAACCAACAGTGCATTGTTTCCGGTGTCGAGCGCACAGCCACACTTCTGCAAACTGTAATAAAAAAGTAGTATGCTTCAAGTGCGTCGGAGCACACGACACAAGAAATTGTAACGAAACCACAGAAACACCAGCAACATGTGCAAATCGCAAAGGAGACCATCCTGCCAACTTTTCCAAATTCTCTGCTCTCCTAGACTTTCTAAGCAAAAGAAATCCATACACCAACAACCCTCAGCTCCTCCTAACACAATCCTTACCCAACATCACCTAATCGCTACTAAAACATCGCGTACTTTTCCCACTATACAACAGATACAAAATATCAAACCAGGTCTCTCTTAAAAGCACTATTTCCACAAAACCCCCTTCAAAACTTCTCAATACACGAACAGAGACCAAACCGCGGTTTCACAGACAAAACTGAACAAATCCAAACCGTAGATCTAGACCTATTTCTAAAAATCATCAAAAACACTACATAAAATGCACCAATAACATAGATAGAGTTAAGACAACAAAATTAATCGTTAAGAAACTCGAAGATGACCCGTAGAAAGCCTTCAAATTTCATTTTATGGAACGCCACCGGCGTAAAAAGCAAAATCGCAGAACTGCAAAACTTCTTAGACACACATAACATGGACATAAATTTGGCTTACAACTTCAGATAAAATCAGATTAAGAAAACACTGTATACACAGAAAAGGGAGATGCCACACAACTTCAAACAAACCTAGAGGAGGTTTTAATTGCAATCCACAAAAATATCCCAGTTGAAGATACGCCTCAACCTATCACTTCCAACATAGACATAATAAAAACAAAACTAAAGATCACACCTTGATTCACGATCGGGGCCGCGTACGCCCCTCCCAGAACTAAAATAACAAAAACAGACTCAGGTCATATCATTTTTCCTCGTAAAACAGGACATTTCATCATTGGTGGCGATTTTAATATGGAAAGTACCCAATATGGAACAACCTCAGTAGAAACGCAAATGGAACACAAGTCAGAAACCATTCAGACCTAAGAAATTACCAGACCATAGACAGTCCGACCTACACACACAAACAACTAAACTGCACACCGACCAATATAGATATCTTTCTCACCAACATACAATACTCCTACAACTACAGAACAATTGACGACCTACCCTCAAATCATCTATCTATGGAATTATCCTCTATCCTTACAACCGTATAAAATAGCCAGACGAACACGAAAAACAGAACACACAGAATGGACAATATACAGCACACTCTGCAACAAAATTAACACAAACTTCTAATAAACGAAAGGCAAATAGACTTAGAAATCAAAGCACTCACACAACACATACATAAAGCATACAAAACGGCAACACAAACAACTTTGATGCAAACCAGAATCCCAATCACGGATCCATCCCTAGACGCAATAGAAAAAAGGAACAGAATGCGAAGAAAATTTCAAAAAACCCTACCTTCAAGTACACAGGAACATCTTTACAAACGCTATCCGAAATATAATAACTCACACAAAAAACAACACATAGCAACAGGAATTATCCAACATAAAACATACAGATCACACCCTTTGGCGCACATATAAAATCACCGGTGGCTCCAAAACCATAATTCCAGTTCTGCAAGACACTACATAAAACTCCACCCTCTTCACGGACGAAGAAAAGACGGAAGGCCTTGCAGGCAACTTTCAAAATATACACACGACCGCATTCAAACAATACTCCTCAATAGAACACAAAATCGGACGCAAAATTACCTACATAAAATCAATTCGACCACTACGTGCTTCACAACCACACTGTACACCCGCCAAAATCAAAAACGTAATTTAACACCTCCCTAACAACAAATCGCCAGGACCAGATAAAATACCAACTACAAAAATTAAAATTTCCCCAACAAAACAATAGCCCAGCTATAATACATTTACAATGCTTGTTTTCAAATAGTCTATTTTCCCACACCATGAAAATAGCCAAAGTTATTCCAATACCTAACCTTACCTTAGAAACCCAGAACAAACATAACAAGCTATAGATCAATTAGTCTTCTTGAGATCTTTGGAAAAATACTAGAAATAATCATCCGACACCACATACAAGACCACGTTAACAAAACAGACCTCATAATCCTACAACAATTCGGTTTCCACCAAAATCACTCATCAATACAGCAGCTCTAACGAGTCACAGAACACGTAGTTACTGAAAAAAATAATAATCGGACAATTCAACTTATTCTCCTGGACCTCAACAAAGCCTTCGATTCTGTATGGCACAATGTACTAGTAACAAAACTATACGATACCAAATTCTCCATAAACATAATAAACATCATAATAAATTACCTAAAAAACAGAAAATTCTATGTCTCCATAAATGGAACTAAATCCACCTGCAAAGAAATCGCAGGGATACTCCAAGGATCTATTCTCGGACCACTACTTTTCACACTGTACATAAATGACCTACCACAATCTACACAAACTCATACAGCAGTTTTCGCCGACGACACTGCAATTTATACATCCTCGTAGAGTCCAACACAAGCTACAAGGTACATTCAGAAACACCAACTAGACCAACTAGACAAATACTTCACAGACTGGAAACTAAAAATAAACCCAAATAAAACACAAGCCATCACATTCACTCCAAAGAACCAGCGCTCACAGCCATCAAAATTCCAAAATTCCCTGGTCCCAAACTGTCAAATATCTCGGAGACATCCTTGATTCCAAAATCACATGGGCAGCGGACACAAACAAAAGAGCTAATCGAGCTTACTCCGCACTACACAGACTCATCCCATTAATCTCAAAAAATAGCAGACTAAAAATCGAAATAAAACTAATTCTCTACAAAATATGCGTCATACCAATAATAACCTACGGACACCAAATTTGGGCTGCAGCAGCAAACACCCACATGAACAAAGTACAAAAGATTCAAAATAAGTTCCTGCGAATCATACTTAACAAATCGTACGACACTCCCATCAAATCACTTCACGAAATAGTCGATATACCATTCATTAAACAATACATACATAACTCTCTCAGTGAAGAAGAATATAACTGAACTCATCAAAATCCACTTGTAAGAACTATATGAAATGACGGAACTACAAGTATACCACTTAAAATCAGGACAAAACTATTTAAACACGTACAATACTAATACAATAGATCACTATGCACGCCACATCACGTTCGTAAATAAAGATTAGCAGGTTTTTCGAAAATTTTTTCCTGCAACCCACACATATCACATACACAATAGCTAATAGGGCCAACTTACATCTAATTCTTTCATTTTATATGCAGGTTACAGGGATTTTTTACCCTAGGAACCAGTCTTAACAACCACACAAGGAGGGAGAAGAAAAAAAGGAACAGATTCTTTTATTCCAACTTTAAGATCATCAGATCGCCAAGTCAGTTTTCTAGTGCCACCATCTTGCCAGTGCATCATTCGTGTGACTACAACGACAGCAGTCATTTTGTACACCGTTCTTAACTACCGCCCAAGACATATACGCAGAAGAGCAGGATCAACAACAGTCGAGACTGTCCTTAACATGTACAAACCGTAACAAAATACGCAGGATTCACCTGAGAATAAACCTATAAATAATGGGAAAAGTTCTCATATATTAAAATATATGTGTATATATAACTTCATAGAATTGCTGGATGATCAAATAAGCTTGACAATGAAAACTATGTCAGTAATATTCTTCCCAGAGTGAGTTGTTATTTTCACTAAAAAAGTGAACAGTTATTCATAGAAAAAATTCCAGTAGTTGATCATGCGCATTTCTTTTTGCCTTCCTTCAATATACCATAGACAAAAATATAGGAAGACGTGCTGAGAAGAGAAGAGCACTCTATTCCATAAAGCGGACTTTGTAACATCATTCTTAACTATGCTTGCAACGTAGAATAAAATTCTCTTAAAAATATTAAGTTTTGTTTCTTTACGCGGAATTTAACAGAATATGAGAGATATTCATATATAAATGCCACATACTCTATTACAGGCTAACTAATAAAATAAAAATAAGTATATATAACACAACATACGACATAAAATTGAAAACATTATGCAATGTATTATATTTAGTATCTGAGTATTATTCAAATCTCCAATGTAGAAATATGATATTGATAAATTAAACTTACAAGGCAAGTGCAGAAAGATTCACAGTACTGATAATAAAAACTGTGACACTAAACCAACATCTGCATAGTGGTATTATCGAGAAGAAATATACAGAGAAATAAAAACTCAGAATTTATGTTGGTTTTGACATTTTGTACGACTATAATTCAAGCAACAACAGAAGTTGTTGATTAATGTGCTACTAGTTGTTCACGGAGAAATTCATGTATCAGAAGAAGTAACAGACGTTTGACGCTCACATGGAATTCTATAGAATATTCATTTCAATCATCTCGGAAATTTTTACAAATAAAAAGAAAGTTTTAGCTCACAAACTAAAAGTGTGATAATGACAGTAAAATCCTCCATGTGTTCCACTCACTGTCAAATTAAATAAATGATATTTCATCAGCTGTTTCCGATATTTTTCACGTTTCCTGAGAACATGCAGATATATTTACGATAACCTTCACCAACGTGCTTATAATATATATAGTATGCGTTAAGTGAGATTTAAAACGAGATAGAAAAATGTATGGAAAAATCATTGAATAAGTTGCAATTATTTAACTTGGATTGAAAAATAGAAACACTGAAAACGATTAGGAGAATCACCTGCAACTGAAATATTTCCGAAAGTGTTGATTATATAAAAATATAATTATTCTAGTTTGAAAAAGAAATAATTTAGTTTATTTAATCATTCTGGAGATAGACGATAAATGAAATATAATATAGAGTATATATATGAAATATATATCTGAAGTATAGAGGATATATGAAAGATGAATAGAAGTACGTATTTTTTAATACATTATCTGATTTATCTCAGCATTGTCTAAAGGCCCAGGGAACACGAGCGAACAAATTCAGCAGCGGCATTAAAAGAAGAACGAGAATAAATTTCTCCCTCTTTTATCCTAGAAGAAGAAAAATAAGAGTACTTTAGACCCGACGTAGATGAGTGACTTCTGATAAATTGATGACACGATTTAAAAGAGCACTGATTTTTATGAATCGAATTTTATGAATCACCAGACATAACTGCTATCGAGCGTTAACGATAGTTTTCAACTTTTGTTATTAACTTGAGTAACTGAAACGACATTTCACTTATAAAAACAACAACGACAACAATGAATATTAGTCAAATTTAATAAAAAAATGCATACATAGTGTTAGAACTCTCAAGCAACATGTGACATTACTTTATAAAGCTATTAAACCAATTTTAAAAATACGCAACATGAAAAGAATGAAATAGATTAAGTTAAATGAAGATAAAGATACAATTAATGTGTATGCATTAGATGATATAATATAAAATTATCAAGATTCTAATATTTTAGTTCTTTCTTCTTCGTTGCTCACGATAAATAATCACAGTGTCGATATTTGAGTTATAAAGGCTACAAATAGAAAGAGGATTAAAGACAATATCTCGCCACAAGCAGCAACACTTTGCGAGAATCAGAAGATATTACCTCGTGAATTATCGTTAGTGATTGTAACATATCATCCGCCTTCGTCAAATAGTCTGTAAGATTGTGAACAAAGTAATTCAGCATTTCAGTCCATTGTCGCCTCAAGTACAAGTGGTCAGTATAAATGATCAACTTCAAGCATAAGTGGTCAGTGAAAGGGATGCATGGCCTCATTGGAGATTGGCCTCATGAAAACCGTCCTTACAGATGTTGATATGAGCTGTTTTCTTTCTTTCCTATGAGATATGCGTGAAACGATTCCAAAAGTTATCAGCTTGCATTACAGAGTCGAATATCTCTGAGATGACGTGGATAGAAGGAAATAACATCTGGCAAAAGCATGAGCCTCGAATTGAGATAAGCCACGATTTCACGAAGAAAAATGGATGCTGCTTTAAAGAACAGAACAGTGTCCCAGAAATCAGTCGACAAAGCTGGTGCTATGCAAACAGTCTTCCAGATATATCAAATGTGAGAGGCAGCCCGCCTCCCTGATTATGAACATTCAACCCCTACAGATTATGAAGATTCAATCCCTAGATTCAAAGAAGCAAATCTGTAAGTTGGCAATGGAAGAAAGTCCTCAATTAATTTCTATAAAGTTCGTCTCCTTTTCGCTATTGAGGATAGAGCAAAGTCTTTTTCGCGAGACGAAGGTAGGCGGTTAAAAACGATTCAGAGAAATAGTACAATGCCAGCTTACAATGACAAATTCGAGTATTCAAACTTACGAATACCACTATACAAGTTGTATACTATTACTGTTGTTTCAATTTTTCATAGACTTTTAATATTCTGACAAAGATATATTTTGAATAAAAGTTTTATGTTTAGTGGACTATAAATTGCACTATAGAAGATGTTCCAAAAAATTTTTTTATAAAAAACCAATCACCTTGACTTTGTACTGAATTACTATAGGTGTTCAAATTGGTATCCATTTTTTTATAAACATAGTTCAAGTTGCCGAAGTAAATTTGCATAATTTGATGCAACAATAACGCTTCCTTTTATTTATCCTAAATTTCTAATCTCAATGTCATCTCGAAATTATGGCACGGTATTGAATTCGTCAACTATAACACAGTGAGATTAAAAAAATGAAAATTAAAAACGTTAAAGTTTTTTTATCGAAAACTATTTTTTAAGAAACTTTTTATACTGCAGTTTATAACCCACTAAAAAGAAATTCGAACTTATGTTCGAAACATATTTTTTCTCAAAAATCATGGTGACTGTTATAGCGTAAACCTTCATTAGAGATTATCGAATATAGAAAAATGTAGACTACGGTAGATTGCTTATCTGTTGCCGAGCCGCTTTTGCGTACCAACGATAACAGACCATACCGAGAATACTGTATTTCTTACTGCAGGCGACAGGATTCAGAACTTGTGTCGCAATGAGTACTGTTAAGTTATAGTGCATTTGTATTGTGGTAGGACACGAATAGGTGTCGCCATCTTACTTAGGTTAACTATTAGTATTATGAATATATATTAAGCAGCGGCAAGCAAAGGAATGAAGTAGAACAAAGGAGGTGAAGAAAGAGATGTATCAATCGTGTGTTACGTGGGTAGACAGAACAGCTACGTGTAAAGAGTGTAAAGAGTCAAAAGAGATTAAAGAATATGTAAGAGTCTATTTATATGAATGTAATGAGTGTGTATGCATTTTGTATGAATATTATAATAAAGGACTTATATAATAGAGACTGATGATAGCTAAGTAAATGTACTAGATTAGTAATTTCTACATGGTAGCATAGAATAATTTCTACGTTGTATCTAATGGTGATTTCTTCCTGCTTAAGAGCGTGATATCAATATTGTAGCAGACAGTGGTTGCTGAGCATGCTTTCTTCATGATAACAGTTTGTGATTTACAAAGTGGTTTGCCTGACACGATTAAACAATATATAGGAAAGCGGGAGTTCAGACAAAAGTACTACGCAATTCACGAAAATGGCGTATGTTGAAACGAACGATATTTTAATACCAGTGTTCTATGGTTCTGATTACCAGAACTGGAAAAAGCGAATATTAAGATTTTTGCAATATAGAAAATATAAAGTGGCAGTGGATAGATTAACTGGATGGAAATGAATATAAAAGCTATGAACTATATATATAATGCTATTAGTAATAAACAGTTAGAATATTCAGTCTCAGTTTTTCTCCGCAAAACTTTACCAGCATATTCAAGTAAAAATAAGAAAGAAATGTCATATGAACATTGGCTTTTAAATGCTTTGTTAAAAAGTATAAAGTAAGTTTAGAAGTATAATAAAACTACGAAATAATAACGGACTGTTTCCTTGATACCGCATTGTCGGCTTATGCTGTAGCTCCATTTCAAAATGTCGTCCATTATTATAAATGTTGGACAGATCTACGGAAAATTGATTCTGTTGCATTGTTAATGTCTTCTTCGCCTTCCTTGATTGCAGCAAATGCACACAAATTGTGCGCCGAAATGCACACGATTGCGTTACAAATTCTTTGCATTAACTGCTGAGGCGTATTAATTTGTGTTTGATAAACTATCTCTTTCACAGTTGAAGTAAAAATCCAATGGCGTGATATTTGGTGATCTTTGCGGCCAGGGAACTGGTCCTCCTCGATCGGTCCATCCCGGTTGTGGGTAATGATCATTTAACCATTGTCTTACTAGTCTTGCATAATGTACTGGATAACCATCCAATTGGATTGTCCATAAATTTTGGCGAAATAATAATGGAATATCTCCTACCAATTCTGGCTCAAGTTCATTTTGTAGATTCTAGGTTTGTAGTTTCAAACGCTCCAAACGACTCAACGACCAAATCAACGGCCTCGGCAAGTAAAAATTAGAATTTGTAGAAACGTACCAAATAGATAACGGTAATGTGATCGTACGCTATGCCGACGAAACACCAGTCCATTATCATTTCGTATTGTTATTATAACTTTTTAGCAAAGCATTTAAAAGCCAATATTTATATAACATTTCTTTCTTATCTTTACTTGTAGAATATACTGGTAAAGTTTTGCGGGAAAAAATGGGACGACAAGAACACCCTGTATAAGTGAGTTAAATTGCGCGTACGAAATTATTCAGAAGTTCGATGGTATGTATTTAAAAGAGTCGACGCAGATAGTATGTTCTGCATATAGTATGCAGAAACAGTTTAGAAAAAGTGAAGTTGGAAAATTATACACAGGTAACGGTTTTCTTTGACGATTTCAAAAAAGCGGTGAACGATCTCAAATGATCTGATGGTGTTGGTGCTGGTGCAAAGTAATTGAGAATAAGAAATTAAATTATGTATATGTCAAAAGCTGTACCGAGTACATATAGTCACATTGGAGATTTAATTGATGTATTCGCGGAAAAAGAGAGAACGGTGGAGTATCTTAAAAGTAAGATAAAATTAAAGTCATTAGAAAAAAGTGGTGGTGACAAATTTGAAGAAGTACAAGTTAAATGCATTTACAACAATGAGATCATCTACAAATGACTATATGCAATCCATAACGTGTTATAATTGTGGGAAAAATGGCTATATGAATAAAGAGGGTCGATAAGGACGAACATATCTCCGCTGGAGGAGAGCAAAAACGAGCTAAAAAATACAACACACGGAAGATTCCAATATTATCGTGAAAGAGAAATAGAACTATTATGAAGGACATGGATATTATAGAAATACGGAAAACGAACCGTAGAAAGGAAACGGCTTTGTAGTGGAAGGACATGGTCGTTCACTATATGCTACGAAAATCGGTAATGTAAATGCAACATTTTTAGTTTATGGTAAAAAGTCTGTAATCACTTTAGCAAATATGTTTTATGTAAAAGATATGGTTTCAAATTTGATTAGCTATGCAAAAGTGATTCGATAATAATAACAGAATTATTTCAGTTGGAAGCGAAACAAAAATTTATAACAGATACAATGAATTAATCGCTGTTGCTATTAGGAAACATAATTTGTTTAAAATGAGAAGTATAATTATAAATGACAGAACAGCACAAACAAATTAAACTACAAAAAATGCAGGAGTAGACCAGATTGAAAAATGGAATCGCAGCCTGCGTCATGTCAATTCCAAATGTTTACGAAGGGATAAATTACAGTAAGTGACACCGATGGAATTGGACCACAGCTTTATAAAATGTAAAATTTTCATAGAAAATAAGATCTACAACTTGCCTTTTCAATATCACAGAGAAAGAGCAAGTGAAATGTTAGAAATCATATACACGGACGTGAATGGGCCCCATGCGACGGAGAGATGCCGAGGCGAAAAATACTTCATATCATTTATTAATGACTACTGCGTATTATCAAAGATCTTCTGTATTAGAACTTTTTCTTTATTTTCGTTAAGAACATTACAATCAATCCTCATTGAAGATTAGAAGTAGGCTGGCGTGTGTCAGTGGCATGCAGAGTAGCTGCTACTACTAGTGTCGATTAATGAGATACATAGGTTCGGATGTTTATATAAATCTATAGTGAAGATCCAGAGGACAGTATCTATTTAATCTTCGTGTACGTACTGTAGAATCCAACAGTTCAGTGACCAAAGAGTTAGAGGGGTGGCTAATCACAAGTAAGTTGTATCTGTTGCCGTGTTTTGTTATTTCCTCTTTAATTGTAGGGATCATGAGTTCACGGTGAATAGTATCGTTTGTTACATACCAATGTGCATTTGTAATTATTCTTGCTGTTTTTGACTGGAAGCGTCGGAGTATTTCGATGTTGGAGTTGCTCGCTGTACGCTAAAGTTTCCGTAGGTCCAGATGGCTTTCAAGTTGACTTTGTAGAGTAGTAGTTGATTTTCCAGGCTTGATCGTCTACCCAGAAGCCAGTACTATTGTTTAACCATTAACTTCAGTTGGTTACATTTAGTTTTGATATGCTGTTTTCACGTTAATCTTCTGTTGAGGTGCAATCTCAGATATTTAACCGGATCTATGGTCGGAATTATTGAGTTGTTATAAGTCACTAGCGGGCAATTTTGTCTTCGTAGGAAAAATGTAATGTGCGTTGTTTTATTTTCGTTAACTTTAAATCGCCATTTGTGGAACCATTCTTCCAAGGTGTCGAGGCTTCGTTGCAGAGATGTAAATGCTATTTGCGGATCTTCATGAGACGATAATAGTTGCTGTATTATCCGCGAATGTTGCAGTGATTACCGACGATGGAGTAGATAGATCGGCTGTATACAGGGAATATAAGAGGTCCAAGGCCTTGCCAAACCCCGGAATTAATAGGAAAGGTTAAAGAGTTAGCGTCTACGTATCTCACTCTGAAGGTTCTATTAGTTAGGTATGATTGAAGTATGGAGTAGTAAGGATGAGGTAGGATGTTTTTGAGTTCGTACATTAGTCCAGCGTGCTATACCTTATCAAATGCCTGTTTGATGTCTAGGAATACTGCGAAACCGTATTTTCTCTTTTCTAGTCTTGACTGATTTCATATTATTATTATTTCATATATACGGTGGACTAGTTCTATTGTTGAATGCCGCTTACGAAAGCCAAACTGGTGGTCAGGAATAATCTTCAATTCTTCTAATGTGGGATGCAGGCGCTTGGTGAGTAATTTTTCAAATAACTTGGAAATGTTTGGCAGTAAACTGATTGGACTATATGAGTTTGCACCGTGGATCGGTTTTCCCGGTTTATAGATAAGGGTGATTAGTTTCCAAGATTTTGGGTAATATCCTAGACGAAGGATTGCGATAAATATCAACGTGAAGAATGTAATTCCTATTTTGGAAAGCACTTTGATCGCTTTGTTACTTAGTCTGTCGTGCCCCGGTTTTTGGAGTTGAGCCATATCTCTTACCACTGCGGTTGTAAAAGGTACAATAGGAAATGATATGATAGGAAAGAGGGATTGTATGCAATCTAGGATTTCTGCCTCTTCTAAATTGGACGATAGACAATGAGGTTTAAATACTTCAGTTAGGTGGAGAGCAAACACATTCGCCTTATTTGTAGGACTATATGCGTAGTGCCAACAGGAAGAACTGTTTGGAGTTGGCGAGTGAACCTTTTGGCAGCTTTCCAGAGCGAGTTTGTGTCCGCCAAGGGAGACAAGTTCTCTAGATATTTTTGAAAACAATAGTTCTTGAAGTTATGGAGGACTTTCCTCAGTTTTACCGTAGCTTCATTTAGCCTACGCTTGTCTTCAGGTAGTCTACTTTTTGATTTTTTTAAGTTTACGTTTTTCTGAGATATTTCTCTTTATGTAGTTCGGATTGGGTTGATTTCTTGTGGATTCGTGATTGGGTGAAGAGGAATGGATCGCACATATTATGTTGTTGCTGAAACAATCCACTACTGCGACAATATCATTCTCTGTTCTTAACGGCAACGGGGTTGATCAGAATGTGTTGAAGGCTTCTCTAAATTCTTGCCTGTTTGTAAGTTGGTTGTGAATTTGTCCGTTTGGCCGGTTTTCAATAATCGATGAATTAATAACTGCAATGATAGGTGTATGATCTGAGGAGAATTCTAGCTGATCTTTGTGTAACGCGGAGAGATATTTTTGATCACAAAAAAGTCCAGCAGATCGGGTAGTTTGTTTGGGTCGGTTGGCCAGTAGGTTGGTTCGTTTGGACTTAGGTAATTGAGTTTGTTAGATTTCATGCTTTTTAAGAGGTTCCTACCTCTTGTAGTGCTTTCCGATTGTGGATGTTTGGCATTAAAGTTGCCGCCTGCGATGAATCTTCCCCCCAAGCTTTCGAAGAAGTGGTCAAAACTGTCATTGGAGAGAATGTATTTAGAGGGACAGTATACTGCAGAGAGTGTAACTGGACTATGCCAGTCTTCTATCGCCTCATTCTTTGCTTGGAGGTAGTCTGATTCAAACGATGGTAGCTCATAGTATTTCACAGTGAATTTGATGATAATTGCAGAGCCTCCATGGGCTCTTCCACTAAGAGATTGTGTATAATAGGGTTTATATCCATGTATTTTTAGAAAATTTTTATTTGTAAAATATGTTTCAGAAATGAGCATTGCTTGTATGTCTTGATAATTTAAAATGAATTCTAGCTTGTTTTAATACTGGGCTAAACCATTGGCATTCCAAAGTGCTACACGCAGTATTTTCATTTGGATGTACTAGATATTAGTTTATTTATTACAATTGCTACTAATGACAGTACATCATTGATATGCCCTTTATTTTTCAATTAGCTTTTCCAGTCTGCAGAAGTTATCGATGTTTTGGGAGGGAATACTATTTTGTAACGTAAAGTCATATATTGTTTCATTGTTTTGGTTTTTACCGACAGCCTGGGCGTATGAAGTTGATTGAGTAGTGTAGTTATGAGCATTTCGTGGCTGGATGTGGAGGAACATGGAGGAAATTTTCGAGAGACGTCCGGCCATGTCCGGGTAGTATCGGAATTCTACTGACTAAAACTTCACGATGGCTCACCACCTGCCATTTAAAGGGGGTAGTTTCAGTACCGAGTATTACTTCGGAGCTATCCGGCATATGCCTCTTCGGCTTCTCCCTGGTGTTTTCTGTTGTCCTTTATCCAACTTTACTTTGCTCTCTTGTGTGGTTGGACCGGAGTCGCCTCTGGGCCGGGTTTTTGAGGGCCTCACCCGACTTGGCAGACCCAGGACAGTTTTCTTTATGTAGTGTATTTCTTCTCTTTATGGACTCATATCCTGGCGTCGTGTTGATCTCGGTTGTCATTAGCCCCGTTGGGGCGGCCTGACCTGGTACTTAGTTGTCGCCTGATTCGCCTGACTGTGTCCTTTTTCTCGCGCCCTCTCTCCCTTCCCTTCTTCTTTGTCTCCGATCACGTTCTCGCAGAAGGCAGTGATCGCTTGTTTTTCGTGGTCGGAGCCAATTAGGGCTCGTTCTATCGCTGCGAGGTCTGTCCCGATTTCTCTTCGCAAGATGTTCCGCTGCGTCTCAAAATGTAGACATACCTGGAGTGTGTGCTGTGCAGAGTGCAGTGCAGCTCCGCACTCTTGGCATCTCGGTCTGATCTTCGGCTCCTATTCGTTGCAGGCACTCCCCGAAGCAATCATGCCCAGAGAATACTTGAGTAACGCTGTAGGAAAGAGATTGTGATCCTCTATCGATCCAGGAGTTCCGATGGGGAAGGACTACGCTGACTGCCAGCTTGAGCTCAGCCCTGGATCCTCAAGCTCTTCCACTTGCCTGTTTTATGCATCTGCTCTCATTTGCTTTATTATACTTTTGAGTACATCGTATCTCGAGAGGCGGAGGTTTTGTATCCTATAGTACGTGGCAGCGTTAGCCTCCGCGATTTTGTTATATGGGATCATTTCCGCCACTGTTGGAATTGCCTCGTAAAATACAGTTCGATATTCCCGTATTACTCGAATGGCCATCCGTTTTTTGATACATCGCAGAATGATGTTCCTGTTTTTGGTCAGGTGTTGTGACCATATAGGCGATCTGTAGGTGATCGTAGAATTGATCACTGCCGTGTACAAGCTGCGTACGTTACAATTGGGTCCACAGATGTTGGGTAAAATGCGGCCCAGTAAGGCAGCAGCCCCTTCGACCTTTGGCTAGACGGTCGAAGTGCACGTCGAACCTGAGACACCTGTCCAGCGTAATTCCCAGGTATTTTAATTTGTCTTTAACCCGGATTCTTTTTGTAGAACGAGCCATGTGGGGTGTTGGTGTCGCGTGCGGGTATCCAGAGAGCTTCGGTCTTCTGGGCGGCGATCATTAATTCCAAGTCCTGAATTTTCGCGGTGATGGCTGCCACCGCCGTCTCCGTAAGTCGAAGGGTCCAGGTCCACTCCATACCCCCAGCAATTATAAATGTGTCGTTGTCGGTGTAGCAAATGACTTGCACTCTGACGGGGATGGCTTCTAGTATCTGATTGTAGCCCAAATTCCACGGGATCCGGCCAAGAACTGATCCCTGGGATAGCCCACGGATCATTTTACGGATGGATAAGTTACCGCCTGCGGAGTTCTACATTATTCGTCTATCTGAAAGATAGCTCCGGAAGTTAAACGCGTTGACACTGCCAGAGACACCCCACTCTGTGAGATTACCGAATTTGCGTGGTTGATGACACTGTCAATCGCGTTGATCGTGGACTGCCCTACTCGGAAGTTAAACTGATTGTCGGCTATATCCGGACACGATTGTAATAGGTGAGAGTTACCACTATCCCTTCTAATACCTTACCCATTTCGCCCAGGAGGTATATTGGCCTGTACGATGGGGAATCCGTAGCTTCTTCCTGGCTTCTGACTCAGAATCAACTTTGCCATTTTCCATTTTATCTGGAAAAACCCTGTTTGGAGGCATCTGTCAAAGAGTCTTCTTAATCTGTGACTTAGTTCAGGTAATACCAGCGTCAGCGCTTGCCCGGGGATGCCGTCCGGACCAGGAGCGGTGTTTTTCTTCTTCATCTTAGATAATGCTTTCTTCTTCATCTTAGCGCGAGCTAATTCCTCTTCTGTAACTGACGGAGTGGTTAGACCAGTTATTTGAGGTTCGGATAGGGGCGTCTCTTCCTGCGCATTCTAGAATAGGGCATTTAGCACATTCCCGAGAGTGGAGACGTTATTTGTGAGGCCCTTGCCCGTATTTTGCCGAGAGCAATGCGGCAGGGGCGTTCTCATGGATCCTGTGTGCTGAGGAGCTCTTCCCAAGCACGTGGTTTTGCTTCTTTTACAAGTTGTTGCATTCTAGTAACCACTCCTCTGTAAGTCTGGTACAGTTCTCCTTCTCTCGCTAGGTCTCGCTGTATCCTTCTTCTGACGCGTTGAAATCGTCTTCGTGTCCTAATGCAGTCGGTACGCGTGCCGTCTCTTTCGCCGGAACACCAATACGTTGAGTTCCTTTGGGTTGGCTTGACCAAGGGTATGGCTTCGTCGCAGATGTCCTTCAATGTACGCTGAATCAATCCACCTTTTCTTGTCGTCTCTCGGCCGCTTTAGTTGGAGGGGCGGGCCAAGCTGCAACTCGGGCAGCTGCTATTAAGAAACCTTCATTAATTTTACGTAGCAAATCTGTTCGGTGGAGGTAGTATTTTCTGTTCTTCGATTTCTGGATGTCTTGAGCGCTGTGGGTGTCGCCTGTTGGCGATCTGTGTCAGCAAATGCAAATACTGATATACACGTAGTCGCTGAGTGTTTCTGTCTCTCCTAGAACTTTCCAGTCGGTGACTTTGTTGGCTATTGTTGGGAATGCCTACGACAGGTCTACTATCGACCCTTCCTGCCAGCGGATGCATGTTTCTTTTCTTTTCCTTAAGTGTAGCTGCAGTCCCTGGGGATTTGAGTTTCCCTATAATCTGCATTTAACATATTAAGGTTGGTATTGATTGTTTTAATGGTGGTTTGTGTAAGTTTTTGATCTTGATTTGAGTTTTTGCAGGAAAAAAACTTTCAAAAACCTGCAGTGACTTGGTGTGTAGATTCATGTTGGTATGTGTTTTGTTGCTGTTATCTGTTGAGTGTTGCATGCATTGGAAGATTTGTCCTTATTTTCAGTGGGATTTTGTCTATTTGATAGTCTCCGGTGGTCCTGATTAGGTGATTTTCGTGATTGGCATGGTAGGCGTTTGTAATTGAGTTGTGTATGAAGTCTTTGTTGTTGGTATGTTGGCTAGTTGATGTAATATTTTTATGGTAGTACCATAGGATTTGTTTAGTATTATTCTCAAAAATTTATTTTGCATCTTTAAAACTTTATTTATATGATTTTTGGCAGCAGCCGCCCAGATTTGATGTCCCTTGGTAATGACGGGTCCAACACAGGTTTTGTATAAGTTTATCTTAATGTTTGTTTTTAATTTACTATTTTTGGAGATTAATGTATATAATCTGATAAGAGCGGAGTGTGCAAGATTTGTGCGTTTGTGTATGGCCGGGGCTCTGGTAATTATGGAATCAAGAATGACACCAAGATACTTGGCTGTGTTAGTCTATGGAATGTTGTCCTTCTATTGTGATGTGATTCGGCGTGTAATTTCTCTTATTGTTAAAGGTAATCGCTTCAGTTTTATCAGGGTTTACTGTGAATTCCCATTTCTTGAAGTAATCTATTATAGTGTTAATATGATTTTGTTGGTATATTATAGCTTGGTTCGGACTCCAAGGCATAAATTCCTGCATCGTCTGCATAAATTGCTTTGTGTGTGTTTTGTGACGTTGAGAAGTCGTTGATATATATAGTGAAAAAGAGTGGGCCGAGAATGAAACCTTGGGGCACTGCTCCAGCAGTAATTGTTTTTGTGGATGATCTGGTGTCATTTAATGATACGAAGAATTTCCTATCAGATAAGTAATTTGCGATTGTGTTTAAAATAGAAGCGGGGGTATTTATATCGTGTAGTTTGGTAATGAGAGCAGTGTGCTGTACGGAATCAAAGGCTTTTTGGATATCCAGTAGTAAGAGTTGAGTGGTCCGGTTTTTATTTCTTTCTATTATGATGTGTTCTGTAACTCGTTGTAGTTGGTGAATTGTTGTGTGATTACGTCTGAAGCCAAATTGATGTGGTGCAGTTATGTTGTTTTTGTCGAGATGTGTTATGAAGTGTTGACATATGATTCTTTCCATCAGTTTTCCAAGGATGTTTAGAAGATTGATGGGTCGGTTGTTGGCTAGGTTTGAGAAAGGCTTTCCGGGTTTAGGTGTAGGAATGACTTTAGCTATTTTCCAGCCTGTAGGAAAGTATGAGAGCTTAAAACAGGCTTTAAAAATGTAAGAGATTTGTACTATGGATTTTACGGCTAGATTTTTCAGTTTTGCGGTAGTGATCTTATCCGGTCCGGGAGCTTCATTGTATGGGAGTTGTTTGATGAGTTGGCTGATTTGTTTGGGCGTGCAATTTAGATTATGTTGAGTTATTTTGATGTATTTTAGATTATTTTGAGGTATTTTGATGTATTTTTGTTGAAGAGTGTGATTTTTTATTGGATTTGGTGTTCTATGAAAGAATGGGTATTGTAGGCGTTTATGCGAATCGATTCAAAGTTCGTAACTACCTCTTCAGTTTTTTCTTTGCTGTGTAAAGTTGTGTGTGTCATCATGTATTTTGGTATTTTGTTTTTCGTTCCACCGGTGATTTTGTAAGTTTGCCACAAGATTGGATATGTATTTTTCATGTCGGAAAGTTTCTGTTGCAATGTCTTGTTTTTGATTTTTTGCTGAATGTGATTGGTGAGAATATTTCTGAGCAGTTTATAAACGAGGTTTTCTGTTTTCTGATATTTTCTTCTAATATAGTTTCTTACCTTGGTGGTGTCTGTGAGTGTTGAGTCCATGATTTTGTTAATTTTGTATGTTGCACCCATTTCTGTGGAGTTGCGGTATGCATTAAGTATGTGACGAGTAAATTTCTGTGTCTATATCTCATGTGTTTGTTAGGATCGGCTTTATGTTAATTTTATTACATAGTTTTTTGTATGTAGTCCAGTCGATGCGTGGACTTTTTTGTTGCTTTATGCTTGTGTATTTTCAGTTCTATAGGGAGGTGATTTGATGGCAGGTCGTCTATTGTTTGGCATTCATAGAGGTGAGGAATATTCGGGAGAAAAATATCGATGTTAGAAGGAGAGCAGTTAGGTTGTCTATGTGTATATGTTATTCTATGTATAATCTGGTAGTTGTGTAATTCTGTGCGTTTTTTGACTGTGGAGCCATTTTCGTTTCCCTTGGCGTTGTTCCACATGCTGTGTTTAGAAATCTCCACCAATGAGAAAGAGGCCGGAGCTGTGTGGAGGAATAACATTGTCTAGGTCTATCTGATTTATTCTATTGTTTGGAGGAATATGTTGCGCCAGTAATGATGGTGGGTGTAGTTTTTAGTCTTATAGTGAAGATTTCAATGTTGGTGGAGTTTGGTTATGGGATATCTTCTGTAGGTATGCCGGTGCGGGTAGCTATTACTAAATCTCCAGTGGGTGTTCTTTGAGTGGAAATTGGGCGGTCTTGTCTGTAGATAGTATAATGTGTTAATTTGAATATATGTTATGATCTATTAGGAACTTTTGTAGGATTTTACTTCTAACGCTTGTAGCGTTCCATAAGGTTAATTTTAGAGTTTGTCAATGGCTGTCCATTTTCGAGTTCTTTAACTATTTTTATGGTGGCTTTGACTATCTAAGTCTATCTAAGTTATTGTTGCAATTTAAATAATATTTTTGGATTAATGTAATAATTTGGAGGAAAGGATCAAGGTCTGCGTATTTTATTTGGTCAATTTGCGCTGTAGTATCCAGATTTTTGTTTAAACGTGTCGGTTGATTATGTTTTTGTTGTGGTGTAGCTGCTTGTGGATATGTTAATCTATGTCTGGATTCGTGTGTCTGCTGAGTAGGGGGGAAAGTGAAGGGAAATTTGATTTGAGGGAGGGATGGAAATTGTTGTGGTTGAGGTACGGTATATGACAGTTGGACAATTGTTAGTATCTTGTTGGCATAGGTGTTCTTTTCTTTTTTTGCAAGATAGGTTAATAGCGCTGGATGGCTTCCTTTGCAGTTTGCACAAGTGGTTGGAATTTCTGGAGTTTTGGAACAGTTTCTAGAGTCATGTAATCCGGCACATTTTACACAAACTGCTTTTTTGTTGCAATCCGCCGACTTTTGTCTATGGACTTGACAGCGGAAACATTGTACAACGGGTGTTTTCGATTCATATTTTTCCCAATATATTTTGATACTTTTTATATATCGTATGTGATTTATTTGAGTTATTGAGGTCCCTGGTGCGAATGTTACTTGGGAAATTGGGAATGTTACTTGGGAATTTTGTGTCGGTGAGTATTTCGGTGCAGTGTAGTGGTTTTAGTCCCTGATTCTGTATGCTATTGATGATTCTTTCTTCGGGTAATTTAATGAGACCCTTGAGGACAGCAGTGGTAGATTTCAGTGTTTATGGTACAAGTGTGATATTCTATATTTTCCTTTATACAGATATTTTTAAAGTCTGTGAAGTCTGTTAGGTTTGTAAACATTATTTTTAAATTCTGATTAGTGAATTTAACTTGATAAATATTTTTGTACTTGTCCTTGAGGGCGTCCAGTAGTCTTGCGTGGTTTATTTTACCGTGGATGTAAATGGGAAGGGATTTAGGATTTAACGGTTTTGTCGGTATTGTCTTTGTCTTTGCTGTGGTTTGTTCTCGTATATGGTCGTTAATTTGTGGTGGTCGTTAATTGGGCAATTTGCAAAAACACTGAATCTATTTTGTGTCGATATGTTTGGTTTTATGGAGTCCATACTTTCTGTTTTGTTTATCTTGGTGACTGGTAGTGAATGTGATAGTGAGGTAGATCTCCTCGTTGCCATGATCCGGTTTTTTTCTTCTTTGATACTTTTTGTTTTGGGCGCTGTGGCCCATTTGATGGGTTTCTTTTTGGAGGAGGTGGCTTGTTTTGAAATGACCTGATCCCCAGTCAGATTACCAGGAGTGATAATTTTCTTGGGTCTCCACACTTTTCTCGTTAATTCTTATCATATTGATCGAATATGAACTCTCTGCGTATGATTTTGAACTTACCTTAATACTGAAGTGTATGATTATATAAACTGTATGAACTCGGAATAACTGTGCTAATCTCGATATGTGAACAGTCGCTAGCGCGATATACACACGATGAAGGTTCAACTTGTGAGCTGATGCATCTGTGAGCGCCGCCTCTATTTAAGAGACGGAGGCTGGTCGCTATGAAAAGCTACGATATGCTTTTGGCGTTGAAGTCCCGCATTATTCGGAAGTACCAACTGGTAAGTGGAGCTATCAGGTTATCGAGGAACTTTTCGAAGACTATGAGAGGCCAGCTTGGAGGGGCGTATACTCCCACAACTACCAATGCCGGCTATGCTACAGTTACAAAGCCTCTACCTTGAAACAGGAATCTAAGACATGGAGAGTTATTTGATCCGCCTTTGATTAATGTAACAGACCCGAATTTGTCGCATGCCAGTTAGAGTGATCCGGGACCGTGTGTGGTTCGAAGACTACTGCTAGCCCAGTCCCACACTCGGCCATCGTTGCATGAGGATGTCATGTGCTCTGGCCGCATGGTTGACATTGGCTAGGAGTAAAGAGATGTCCCTTAGAGCCATTACGGACATCCATAGCCTCCTCTTGGCCGCATACCTTTTCACTTGACAGGATTGTTCCATCTTTTTGGACTTCTTCCGATGTACCCTGATTTGGTTTATTAGCCCGTGATGGGATTGGGTGGAAATCTTCCGTTTGGCTGGACCTATCCTTGACGCTGTAACATCGTCCTGTTTCCTGTGAGATTCATGAGCAGCTTTGTCTCCCAGCCGGTGATCTGTCTGCTTGTTTTGATCGGCACACGGTAAGCATTTCGGAGGGGCGGAAAAATTTCTAGGGAAGACCCTGTTCACGACAGGTGAAGCATCGTCCACTCTGTTCATGGTGGACGAGCATTGTTGCTTTACACGACCGGTTTCAGGACAGCGGTAACATTGCAAGGGGCGAGCAGGGAAGATTTCTACCCTCGCCAAGACACAGCCGTCATTTAGCCTTCCTGCTAAGACGATATTTTTCGCGGCTGTTGCTGAGCATTGCTACCACATGGAGCCCATACTTGTGGAAGAGCGATGGCGGATTTCTCCCTGTTTGATTTCCGCAATGTCGCAACCACCGGTAGCAGATATTGCAGCTGCAATTTCAGTCGGCTTAATTGAGTCGTCCAAGCCACTGACTCTGATTCCTGCTTTTTTAACAGGGCGAGAGGTCTTAATCTCCTCTTCTCCCTCAAACAGGGCGCGTAATCGGCGAGGTTGTTCGCCTTTGTAGCATTATTTTCTCCTGAAATTTCTAGAATCAGACCACCCATGATTGATCTTCGGTCTGTGATACTTGCCTCCTGAAGGTTAATTAATTTTCCTTGGGTGTGAACATAATCTGTACGTATGTCTTTCGGTTCCCAGGGGCGACTGTCATCGTGGCCGCAGCTCTCCTGGGGGATCGGACTTGACTCGTTGTACGTGGTTTGGATTGTTCGCCTTTAAGGTTCGCTTTTTCTTACTGTTGTCCGGATCAGGCTGCTTCCTGGGCGTCGATTTCTCTGCTTGCGTGAGACATTCGGATTTGAAGGGAACCTACCTTGTTTTTAGATGTTGTGACCCTCGGGTTTGGCTCTGTGTGGGATTGCTCTGTCGATCGAGATTCATGGAGCCTACCGCTGCGGACTTCTTCTCTCAGTGCAGCGAGGTCGTCAGCAAGAGTTCTGACAGTGACAATATGCATCAGGAGTGCGATGTCTTCGGAGTGTGCTGGGTCTCCATTTGTGCTTGATCTGGTTGTGATTGTTGGTCCTACCGACTTGGGAGGGGTTGGGCACATTTGCCATTAAGCGGAGAGATTCCGCGGGGCCGCTTTCTACAGATTAGACTTGGAAGGGGGGTTTCCTTGCGGCGCTTGTGCATTTCCCTCTAGTTTCGCACACTTAATTTCCAGATCGTGCTCTCAACTGGATGTTCTCTTGTTCGACGGCTGTCTCGTTTCCTACGGATGGGTTCCTTTTGTCACGCAGACCCGTGATTTTTCCACCGCTTCTCTGATGTACCGTACATATGTCCCTGTTAGATTGCCGGAGGCGGAGGCAACTTCCTCCACTGTCTTCGTGCAATCCAAAATCATAGCTGTTAGGTTTGCTGATGGCAGATGTCTGAGTTCTGCCGCTCATCTGTTGGCAATAGTTTGGCCGCTTTAGAGGGGGGAGGTGCTTAGACAGCTGAATTGAGGAAATATTCTTCTTCTTCGTCTTCGTCGCTTATATTTCTGAAGTCGGACGTAAGCCTTTTTTTGGAGTTCGATTCCTCTGTTGGACTCGGGCGTCCTCTCTTGGTACTTCTTGGTTTAGGCATTATTTTCTTCTTCCCTCTGGGAGCCTGGTAACTTCCCTCAGACTCAGTATCCACTTCCGTCGAAGAAATGATGGCGGTCTTGTTATCCTTTTTACGTATTTCAGTTGCTTTCTTAAAAGCAGAGCAGGCCTGCCCGATGACGATGCAGAGGGGTTGCGACGCTATACCGACCTCTCCTCCGACACTCCCTGAACCAGTAATTTCATTTCTTTTATTTTTTACTTCCATATTTTTTTTTTTTTTTTTTTTTTTTTGATAGATACGTTCTTCCCAGTTGCACTCTGTACGCACGACCTGGCAGGTCCGTCCTGCGCGTAGTTTCTTTGCAGCTATCCGGTGGCGACTCAAAGGGGACCTACTCGCTCATCCCCGCTGCAGGTCTGGAGGTTCCGGAATCTCCTGTACCAGTACCTTTTTTCCGTTTTTCTTGTCCGTCGTGATTTTTTGTTGGGGATGGTCTACTGGCAATTCAATACGGGCACCGAACGTTCGCGCAAAGGCGCATACGTGAAATGCGCACACAGATTGGTCGTATTGTAGCGCGTTACGGGTGTGTTCTCGGGTTGTTCGTGTTAACAACGCTTATGCGGAGTGTGCGCATTGTACACTGTCGTCCACACCGCACCACAATTATGTGCACACTCTCGCCACACTCATCCTTCCATACAAACATTATGTATATTCATTCCACAATATATAATTATCTATGGTAACCACATTTCATACACTGTTTTTCAATGCAAACTGCAAGAGAATAATGCGCTTCTTTCTCCGTACTTTGTTAACTACGAGGTTCGTCGTAGCTATGTTATCATTGTGTAAATTATCAATTTACGAGAAAACTTTAGAAAAGTAGATTGTTGCCATTATCAATTTTTATCACATTAGTGATTTTTCCGATTTGCTTGTTTATTTATGTTAATATATTAAAATTATATATTGAATGTATTAAATTGTTATAATTTAAACAATCACTATCTAAGCTAACAGAACACCACTACTTTAAGAATATAGCTTCTATCTGATAAAATTTTACTTCATATCAGTTTGAAACTTTCAAAGTGGGATTTAAGCTACTTTCGAAATGAAAACTTTTATCATTCTAATAACCAGATAGTTTTTTTTATACAAAATCTTAGTGATTTTAAATATATTAGTTACAATTTGTTTAAAAATTCGACCGAAACGAAGTTGGAATGTAATTTTGGTTGATTCTGACAGCGATTAATAATCAAGATTACAGAAATATTTTACAATTTTTTAATGTTTCAATAAAACAAAAGATATCTTACATATATAATGCATGTAATGTTTTCTTTAACCAAGTGCGTATATATGCCACTTATTTTCTAAATACCATCCTATTTGATTAAACATAGAAAATAAAAGTTAACATAGCAATAATTATATCAAACATGTTCCTTTAGATTATACGCGTTATGCGAGAAAAATTTCCGTACAGCACGCGAATTCATACAGCGCGGAACGAATTACCGCGTTAAACGGGAGTCTACTATATACATGTAACTTCCGTGTATACAGTGCGAGTCTTCCTAAATTTTTGAAGTTACATTTTTCTACAGGCTGTATTATCATAAAAAAGTGATGGAAATTAAAAGACAGCTTGTATAAAAATGTGCGGAGATTAAGATCTTATAGCCCAGGCAAGAAATAATTGACGAAAAAATTAATACGTATGCGACACAAATTGCTGGAAATATGTATATTTTTTTAACATGTACACTGTGAGGGCAGTGAAATAGTATTTTGCAAATAGAAAAAAATTCTTGTTTTTGAACGGCTAGTCTAAATATTATAGAAAATTATTGGGGGAATTTGACGAGGGCCGTATATCGAAATGGAAGAAGTATTAATGAATTTAAAAAGTTTATTGTGGAGGAGTGGACAAAATTAAGCCAAAGAAATCATGAAAAAACTATGTAAATCTTTGCCTCAAAGATTGGCTACCGTTATTAAATGCAGAGAGGGTCAACTAAATGTTGACTCGCGTCCGGTTATGGTTGGAACTGAATCAAATGATTTGTCTGCCCAAGCTTAATTTCGTACAAATGCTTTGAAATGGGGCATTTCCTGTAATTAATTCCAAAACCGGAATTAATATCCGATTCTAATTTATAAATTTTTAGAAGCGAATCTGTATTTCTATCATATCTGCGTATCTATTATCTCTCGCGTCTAACGTCTATCTCTGGCGCGATATATGTATTATATCGCCGTATCTATTCGTACTTTTCGCGTCTATTTGCGACTGCCATCTATTTGACTTCTCGACTGACGGCGGGCCTATTTTAGACTGTGACTATCAAGTTGGAGCCAACGAATTTAAAGTGCGGGCTGTTCGATTGCCCCGACCAAAATGAATTTACGTAGCATTAATTCGAATATTGTGTGATGATCCGACGTTAACCACTTTCGGAAACGCGAAACAATTCAAGTCAACTGAGTTTGACAACAAAAGATACTAACTGTGATCGTGCGTGGCGGCCGTTAGGACATTTTACCAGCATGAAAAAGTGGACGAACGTTACCCTTAGTCACAAATGTTCTGAGTATAGATTCTTCACGCTGATAAGAAATCTTGAATTAGAAAGTTATATTTTGATTACGGTTATTATAACAGCATCGCAATTCGACGGAAAATGCTTCGACTACGGTTTTTCGTTTATTGAACCTATTTGAGCTTCAACATTAAAGGTATTAGACAATTATCAAACTTGTTTCTTTTGCTCCTATCCGTTGTTTTTCACATAATATACTATTATTCTGACCTGCTAAATATCATATTTTTCTTTTTCTTTTTTTAATAACACAGAATATATTGCGAAAAGGGAAAGATTTCATAAATCTGTTTATTTTGTTTAATAAGAAGAAATTTAATAATTTACAGAGTGTGCTATTTTTTTTATCCCGAGATGTAAGTAAAGTTGAATGATACTTAATGAAAGGTGAGTATTTAAGGTGTAAAAGAGAGAGATCAAGCATTGTAGTCAGGATCATTATTCTTTTCTTTTTCTTTCTCCTTTCTCACGAAGAAGAGAAAATGCAAAAAATAAAGGAAATGCAGGATTCGCCTGAGGTGCTATTGTGCGACATACCAACTAAAAAACTCTCTTCATTCGCTTCGTGTGGATCAAATCGTTCCCCTTCCCTCGTTTTCTGATTTTTTGTGTTTTCTGATTAGTAGATGATTCGGTAAGTAGATCATTATTATGAATCACTTTTATAACCATATATAAATGTAATGGTAGGTTTCGAAATATTCGTAAAATTTAGATTATTAAAAAAATATTGTCAAGAAAAGTATATATAATAATACATAATTGCCCGCTCTATAGATATCTATATATATCTATATATCTATATATCTATATCTATATATATATATATATATATATATATATATATATATATATATATATCTGTTTATGTACTGTGTGGAACAGAGATAAAAAGACAGCATCTTGGACATTAGTAGCAAAGTGAATAATTCCCTTTTCCATTCATCATTTTTCTGTATCGCACAAGTTTGTTTGTTTATGACATTTTTGGCAAATTTTCAATAAATGTTCGTATTTAACATTATACTGAAATTGCCCAAAACAACCAATCAAAAATGGATTTCTGCATCCTCAATCTATAAAGAATTTAATTTTAAGTCCAATTATAAGTTCAATTATAATTTAGTCGAAAGTGAGTTCGGCTTGGATTAGACTTTTAATATAGTGGGGATGCAGGTAAGCATATTTTTGCAAATATTTCGGAAACTTAAATCGATCGTTTATTATATTCATAAGAAAAAGTTCAGAATGATGATCTTGACAATTTCAAGATCATTGAATTCTCAATGTTAGTTTTTTTTTAAACAAATATACTTTTTATCAATACTTTTGACGTAACAATTTTTATTGCATGAAGAAAATATTTGGGTTTAAAAAATTACTTAGCAATATTTCTTCAGAAAAGAAATTATTAAAAGTAAAATTCATATAGAACTAAAATGACTAAAAGATTCCACGAAGATTAATATTTTACATAAAAGTAATGAATCTTACTTTTGTCTAATTAAAGAAGAAATTCTCGCTTATGGCATATGCATTGTATGACAAAAGTATATCAATTTCCTTACATATACCGTACATTCTCCACAGCCTATTTTCGTAACTCTTCAGAAGAGATCGATATCTTCTAACACGCAAACAAACTTCTTTTCCCATTCTCTTATCCTTTCTTTTATTTTATTGAATTTATACGAATTTGAATAAACATAAAAAATAATATTATTTAATGTATTTTATTATATTCTCAAAAGACAAACATTAACTTCTGGAAATAATTGCTTAATATTCTCTTCACTTCTGTTATTACACAACTAATAATAAAAATAACAAAAACGATTTATTAGAGTTATTTACATTTATTACGATTAAAGGAAATAAATAAGCAAATACAGAATTAATCTAAAATACATAAAAAACTGATAGTCTACGTGTTACATTGAAATTTTAATGAAATGCTTTGCACATCAATTTTATTAGTCAAATAAATCTATCAAATCCCAATTAGATAAATCCCATTTTTTGAAAGCATTAAAATTTTACTCAACTTTTATTCGGTTCATGTAGTGCAAACAATCATTTTTTGTATTATAAACCAAATACTAAAAATCAAATTCTCAAGTTTAATATAGTATCATTTCTTATGTGATCAATCATGATTAATCCAACTTTTTGGGGATGAACGGGATGCTGAGAAGATTTAGGAAGTATGTAGTGAGGAAAAGGCTGACCGTAAATCTACGGCGCTGGTCTCCGAAAGAGGCAGAGGAAGAGGTAGGAGGAGAGAATAGTAGTGGGGGGAAGAGGAACTGGAGAAGGTTAAGGAGATGAATTATTTGGGCTACACAGTGGAAAAGAATGGAAAAGCAGTGAAACACATACAGGAAAGGATAAGAAAAGCGGCGGTGGCGAAGAAAAGAACGTGGCACATTGGAGAAAGGTTGAAGAAGGATAAAGAAGTTCGTGGCCTTAGTGGAGAGTGTTGCAATGTACGGGGCAGGAATTTGGGGCTGGAATGATGAAGGAAGGTTGGACATTATCAATAGGAGATATATGAAGTGGATTCTAGGGTTGGACAAGGTCACACCAAACTACATCTTGAGAGAAGAGACAAGCGGAGGAAATACGAACGAAAGCAGTGAGGGTGAGCGTTCAAATATGAAGAAGTTCAAATAGCAAGAAGTTTAGACAAGAAGTTGGTGAGAGAATGCATAAGGGAGATGGAAAGGCAGAGAAGGCGGAAAAAGCTATGTAGGTGGGAAGAAAGAAGAAGAAGATAAAGGGGGAGATTGAGAATCAGTGAGGACTGGTTTGGAACAGTTCGAGAGGAAGAAGAAGGAAAAACAGAGGGAGTTGCAAAGAGAGCAAAAAAAGGATAGAAGAGGTGAAAAGGGTGAGCAGGAGAAAAAAGATCGAAGAGTCGAAGTTCAACGTACACTACAAAGAAATTGCAACGAAAGAAAGGCCAGGATACCTGAAGCGGAGGATGAGAAAGGAAGAAAGGAGCCTGATAGTGAGGTTCAGATGCGGCAATGAAATTAAAGGAAGGCCACACTGGAAAGAGGAGGAAGATAAAAAGTGCAGAATATGCAAAGAGGAAGAGGAGACATTAGAGCATGTGATAGGAAGAGGTGCGGCCACGAGAGGAAACTTGAAAGTAAAAGAAGTGCTGAGGGGGACCGGGAAAGGGTTAGAGCAAATGAAGAGAATACAGCGGGAAAGAAAAGGGAGAAACACAGAAGAACAGGTGGATGGGAGTAGGATAGAGGGATTGGGAGGAATAGACATACAAAGAAACGCAGAAGGGCGGAGGGAGAAAGACTGAAGAAAAAGGAGCAAGACAATCAAAGCAACCAAAGACAAAGCAACAGTAGAAGACAGTAGAAAGTTTTTTTCACATTGTAGTAGCTTTTACCTTTTGTTTTACTTTTACTTTTTACTTTTACTTTTACTTATAGTTCCTACAAGAAGATGAGCAAAAGACAAATTAGATCCATAAGACGTAAGCTATAGAAGTAGAAAATAAGCTATAGAAGTAAGCTATAGAAGTAGAAAATAAGAGAGATGTAAACTCATTGTAAACCGGAAGCCATCCTAAGCCGCCTAGGAAAGGATTATATGTAAATAAATAAATTAATCCAACTTTTAAAAATATCATTCTTGCGGAAGTAGGAAACACATAGAATAACACAATGAGTCACAGAATGATTCAAATATTGTAAATACACCATGTAAGAGATATGTCTAAAATATATTTATTTGTTTATTAATTTATGTTCATTATATTTATATTTATATAATATTTATTAATTTATATCATTTTTTGTTATATACAAATTTTGTATCAAATACATGTTTGCAATAAATATTTTGTAATTAGAATATGACAATCACAACGGATGTATTTCAATACAATACAAATGAAATCTTCAAACGTTTTGTGTAACATATAATATGTATACATATGTATATATACATACATCATGCAATAGACACTCGCAAGTATCTCAAAATTCTCAGGATTATCGAAAAAATCGGGATTCCTGAGAAAATCGATATTCTCAAGATTTTTGACGTTCTTGAAAACTATAAAATTATAAAAGATAAAATATAGAAGAGAAATAATAATTATGTAATAAATATAATAATTTATTTTAAATTTTCGTACAGGAAAGCCAATTCTTCAACATTCTTTGACAGCAATCCCGAAATATCTCGAAAGTATCTCAAAATTTTCGGGAATCTCGTAATATGAGATATTTTTTGGAATCTGACCTGATCTCGAAATAAATTTTCGAGATCCGATCAGACCCGATTCATATTTTCGGTTTTCACGCATAGTTGGAGCGTTAATATATAACCCATAACATAACCCATAATGGTTGAATAATTTAAATGTGTTTACTTAAAAAAGTTTTGAAAAAGCGGAAAAAACGTCGAGACACTTGGAGTGACACTGATAATAATTTCATCTTTTTGTATGTTTCTTTCACCATCGATTGAATTGTTTTCACATTCGCAACATGAGAAACCGTGCATTGACCCTCGCAAAATGCACGTGCTGTCACTCATTTTTACTATCTCTTTCCACATTTTGTCATAAATTCAAAAACATATATACAAGCAGTTATATAGTTGGCAACCGATCGATTGAAACGCAGTCGAGCCTTGGAGTTTATAGGAGAGTGACGTGCTTCAAGAACGAAGATTGCGTATTCAATGAAAGGAAGTTTTGGCGAACTTCAGATTCAACGCTTTGAATATCAGTTAGAAATCATGCTCTTTAATATAATCTCCAGGTAATTTTTTTTTATTGTTTAGAAGATGGGAAGCCTACTTTTGAACTTTAAATCATATACGGACTAGGGACGGTTGTGCAGATGCACGTTCGAGCTAATGGATGATAAAGAACCACCTTTTTCATAGAATAGTTTATTAGCAAATGGATTATACATAACTTATTTCCTGTTTTCCTTCCTCAATTAGTCGATTAACAATGATGTCGATTAAATTCGTAGCTTAATAATATAGCTATAGCTTAGTAGTGCGATGACTTGATTGCGTGAGTTGCACGAAATGTACGAAATCAACGTAATGACGAAATTTTTGAAATCTCTCAAACTGAAGAAAATCATCCAAATAGATGAAAATTGAATTGCTCTCTGCACGCGAGTTTGCTTTAAACGAATTTGCCGGCGCTGCTAGCCAATCACTTTCACATATGGGCGGTTAATTACCCAAAACCAATGTTGAGGAAAAAATTAATCAACGATTAACGATTAACGATTTTTCCAATAATCTCTAACCGCAATTAACGATTACAATCCAACTTTAGTTGTTAATAACAAATAACGATAATTGATGAAATTATAATCAAATTCAGTTGACAATTCTAGTATATTTGATAAATTTTTAAACTCAACATTCTCAGAATCAAAACTAAAATTAAAAAAATTTTGTTCTATTTATTTTTTTATAAAAAAACGACGTCATGCCAGCTTTCACTTATTGTTCACCCAAACTCTGTTTCGTATGCAAAGTCATACGAAATTATTTTCTTATCACGTAGATAATCAGGGTAAGTCTGGTAACGTGACGACATGAAATACATCATAAAATATTTGTTGTACGAAAATGTTCAGATATAAGTTGCATGGCTTCCAGGGGAACGTATAGTATTGTAATCAGTTTTATATTATTTTGCTTTTTTTATCAAGATCTTAACTTCTATCTGAACATTTTTTCGTACAACAAATAAAGCTCATTTTATGAGTTATTTGACGCCACGTTACGAGACTCATCCTGTATGAATGATTAGCATATTGTATTGATGCCAATAGTTTTATTGTTAACTGCAGAGTCATTTAGAAAGTTATTTACATATTCATTTATTTTTATTTAATATCGTAACCACACGTCATATAACGCTTTTATGTTGTAAAGAGAGAGAATGTGTAAAAGTACTGTGATAATCTTGTTGAACAAAATAGTCGTGCTTTTTACATATATTTTTAGGACGTGAAAACAAAGCTATTCTGTTACAGCAAAATTTTCGAAATAACTTGTTGACGTGTGATGTCCTCATAGAGTTTGGCAAGCCTTGTTTTAATTATTTTCTATTGACGTGCATATGACGAGAAAAACAAGAAAAAAATTAGTGCTCGTATCCCTTGAAAAGAAAAAAAAAAATCTAATATAATATTTTCCCTACATTGTGGATTGTTTCATTCGTTATACTATTCTTAAGTTGCAGATATTGAAGCAAATTAAAGAGAGAATATTGCTTCATACAGTCAATAGTTTAATATTAAATTTTGAATACATTATATATGTTATACTTTGCATATGTCATGCGTTATATATGTAGTATAACGTATCAAATCTTCAAATTTATATTTTCAAAGTTTCCATAAATACAGGTATTGTTTTATTTATGGGAAATTGGAAGATACAAACATTATAATCAATGATGAAACCTTACAGTCAATATGAACTTTCAAAAATTTATTTAATTAATTCATGTTATTAATATTTATACGTATTTAGATGAACCTGTAACTGTACTCGATTATTGCAAATGCAAAAAAAAAAACAAATCAATGTATGCATTACATAAAATACAGTAATTATATTTTATTATGAAAAACAAGTAAGTATTGAACAAATAAATTTTATTAATACACTTTATAAATCAAACAACAACATATTCTATTATAGTCCGTCACTAATATGAAGCTCATAAAATTTGCAGAATTCTATTGAAACGACTGCATTAGAGTAAAATACGAGAAAGACGCACTTATCATCTAAAATAAAAGAGATTTTAATAAATTGAAATTAAACGATATTTATATTATGAAGTACTAGAAATATTACCGTCAAAAAGCCTTCGTAACACGGAACGAATATACCAGAAAGATTAAACTCATATTGTTGCAAACTTTTTAACATGACCAACAATAATAGCTTTTGCGCTTTTAACGGAATAGAGTACCATGTAGAATCGTATCTGTATATTATTGTACATGTCAATTGATATATTGTAACAAAATATAGTCAGGAGTATAACTGAGATAATAGCTATACATTTTACGTAAATCGTTTCACATTACCGTTCATTTTAAACTGTGCAAAAAAAGAATGCAATTTTTGCAATTTAAATAATTTCAATAATTTTTCATAATTGCGAATATTTTTTATTTTCTGTGACGAGAAATAATTAGTTTCGTTCTAAATCGTATTAATAGGACTGTTTATATGTACATAAACATATCTACATTGATTTATTACATCGAATGAATAGTTAGTGACGCTGATCAAAGATTTCAATCAGATTTCTGTGTAATTTCTAAATCTAGTTATCTGAATGTGAAAGTATTGAAAGGTAATCATAATCATTTTTAAATAATGTATAACATAATTTATGTTTATTTTGATGATATATAATAAATTTTATTATTAACATTTAGGAAGCGAATGACCTCACGGATGTTGATGCCCTCGAATAATGTTGTCAAGATCAACATTCTGAACCAATTTTTCCCCACACATGTTACTGTCGTTCAGTTTTAGTTTCCGAGAACTGACAAAAATAATTTTGTCATTTTATATTATATGTTATTTCTATCGTTTTGAATATATTTGTTATATTTATTAACCCGTATATTTATTAATATATACTAATACTATAAATACAGGCTTGAGTGTTAAATTTAGGATAGATTTGATCCAATATTGATCACTTTAACAGAACACTGTCATTAGTATAACTATTGAATAATAACACAACTGCAATTCATATTAAACTTTATATTATATTATCATGATTCGAAATTGGCTGCACCTCAGCCATAATGTTAAAAAATGCAACCATCCAATTTTTAATTACATTGACATTGAAAAAATTAATTGGGTAGCCTACATAATGTGTTTTGCGAGTTCTACATCGTGAAACGTTTGCTCGAGTTTTCCGCCACATTTCTATATTTTATGTGTGTATTGTTCTATATATATGTGTATTACTGTTTGTATCATTCAAAATTTATGTTATTATTAACAACTAAATGAATTTACTTCTTATATTCTGCTTAAGCTATTAGTACTGGCATTTAAAATTTACACCTAATCCTAGCTTATATTCATAGTTTTAATTAATACAAACATAGTCCAAACGTTAGAGATGCATACGATATAGAATGGAATGGCAAGAATACTTTAGCGAATATCTTTGAACTAAAGCTAAGTGGCGATAACATGTATAGGAAAAAGTATGTATATTGTCCAGAAATGCTTCTGATAATACATTTTGAAATCATCAAAATCCGTGTAATTGTCGCTTTGTAAATAATTGCCAATTTTATATCTTTTATATTGATTTAATTGGTTTTTATCTCAATTATTATATAAACATATATAAAAGAAATAAATTATTTCTTTCTTAATTAGTAAGATCTGCAACATAATTTTCAAATTTTTAAATATACGATAATTTTACTATTATCATATATTTTATTATTGCCAATAAAAATGAAAATGAGAAAAATGATATTTTTCTTTAATTCAATTTTCTTTTCTTATATAATTGCGGAAGAATAGTTAGTATTAAATGTGTTGGTTAATTGGAGATTCTGGACAATCGGATAATAATTAGAACTACATCTAAAGTTTCTAAACAAGTCTTGATTGAAAAAGGATTCAAAATCGATGGAACAAAATTTATTCCAATGATTCTATATAGAGTATTCGAAACTGTGTCATGAAATCTGAAAGGTCATAGAGTAAATACTAGTAAGTACAGAAAAAGAAATATTTAATTACTTAAAATATTGTGCAATATTTTTGTTACAAACGACTGAAAAACATTCGCAATTTGAAAAAATTGTTTATATTGATTTCAATTATTTAAAATGTTTATATTATATTCATGCATTATACATCTTATTATTAATTGCACTAAAGACATATTTGGAAAAGAAATCGATGATTAATGTCTCAGTTATTCTCTTCATTATGATCATACTATTTACCTAAAAATTAGAAGTACTTATCACAAAAAGCTGATTTAAACTTACAATTCGATAAATATATCTACACTAGCATCTATTACTAATTGCCCACTGTGGTTATTTAGGAACATGATGACCAAGTAAACAACAACAAATACAACACATACGAAAATTTCCACTTTATCGTTTACAGATGTCACTGATTTTGATAACTAAACGAAAAGAATTTCTAAGTTAATTCCTCAGCGACATACGTAGCAACATACGTACATATGTAGCAGTCTTTATATGAATACGTGATGTTATATTGCCTAACATATTTGTTAGGTTAGATTCATATTAACTTGTTAACAAACTAGAAATATTTTGATACAATTGCTTATTTTTCAGTTTGATTTTTTCTATTTTATTCCTACAATTTTGAATTATAGATGCCGCAATGTTTAAATACTATTAATTGCAATCATACTTCGTATGATGGCAAACATTAATTTTTCATGAAACAAAAACATAATTGGAATGAGTTATATAAATAAAAATATAAAAGAAATTTTGGAAATATTTATGTTTAAAAGAAAATAATATCGGTACTATAATCTAAAACGATAAACCTAAACTGAAGAAGATGAAAGTAATATTGATGAAATTTACATTCACTAATATACAATAACAAATTCAATAAAGATTATATAAAAAAAAATACTTTCTGACCGCGTAAAATAAAATGACGCACAAATTAAGGAATGGGCTAATTATTTTAAGACATAAAAAAAATGCTTTGTAAGTAAAATTGGCAAGTAACGTGAAAAATAACACGCTAGAGAACTCTCGGACTATATAATATTACACAGAATGTGAAAAAATTATTTGTCACGGATTCGTAGATTTAACAGATGATTTTACACTTTTTGGCCGGTGAATATCTATCGAGAAAAATGTCCAAATAATTCACATCGGCACGATTTTCAATCAAATTTTTTTAATATTCATCGTTCATAATATTCACCGTATTCTAATTGTCGCGAGGACAACAGGTCACAAACCAATCGTGAGTCGCAAATGATCTCTATCCTAAAATGATGTACAGACTTGAACTGATTTTATATTATTTATACATTTTATAATCAGGTATGATACGAACAAACATCAATGCTATTATGTTGCGACCGTATAATATTATAATTTAGAAAGAATTTAAAAAGATGAAAAGTTTAAGTTTTAATTTAATGTTCTGTTTATGTATCAATGAAAGAATACTCACTCGAAATAAAGTTACACCGAATGCGATCACGAATATAAGACTCGCTACCATATAATGTATCGTCATTTTGCTCAGCATGACATTGCCTAATCTTTACGTATAAATGATACAAAGTGCAAAACAAGATATTATTAATATAAATATATACAACGAAATTATCGTTATATTAAGATATTTACTAACATGAGAGCTCTGTTGTGAATATCCACTGCTCGGTGAAAATGCATTAAATTTAAATCAACTTGCTGCGACGATGAAGTTGTTCTACACAGATTCACAATTCCTTTTTGTAATCGATAGCTAAAAATGTACAAAATTAAGTTTCAGTCTTGTAAGCGAAATAATATAATATAAAAAAATAAACTTAAATAAAAATTTATTTAAACAATAAAAATATATAGAAACGTTTTGGTTATTTAAAACCAATATAAACAATTTTTTAATATTTTTTAATTGCTTGTAACAAAAAATGTTTATTGATTCAGTTCTGCATTCTTAGAAATTGGGATAGATAATGTATGCGCCCATATGTGTGAATATCGGACGATCGAAGATAGTTCTCGAACAAAAATACGAAAGACAAGAAATACATAAAGCGATGGTCGGTACATTTGGTAACGAACCTCGGCAATTGAAAGAAGTTTTATTTTATAACATTTTTATTTTATAACATTTTATTTTATAACAATTTTCGTCTCTTCTCTTTCTTTTTGCTTTTTTAATTAATAAAATGTGTTATTCCCAAAATAGGATATTATAGTAAAGCGGTGAAGAGAGCGCCGAGAAAAGGCATTGAAGGAAACATTGAGGAAACCAATAAGAGATGGAAGAGATTTGTAATGCGACTAGTAGAGCATCTAGTATAAGCGTGTTTCGAAATGTCATCAAAGTGTGAAAAATCTATGCTTGTAGAAAACATTACGTGTCATATGTAATTAAATATCACATGTAATTTTTAGATTGTTCAAAAAACGAGGTTAAGAGATGATCAATCCATTCTATTAATAGAGATATCTAAGACAAAAATTCAACTGTCTATACCTGAAATTAACAGAACTTTCTAGTCTCAGAGAAGTATATCGTTCATAAATAAAAATTAATAACTTATCAGAAAACGTAATAACAAAGAATAACTAAAAAAATTATTTTACAAAGAATAATAGACGATATAATAACAATAACAATAACAACGACAGCAATAGCAAAAACAATAACAAAAAAAATAATAATAATATATGTATGTATGTGCATGTGTATATGTATGTGTATATGTATGGGTATATGTATCTATGTATGTATATACACGCAGGGGAAACTAGAGTAAAATGGGGCACACAGGTCAAACCGAGGACCATTGTTTTTTTGTAACATGAGATAATTTTTGATATGTAATCAAACTGCGGCATGATATTCGAATGGATCCTCCGACCGACCATATTTTACAAATTTCAAAATCAATCAACATCGTAATGTTTCGTACAGATAGAGTTAAACATTTCGGCTTGAAGAGTTTCAATGTTTTGTGATTTAAGTGATAGCTCCTAGTGTTTCCACATTCAAGAATGCATTCAGATAAATAATATTTGTATTTGTATTTCCTCATAGAATATTTTGACCCTTTTTTCACTGTTCTATCTTCTACTGATGTATAAATATTTAATGTTGTTTAGTAAATGAATGTATTTGGGACAAAACCTAGTCTAACTCGGTCAAAACTAACAAAATCAAAACTATCTGTATGTAGCATATGTATTCTCTCGTTTTCACGTTTCTGATCATTTAATTTAAATTGTTATTATTTTGTATGTGTCCGTGGCTAATGCTGTTAAGCCCATAAAGTAAATGCGAAAACTGTGGCACCGTTAAATTACGAACAGGATATTAGAAAGTGGTTGATTTCTAATTCCGGAAGAAGCCTCACAATTATTGTACAAAGTTGCATTTTTTAAGCAGCAACAGTAGAAACTGTTGCTCAAGAGGTGAGAGCAACTGGAACATTTCCTTTTAATACCGACTTACTTCTCGATTATTTATATGCCCCATATCGGAAACAACAAAGAATCAGGATATAGCAACAGTCAGAAGAGCAGCGCTCATGGAAGCTTCACCATTAACATCAATAGAAATGAATAATTTCTTATCGACACCAAAAGATGCAAAAGCTGTTTCATCTCCATCACATATTGATTATTCACGATTGATTCACATTTTCTTCTTAAACAATTAAACCTATCCGTCAAGCAACAATAAGAAAGAGTAATAGGAAAGAAGGAAAAGTGACCATGATAACATCGAAAGGATATAGAATCAGTGGGAAGACATTGTACAGACTATGAAAAAAAGAAAAAATTTCTGTAATAATAATAAATAAATGAATTATCTAAAAACGATGCTTGTGTATGTTTTAAGAAACTTTTTAAACATTCTAAATTTTAAACATTCCAAAGAAGAATGGATTAAATACACTATATGTTATGAAAGAGCGCATGTGATATGTGCAATTGTCGAAGAGGGTGACGAATATTTTATTTGCATCTTTTGTTAATTGAGATACATATATAAGTATACTATTATATAAAATATAATATCATAAATTTATTATTATATGTAATAGTTCAAATATTTTATAAATACTGTAAAAGACCAAATAGAGCATCTTTATATTCGCTAAAACTGTTAAAAATAATTGTTAAAGATAATAACTATTTTGTAATGAAAATAAAAATCTTATAACTGTGTGGCATTTTATAGGTTTCTTAATAGGTATCCCGTTCTACTCATCCCTATGGGACAAAACTAAATTTTTGCATGCTTCCAGAAAATTTTATGTTCCCGTGAGCGAAACAATTATTTTTTAAAAATGTTTGGTTATTTTCTTATTGTATGAGGTCCAATTAAAAGATTTAGTCTGGTGCGAATTTTTTTTGCCATCCGATTTTTTGTACATATGTGTGTGTACATACAATACGTATGTACAATATGTATGTAATATATACCGGGTGAGTTACCTGAGACTAATGCTGAAGTTGAAATATTTTCGAAACGATTAATTATATGTAGGTATTTCAAAAAATATGTAGGTATTTTAAAGTTATTCAAGGTCGTTTTTGATTGTTTTTCAAAAGTTATCTGTGTTGAATATACCAAGAAACTATTATCTTATCTTTTACGTTTGAAATAAATAATTTGCAGCGTCAATGTATTGACTCGCTCTATCTCTAAAGGATAGTTCACACTCTTCTCAATGTTTCAGGTTGTTTTACATATAATAGATCCATGAATTCGTCATGGAACAAGCTACATGCTTATTTGAAAAAATACGCAATATCATTTAAGAAAAAGAAAGTTCAGCTCTGAACTTGGACAAAGATTTGTGACTACAGATGTTTTCCCTTGAAACAAAATAAGTCTTGCTTGATACATCCTTAACTATAAAGAATAGTTTAAAAGATACATATGTAATTGCGTCGGACGTTTTAGATAGGAATCTATCTTACACACATAACATAGTAATATATAATAATAATGATTGTTATTATTATAAATGTAATTATATAGAAATAGGAGATTAGTTCGACCATCAGTAATGCTTCTACAAATAAACTGTCACAAATAACGAAGCTAATGATCTCGGTTGTGCTAGTTTTTTCTATATGAACCAAACATTCTTGTTTCTACCTGCACAGCTATTGTACACCGCACTCTTCGTCGCCTCACTATGAATACTCATATTGGATGATGTGTAATTTGTTTCTACAGCATCGCTTATCTCGTCGCTGTTTTCGTTCCCTCTCCGCTCTACTATAATCATATCCTGTGCATATAACATTCGATCCTTCTCCAAAGATCCTACTCCACATTTATTTATTTTGTGACTTCTTCGTATTTAGGATAGTATATACGAGATGTTTTTGCATTGATTTTACAAGATTTTGTCAATATTCCGGATAAATTTTATCCTGTTGTTTCTTAATTCTCATCAATGAATACTTGATTTCGAAATATTATATGTCATATTTTTCGTTTTATTAATCCCCATTCTAGATGTAATCGAGATTCAAATTTTATGTGAATTACATAGGTGCAACAGATTTGGATGTTCTCAGCTAGTTTCGCTCATTTTTTGCTCAATTTAGGGTACTAATTTTGGAATAGAATGATAATTTAGGAAAGGGTGTATTTTTGATTCTGTCTAATTGGTTGCTCTGTAAAATATTCTTGTGGGTCCATAACTATGTACTGATTCATTATAGCGTGTATTTGATAAATAACAATCTCAACGAAATTGAATCAACGATTATTTCCAGTTACAAGCAAATAAAAAACTTAGAAAACTGCTGAAATTATTTTTAATTGTGTAAAATATTTCTACGATGCGCAGAATATTAAGAAATCATATGTCGCGATCACTATCACACCTTTTATATGGTGGTGATAAAAAATTTCCCTCAAAATTTACGCAGATTTTCAGAAATAGAGGTCAAAAATGCGAATTTCTTCCTAGTTTTATCGTATGAGGGCCAATTTTACAAGACAAATCATGAGTCTGAAATGACCTGCTCTTTTCGGAAATGATGCCAAAGTTCAAATAATTCTTACAACTATTTTATTTAAAAATTGTTAAAGTTACAACTAGAATGCAGATATCTGAATTTTTATATTTATAAGATTATAATAATAAGGTGAAATTTATTCGCTTACTAAATATAAGAAAAATTAAAAAAATTAGTAGTTTCAGTATTTCACATATTTCGTTATAGTATCTGCATTGTATGCATTTTCCACCATCAAATGTTTCAGAAACGCATAAAAATCTGTAATTTATAAATGTAATTTATAAATATAATTTATTAATATAATTTATAATTATAAAGTTATGTTAGCATTATTTACTGTATTGTACTAAAAATACAAATTCTCGTTTCATCGTTAATAACACACTATTTATTTCAATTTGATTTTAAAACATACGCACATTGTAAATTATATCAATGTAAATTTACTAATGGAAATTTAATGTTATTTTTTTCAAAAGAATGTTTCAGTTGTAATCAGCAATTCCTTCTGTAACTTCGTTTATCGTGGCGAATAGAATAAATACCATGCAACAAATTTAATATTGAATTTAAAGATTGTGTTCAATTTTGCAATTACATTTTAACAAATCTCTAATCCAAAAATATGTGCTCGAATCGTGACATGTAATTATTAATCATCCTCTACATGCAGTTCATGTGACATGGATGGGAATTTATGAAAAGTTGGCATAGTAATTTCTTTCACACCTAGTTATTTTGAATAATCCGGATAAGTAATGAGCAAAAGTACTGAGCAGCGATTCTGTACAGGTCGTAGATAACATTCCAATCGTAATAACGAGTACAATGTACAAAGAAAAAATATCAACGTATATTGTCCGCTCGTGGGAGAACTCCGTGAAATACTTAATTAAACGAGGTCGAGGTTCCTTCCGAGGTTTTACGAAATCCACCATTGTTGGAATTAATAAACATGATACGAAAGTTAGAATTCCCATACAAAATATCCCTAAAATTTGAGAACATCGATTAATGAACAACTTAAATTATCGTATCTCATAGTAATTGTGTGATAAAACATGTAGTCATTGAATTGGCATCGTTCACACAATTTTCAACATCATACATGTTTTTAGTAAAATCGAAGGACGCATTTCTATAATAAATTTTATTAATTATTATAGTACATTCGTTCATACATCTTCTACAGATGTAAAGTACACTATCGCTCACAGACTTACACATAATTATTTACCCGACGCGCCTCCTTTGCTTTCATATACGGACCTTTTCAATTCTAATCACGCTGCCTTGTCATATCTACACTTTGTTCTCAATTTATCTTTTCATGGAGCAAAATCAAAAACAACATACTTTAATACAATAAATAAAAATGGAGTATACATATTGTTTGTCTTTCACAATCAATATTCTAATAAAGGTATTCACTAACATACAATGATGAGCATAATTGAACGATTGACAATAAAAAATTGTCAATTATTTAAATTGTAATAACATTGTAAAAGAAATCATTAACACTTCAATCGATTTCATTTTAAAGCGTAAAGCTTCTATATTAGTACTGGTGATTTCTATTTTCTTAGGGATGACGTTACATACATATATTCATATAGCACGTAGGAAATTGAAGCTATTAACATAAAAGTATTAAAAACTCGAAAAACATTGAAAAATTATTTTCGTGACCAGATCCAGCACTTTGAAAAATATCTTACCTTTGTATGGACTTAAACTTGCTGTAATATACTTTTCCAGCATTTTATTGAACTTCGAATATATTACCTGAAATGACAATAATTGAAAAAATCCTAATATCTATTCAATTCTAACATTTGCAATTTAATAAAATAGTTAAAAAAAAACGAAATGTCTTAGAACGAAATTTCAATCTCCAAGACAATCGTGGATCATAGCTAAATTTGCTTAATGTTAAGATTAGAAACGTTTAAATTTTTACAAATTTCGAGAAGAAAATATCCTTATCTTTTCACTTTTTATATCATATAAAATCATCTCCGTAATTCAGAACGAATTCCTAATCGTTACGGTAGAGAATTTATGTTTCCAAATGAAACCACGTGAATTTATATTATCTTTCTTTACGAAGTTATAATAGATGAAATTGTTTAAATTATCGACAACTTTTCAATGGTACTACTTCAGTTGCATTCTTTACGTATAATATTAACCTAGTAGGATATAATATAAAGTAACAGATAAACTATCTCTATATATATTAATATGTAATAGTATATATAATAGTATATAAAATAATATAATAGTATATATAGTAATATATAAAAGTAATGCATATTACTTGTTACTTAATTATTATTAACTTTTATTGAATTCCTTCAATTTTACTGAAAATATGTATTAAATTATATGTTGAAAATTCTAAGTGGTTGGAATTCAATATCCAGGAACTGTAGCGACATGAAAAATTTTACGTAGAATGAAAAAGGTGTCAAGAATAATGTTTCCTTGCATCAAAAATGACATTTTCTTATATAACTGTTTTGAGGTAATGGTATCTTTATTATGAAAGTTTATCGAATTAACAATGATCTTAATGATGTGTATGGATAGAAGAGGATATTCGTGTAAATCAAACTTTTTTATTTCAAACGTTTAATTTACGCCTAAATATTAGATCCACAGGTACTCAGATAACTAAATAGTGTAATCAAGCTGAAGTTGTGTAACAATAAGCATGAGATCCATTTCGTAAAGAAATCATAACTCTAACTATGAGCAGATTTACTAAAATACAATACAAATTCGAAAAGTAAGATACAAATGTATTTTTACAAACAGTATATTGCAGTATAAGTGAGTCAATTTCTTCGTAACAAAATAACAGTGAAATAAGAATACAAATTTAAAATACTATACATAAATGAAGAAAAAGAAGATTATAAGGATGCGTCCATGCCTGCTATTGGCAAAGAGCTTGCATACAGATTGTAAAGTGTGTTCGGACAGTTTAACGAATAGTGAACAGTGTGCAGCGAAAACACTGCTTGCTTGACAAACAGCAAACAATGTTCGTTCGGAACATCATACGATCTGTTCGCGAGCTCGAAACATGTCTAGATATATCTGCAACATTGTTTAATCATTATCGGTGAATTGAACATCGAGCGAACAAGCTAGGAGTTGTGGATAGAATATTGTTTTGCTTCGTGAGCAGTTTGTAAACAGTTCTAGCCAGTCTGAATCTGGCTTGAAAGAAAACCAGATTTTTGAAACTTATTTCTACCGTCTTTCCTAACACATTGATTCCAATATTTGTTCCATTGTTTTCAACAAAGCGTTTTTATCTTTAACAAAATCTATCTAACGTTTAACTGGACAAAACAGCTAGTGCCCATCTCAGAATAAGAACTTCCAAGACTATTGTAACTAAGAAGAATAATATGAAGCAGTTATGGTAGCTTCAATGTTGAATCTCCATTGCTTAATGATATACAACTAGAAAATAAGCCTTAAATTCCATTGTATGCATTATAGAATAATATTTATGAAAATGGTTGTACACTTACCATTCTGCACGTATTTGTAATTTAATCGAATAGCTGTAAAAATTCTCTCCAACGTACTTTACAATTACATATTTCACAAGAAGCTCAACTAACTTTAACGTCAGCATGCAGATAAACTAACAACTACATAGTTAATTACGAAAAAAATAAAGCTACCTCCGATTACGAAATATGTTGATCAATATACAAATAATAGTCAGTCTCTTTTGTTTTCGAAATATTCGCCAAAAACTTAGTTTAAAATAGCTTCTAAAATTATTATTCTGTACTTCAACGATAAAAACATGGACAGCGGAGGAGAGAAGCCCATCTTACCTCCATCCCAAAGTAAATATAACTTTAGTTATAATTTAGTATAATTTTAGTAACTATAGTTCTAATCAGAAATTACAAAAATATATTTCTAAAATAACTCAGATCCACTTCTAATGTTACCAGAAATGTAGTTAGGATAAATTCGAGTTTTTGTAGAGATTCAGGGATGAGGAGTAAAGATTGCCTGCCTTACGTTTTTATCATGAAATTAGCAACAAGAAAAAACAATTTAAATAGGAGTTTTAAATAGTTGTAAATAGGAGTATCAATATCAGCTTGGGTTAGATAAATTCCTGGTGAGCGACAATTGACTGTTTTTCGCAAATATCTCGCAAACTGAAAAAGAGTCCAACTATTTTGTAAGAGAAATAAGTTGTTCAAAATGTTGATTAAAAAAAAATATTAAAAAATATTAAAACAACTACTATTAAAATAAATATTTATAATATCATCATGTAATTAGAGGAAGTTATCTTTTATATATATATATATATTTATTTATTTATTTATTTATTTATCGGTAACTTTACTCTACAGTCGACTATTCGTTTATAGTAACAACAAGAAAATGTATTCTAAATGTAATAAAATATTTTCTTACAGAGATAAACATTGAATGAGCGACTCCCATCATTGAAATATTTTCTTAATATTTGTATCTCGACCAAATCATGCAGCAGGGATTCTTCCATACGAATTTGGTCAAGACACAGTCGAATCTGTATTCACATACACAACACCAATAATTTTATACCATAACATATTCTAAATAGTATAATTAAATTAAATTAAATTAAATATAATTAAATAATATAATTCTAAATTTTAAATAATTCAAAACATCGATGCACACTTACATTTGAAAATAACATTAGAAAATTAATGTATCGTAAGAAAAATAATAATAAAGGAGTAGTCACAGTCACTGTTAGAACGCAGCTGTGTAAAGTAATTTCAGAGTTTAAAAGCGATACTATCTGAAAAAATATGTTCATTAGCATTAATTAAATAGTACCATCGTTAAGATTATAAATCAGAGAAAAGCTGAAATATGTACTTTTTGATCATACGTTTTCTCTGCAGATTACTTTTGACTGTCATTAAAGCTCCATGAAGTAAACAAACATATTTCTATGTATATTTTTTCTTTTTTGATAGATATTATTAAACAGATATAGATACTATTATGCAGCAATCCCAAACAGAATGAATTATAAATATCGCCGTATTGAAGTTAATGGAGTTAAGAAATATATTATAAATATCCTCCGAAGTCAACGACAAGACTAATATTTTAATATACAGTATGTTTTCAAAATACAATCGCCCATGACATGTTAGTGGACCGAATGATAAACGCAGTAGTTGTTGATAGATTTAATACAAATTATGAAATACATATATTTAACTCATTAACACATAATATTTAACTCTCACACTTTGTCTCGACTCTTATACTCTGCTACACTCAATCCTCGCGTCTATCCAACTCTCGACTGGCCATCTTCCCGATCACATTTGTGTTTTCGTCACCATGCTCGCGCTCAACTGTTCTCGCATACATCTCTCTCATTCGTTCTTTCTTCTGCCATGGAATATCTCAAACAGTCAGATCACACCACACCACTCTTATACTCTCACTCTCGCCACACTCATCCTTCCATACAAACATCATGTATTTTCATTCATCTATGGTAACCACTACTACATGACATACCTCCACATGCAATAATCTTTGCATTGAAAATTTCGTTTACATGACGTTAACTAATTTCGGATGGGCGTGAATAATTGAGTGTAAATTTTTTCAGATATAAAAATAGATAATAAATGTAAAATAAAATTTTTATTTTTTCAGCGTGTTTAGTTCAGAATTGGCTTGGAACACATGTATAAAATGTTTGCGACACAATGGTCCAAAATTTTTCTTATATAAATGAGACGTTTTTGAAAAAGTGAAAAGTAATATAATGTTCCTTATAGCCATGACGGTATAATTCTTTATATTTGCAATAACTATAATTTCAACAAACACGACCTTTACTGTTTTTAACCAATAGCACGAATTTATTAACCTATGTATTTCAGAAAATTATTAGTTTAAGAGATATTTTAATCTGTAAAATTCATCATTGAAAGTATTTTTCTTTTCTTACTGACCCTGTCTTTATACGCATAGATCATATGTGATTATCTGTTATAGATTTTATAAAATTAAAGTTGAAATATCTACTAAATTAATAATTTTTTGGGATATGTAACAAATTAATATTTTTTTCAGTTGCTTCCGAGCGTTCAAACCGAGCAGACGTGTTTACCTTGCTCGCGAGTGCTGATCATACAGTATATAACAATAAAGTGTTAGTGTGTGCCATAGTATGGCTAGATTCCAGATTTCCGACATACGAGGAGTCACAGTATGTGCAGCAACAATACCGACGTATGCGAACAACGAGAACTCTACACATAGAGGCCTACACACAGATTCAAGCAATCAACCTATCATAAATCTATCAAATGTTACAACTACACAAGCAAAATCCCACTCTACTGTTACAATGAATAATTCTTTCCTAACTAAAGAGCAATCCTAATCAGCTCTATTGACAACACAACAATGAAAGACTACGTACATACTGTCGCTAAAGTCACTGGCTCCGTAGTTATTTGTTTTGCTTCCCGAATCTCTAATGGTTGTATCTGCATCTATCTCGACAGAAAGACTACAGCACAAGACTTCATAATTAACTACAGAACAATAACTATCAATAACGTGTATACTACAGTTGGACCGCTAATCAATCCAACCCATAAATTAATACTTTCAAATGTCTCGCCATCCATATTACACGAATACACAGAGAAATTCCTTATATCGTCAATTACAAACATCAACATTAGAATGACATCCAAACTAACGTTCCTTCGATTAGATATACAGGAAACAGGCTTTATACATGCAATGAGTTTCAGAAAACAGGTCTTCAGACGATCTCCCAAAAATTCCCTATTTCTTGTTAATAAATCACGACAATAGACAGTACAGAATTGTCGCGTCTACGGATAAACTTAACTGCTTTCTATGCAAACAAGAAGGCCACGCCGACAAAGATTGCAGCAATCCACCCCAATTCACAGTAACAAACCAGGGAAAACAATGTAACCTAAAAACAAATTGTCACAAGACGAACGAATACACAAACAGAGCAAACAACACAAATGTTTCTCCCAATACCTCAAACATAACTGGAATCGACGCCACCAACAACCGTCGGAGAATCCTATCTGAAACAGACGATTTAATACAAACTTTCCAACTATAAAAGACCATTGCCCGCGTCTATAGATCCCTGCTTGGAAGACGGAAACAAATACCCTTTCGTACCCCCGACCAAACCTAAGACCACTCTCACTAGTAATAACAAAGAATCAACGCCTACCGCCACTAAGAAACGTAATCAATCGCTAACAAGGTTCATTGGAAAACTTGATGAAATGCTAAAACCGGTAAAGCCAACCTTAAATGTCACAAAAAATAATTTTGTCTTTAACTATTATCAATTCAAGAGTCTTTTAGAAAACGCGTGCAATACAGACAACTCGACCGATATTACCAAAAATTATGAAGAGGTTGAAAGTAGCTATGGTATCTTTACATATTTACATTCTGTTTACAGTTAGTGCGAGGATGGAGGGAGCATGTAGGAGAATGAAGGTGATGGATAAGGTGAGGAAAGATCGTGCGTTTCGTCTGAGTCACTGCCTAGACTCATCAGTAGGGCTGATAGCAACGACCCCTTATCCCAGACGCTTGTTAGAACTACTCGCTAGGCTGGGCGAACATCCATCCTAACGGTGTTCTGCACTCTGTTTGCTTAACATCGAAGATCGCTAGACTTCGACACTAGGCTCACAGCCACTTGCGGCTTGTACGAGTCGGTGTTCGAAGCTCGTACTCGAGGGACTATAGGCCGCTACAACTACACTCAAGAAACTAAGGCTCTACTCCACATGATCGAAACAATCCACTCCTCACTTAAAGACAAAAGCTTAAAAAACAGAATACGACGAATAACTAAAAAGCTATCATAAGACCGACAAACCACTATAGCTGCAACAAACGACTCTTCAACTGCCGTTCATTCCCCGAATTTGTTCTCGAACTCTGGAAACGATTCTCCATAAAATTCTTTCAACCATCAACCAAAAACTCGGCCAGTAAAAATGCCAGTAAAAATTATTGAGTGGAATCTAAATGAATTCTATAGCCGATTGAAATATTTACAATCACTAATAGATAAGGAACAACCAGAAATCATTTGCCCACAGGAAACTATTTTCAAAGGATTAAGCTCCGGCAAACTCAAAAACTACAAAGCTTTCACCAAAAATCGCACCACTGACAGCTAGTCGAGTAGCTATTTACATCAAGGACACCATCCACATCTAAGTGATTGCGATCCCATCCAATCTTGAAGTTGTGGCTACAAGAGTTATGCTACCTACGAACCTACATATATCTAATATCTACCTGCCTAACAGTCAACATCTTGATGAAGTTGAACTAACCCGAATTTTTAGCCAACTACCAAAACTACCAATTCATCATTTTAGGAGACTTCAATATGGGTTCATATTTTATGGGAATTCCACAAAACAGACACAAGAGCAGCTATCATAGCGAAACTAATAAATGAAACAAACCTAAACCTACTAAACACCAACAAACCAACTTATTTCACAACCACATCTGCCCGACTAGTGCAATTGACCTAACTCTCTGCAACCCGAGAATTGTTTAAAACATTTCTTGGAACATGGAAAGTAGTCTATTCGATAATAATCACTTCCCGATCAAGATCATACACCATACAAACTACTGCTATCACACCTACAAATCCTTAAGGTGGAAATTCGAAAAAGCCGATTGGACAACTTACCGCGAGTCTGTAGCATCTTCCATCTCTCATTATACTGAGACAAACCCGATCTAATCGGCCTCAATAAACACCGCACTCCGCCATTTCATACGCATCATTACAGAAGCCGCCGACAGCCATTCCCAAAACCAGAAACACCTCGATAAACTCAAAATCCAAACTCACTCGATGGTGGAATGAACAGTGCTCTGAAGTGCTCAAAAACTATAAGCACGCCTACAATCGATACAAAAAACAGAACTCTCAAGAAAACCTTATTAACTTTAAAAGTTTAGAGCATTATTCCGGAAAATCATTAAAGACAGCAAAAAGCAATCATGTTTAAGGCATGTTTTATCTCTTAACTCATCTATCCCAAATACAGAAGTATGGAAAAAGATTAGGTCAATCAAAGGAAACAAAACATACTACACAATCCCTGCCCCAAAAGAAGAAGACAATGCCCCCACCACATTCCAGCAAACCTAGCAGCAACAACCACTGAAAGGAATTCCAGAAGTACAAACTAACCGAGGCCAAACCACTATTATTGTCAAATACTGATTATGACTTATAGTCAACAGTGGCTCTTAATTAACCTATTTCCGCCCAAGAACTAATGTTAGTACTTCTTAAGTAAATGTCTTAAGTAAATTAAGTAATGTCTATTGGATTTGACGGCATTCCAAATATTCTCGTAATCAGACTGTCACAAAACGCTGTAAACTATCTACTCTCAATATTCAACAGCATATGGAATCAGAATGTCTTTCCGGAAATATGGAAGAAGGCAATAATAATTCCTATCATAAAACCAGATAAAAATCTATCGAACTCCATTACTTATCGACTAATATCATTGGCGAACACAATATATAAGCTAATGGAAAAGACAGTAAACCATCGCCTACCGTTGTACCTCGAGAAACATCACTTGATCACCAAATTCCAAAGCGGCTTTCGGCAATTCCATTCCACCTACGATCATTTAATCAACCTAGAAACCGAGATACAGGAAGTCTTTGTCAACCAATAAGATCTAACTGCTGTATGTCTTGACATCGGAAAGGCATACGGTATGGAGATACCGAATTTTAAACATGCTGCAGAAGTACGGAATCAAAAACAACATCTTCAACTTCATCAAAAACTTCCTCCATACAATGACCACCTAAGTCAGAATCGCAAACTATATCTCTCTGTTAAGAACCATAGAAAACGACGTACCACAAGGATCAGTCCTAAGCGTTAGCCTATTTCTCATAGCCATAAATGATGTGATGACAAACCTATCTAACTTGGTCAAAGGATTCTTATTCGCTGATGACCTCACTATAATATGCCAACGTACCGCCCAAACTTTACTACAGAACAGTCTAAACAACCTCCAAAACAGACTCTCGAAACCACAACTAAATACCAGAGTATCGCCTCAATTTTAAACAAATGGACAAATAATACAACCATCCACGAATGCCAAAACGTCTACAATCAATAATAAACTAAATTACAGTAATATGGGTCCCGCACAGGAATTGAAATAAATGTCAAACAACAAAGCTGCTAGGGAAGCAGGGAACACGACCCCTATTGTCCCCTATTACAAAACAAAGCTACCACTCGACTCTTTATTTATCCACATAAAGCAAAAAATCAAACACCATTGGAACAATGAATGGAAAACCACTATTGCTAATCATAAAAAATGATTTTTACAACAACGTAATACCACCCACTCTAAAAAGACGCGATCAAGTCGTAATATCAAGAATCATTATCGTACATACGAAAATAACACAAATTTATACTCACCAAAGGAGACTAACCATTCTGCGATCGGTGAAAAAGACCCTAACAATAGAACACCTCATACTATAACGCGAAGTACTTCTAAGAAAGCAACTCCTGATCAAATCTACCCTAAAGAACAACCTAAAAGACAGTGGAACATCATGAAGCTTGCTACAATATTTGAATCACACCGCTCTGCAATAATATATGAACCGTCCCTCCTTCTATTGTCGCTAATAACCCATGCGGTTGATGCGATATAAAATAATTGATAAAAAAAAATATTTTTTTGCATATAATATTGAGCTACATCGGTTAGATTAAAATATATATTATTCTGTTTAAAAAGCTGAAGGTCATCATTTTTCTAACAATATTACAGAATTCGACTACGTTATATTACCCGTAAAATAACATTAAAATTTTTTCCTGTATCACTTCTTCTAAAAATTTACCATTTACAAGAAAGACGCTTGTCCATTACATGTTTGATGTATACATATTTGATAAATGTTCAAATTTTCAAAACGAAACATTTTATGAAAGAATGGAATTCTTATTCTTTGATATTGATTTGATTGATTTGATACTCTATTATCCACTGAGTCAGTGATGTTATTCATTGAGTCTATAATTAATCTAATTCAAATATTTTGACAAACTTTCAATCTCGATTTTTTTTCTTCACTGACGAGTATACCACATTTTCAAAAGCACATTGAATCTAATGCCGAGTTGACAAATTTTTATCTTAATATAATGCAATATACGTATGATACACGTACAACACTATATATGCAGAGTATAATATTATATTGACATAATACATTTAAATAATTATTTTAAATCAATGTCAGATAGCTTTGTAAAAAGTAGATTTTGATGTAGTTTGATTGAATAAGAGGTTATATTATATTCAAAATGAACGAAGGATATTCGTTACCTGGATTACTGAAACGGCGATGAAGCTAGTACAAAAGATTATTCTCTTAATCATTGTATAAATTGATTTTTGAAATGGCCATAGTCCGACAATACGCGACACAATACGATAACTGTTGTATTCTTTCTCGAATACGTCCATAGCTATTGATTGTTGAAGAGCATCTGTGCGTAGACATCGAGGAATCCTTCCAAGATACCTCCTCTTGATTTATTATTTACGGCATTCATTCTCTGTTCTGAAATTTTCACCGTGTCATCTGACCGAATTAAAATGTAATGTGCGAGAATTATAGCTGTGCACTGCCAGTCGATTGAATTCATTTGCGCCCCTCCAGGAATGTTGCATAATAAATATCAATTTCAAGAAAATTGTAGTGTCGAAGAACTTCTTTCCTTCTTATTTTCCTTCTTCTCATTTTTTCTTTCATCTTATAGGTATCGGAAAAGTGGAAACTTTTTGCAGTAACATTGTTCGTACAGCTGTCACAGATTTCGCAACAGAATATGGATACATCGATTCTTTTACATTCTTCTACTAATGGAGAAAATATAGTGAAAGTCAATGAGTACGAAGAGTTGCAATGTCTGGTTTGGAACCAGGCACATAAATAGTATTGAAGAACATAGCTGAATGATCCTGCTATAGGTAAACGTACGTATTTACATCAATTAATATAAGATACACAAAAAATAGTAACAATTGCAATATTTTAAGTAGTTATAACCACCATAAACATTGTCCCAATGTTATGAATATTTCTCTAGTTGTCTGTAAAAAAAATATTTATTTGATCAAGTTTTTCGTAACCAAATTCTTATTAGCATTTACTTTATAATTTTTAAGATCTTTTACGGTAGCTTTAATATATTTTCAGATAAAGATAATCAGAAATAACTCTATTTCATTTTTTTTTCAACTATCTTCAATTATTGAAAAATCAATGCTAATAAACTTTTTTAAAAGTCTAGTATTATAAAAATATGTTATGAAAATAATATTACATTTCAGAAATTTTTTACAAGATTCTAATATTTTAGAAAGATCTCTACAGGTCTTTTATAGCTAATTAAAAGAATCACAAAGATTGCAATTCGGATATCCTTTTTATTTTGGAGATTATCATAGACATTTTCAAATATTTAAAATATTTTAATAATCTGCAATATATTGCATTTAGGTTCAACACTTAAATTATTTTTAATACTGTAAAAGACGGAAAAGAAAAGTTATGTGGTTTCACATTTGGTGTCGATAAGTTCGTATTAAGATAAGATTTTGAATAATTATGTACTTTTTTGTTACGCAACGTTTTAGTCAATGTTGACTTACAATTAGATGTAATTTTGAATAAGCTTTAACATTAAAATATCATTTCTTATATTTTAATTATAATTAATAAATATTCATGATTTATATTTTATACAGTTACAGTTTTTAGAATTCAGATTGCGTGTTATGCAATTAATTACCAAAGTGCTGTTAAAAACATCATTCAATTTTTTTATTTATCATGTTTAGAAACATTTATTGCAGGCGCCCAAAATTTTGTACATTTCATAAATTAATCTAAATTATAGTGTTATTTTATTATTTATGTTAATTTATTATTGTTATATTATTTGAATTTACATTCATTTCTTAAATTCCAGGTCGTTTCAGATTCAAGAATGACACAAGTTGATCTAGTAACCTGATAGTAACTGGAAGATCACAAAAGACAGATTTTGTGTAAAAAATAACTAAGACCTTGAAGCTGTGTTCAATATTTTCTTGGGATGAGCATTTTGTCGCCATTAGCATATGTAGATACTACAAGAGTCTCTATCAATTATTTTCTTTTTCCTTCTACAGCACTGAAAATTTTGATGTTCGATTTAAATGAACATTTTGTACATCACTATATTTAGAAAAGTTTGTGGAATTATTTTTTGTAAAGGACAGTTATATCATTTTTATAGTTGAAACACAAAAAAATATTCAAAATTAATTTTTTCTAAAACAAAAGATAATATGGAAAAATAAATTTGCAAATAAAATACTCACAAAAATTTATACGAATCACCAATTAGTTATTGCAACCAAACTGTATATTGTATATCGTTATTAATACGTTTGTAGTCCAGGATAAAAATTCTATATGTCCAATTTAGGATATGAATATATTTTCCAACAATACATTTCGAAGCGTGAATGTTACGTTGTATCGTGCTTTGCAGGTTTCATTTAGATATTTTATATGATTCATCATTATATATAATATTTAATTTATCCGTTCATTATATGGAAATAACACGTAATTTTCTTCCGTAACTATAAGGAAAAGCGTCGCGTGTCACAATTTCAGAAAATTTGAGTTTAAGAATTAATTCAATTTTAAAGTATAAATAGAACTCTGTGGTATACCAGCTGTGACTTTTTGCATGCTGATTTAGTTGTGTTGATGGAATGTAGAATTCCTTGTTGCGTGGATAGCTGGTTATTATATTTATGAGCGTGAGGGAGATTCTGTTTTTGTATAGCGTTGTAACAAACGGAGTCAATGGCTTTATTTAAAAGTCGAGTAGAATAAGTTGGGTTGTTCTTTTTTTATTTTTTTCCATGATAATGTTTTCAGTGACACGCTGTAGCTATTGTATTGCTGAGTAGTTTTGTCGAAACCCGAGTTGTTGCGAGATTATTATGTCGTGTTTGATAATGTTTTCCAGGAGGTGGTATTGGACTTTGTCTAGGATCTTACCTACGTAAAGGAGGCTGATCAGGCTGTTGCTTGTGATGATTGTTGCAGGTTTCTCTGTCTTTGGAATGGGGATCACCTCGGCCATTTTCCAAGACCTTGGAAAATAGGCAAGTTGTAAACATAATTTATAGATATGTTATAATTGTTCTATTAGTTCGGTCGGTAACTTTTTGATCTTGATGGCTGTTATTTTTCTTTGTTGTTTGGAAGATTTCTGATTATATTTTTTACTATTTTAGGATTGCAAAGTGGATATTTGTTTCACGATGGAAGGGTTGTTTAAATGAGAGTTAATCTGTCTTGGATGTAGGGCACTGAGATTGATGTGGATTTCTCTGAAGTTGGACTTCCTCTGATTAGCCCGTAGACTATCCAAGGTGGAGAGTGGTAACCCCCCGAACTGGGTTGGCTAGAGCTAGCCGTACTCGACCGCTGCCTTAGTAATAAGGATAAGTGTAAGATCTATAGGATAGGCTGAAGTTTCGTAAAAGGGATAGCTGCTTCGGCCGGTTGACTGGAGCTAATGAAGGAGTTGAAATGTCGGTGAGAGAGCGGGGGTATGGAGGATTACCAAGTCAGTATTTCCTCATACCCGGAGCCAGGTAGGGGAAATTCTGACACCGTCTTGCCTGAGGTCTGAGTCCGGCGCCGATTCGGATCTGGTATTGCTCTTTCGACAGGGGTGACGTCAAACCTTCAAGTATGTTATGGCGCGGGACTATCCTGTAACCTTTTTTTATAGAGTCAGTTTGTGTCGATAGGAGTGATTAGCCGATAAAGTCGCCTCTCGGTTTTGGCACGTGTTACTAGAATTTCTGACAGGCGAGGAAGTACTCTCAGATGGGAGTGACATGATGCAACCGTCTTAAGTATTTAAAGTTATAAAAATAAGTGGAGAAAATAACATCAAAAGCATTTTGGGAAACAGGAGTGGCGATGAAGGTAGCTGCATGAAGGGAATTAGGAAAGGCACGACGAAACTATTCCGCGGGCAGTGGTGGTCCATCCCACTGGTAGCGACAATTACGGTGACGGGGACCTAATTGAGAGATTATGTTAAGGCGAAAGCAGGAAAAGATGATGTCAAAAGGGCACCCTGTCCGGAGATCTCTGGATCACGGTGGAGATAGGAGTCGATATCGGGGCCATAGGCGATATCAAAGATATGGGTGTGGACCATCTGATAGGGGTTATGGAGGAGTTATTCACCCACCCGACAGACGTGAATTGGAAGAATGAGAAGGAGCGGACCAAGGGGAGGAAATGCCTCAGGACAGTGAAACAAATGAGGAAAGCTATTGAAGAGCCCGAAGCTCCTCTTATGAGGTAACAAGTACAGACAGAAGTGTGTCACGGGACTCCTAAAGAGGCAGAGCGAAAGAGGAAGGAGGTCAGCCCTTCCCTCCGGAGAAGGATAACAGGGAGAAATGGATAGTGGCTGGCAGCCGAGAGACCACTAGCTCAGATGAAGAGAGCGCGTGAGAAATCCCCAGGTATGCTAAGCTTTGTAAAATCAGTGTGGAAAGGTCGCAACAGAAGCAGGAGACCGCCCGGGCGGCGACCCCGAAACGGAAACGTCCCAAAAGAGGAAAGGCCGTAGTAGTTAAGCTAGAGGGCAAAAGGTCCTTTGCGGAGGTGGTAAGCAGGAATAAGAAGGAGGTGGGAAAGGAGCCTAAGAAGAATAAGACAGACGCAGAGTGGGGATGACTTGCTAGAGTTCGTGCCCAGCGTGAACACAGAGGGATTTTTCTTCTCTGTCAAAAGCGTCCTAGGAGAGGACTTCAGGACTGCTAGGCTTCAGCCTCAAGGAGATGGAGATAGGGACGTGGATTCCATGGCATTTAAGGAGGATGTATTGGACGCGTTCAGAAAAGTAGCTGCGGAGGGCGACTGCATCGGATGCAGAATCCTCAGGATGGGGCTCCTGGGTATGCAGGTGGCGATGGGAGCGTGTTCTGCGCAACTGGCGCGTAAAATTGCGGCCCAGGGCAAAACGAAGATTGGGTGGGTAGTCAGTAGGGTGAAGGTGGTACGAAAGTTACGCGATGCTATGCGTGCCACGATTTCGGTCATATGGCGGCTAGATGCCGCTTAAATAAGACCGATAGCGGGAATGGTGATTTGCAGGAAGTGTGGGGGCGGGTGGAGCACTCCCCTAGGAAGTAAAATGCCTCGATCTTTTGCTGCCTATGTTGTAGGGGAAAATATGGAAATCTCTCGTTCATTTGGCGGGTTCTGCGTGTTGTAAGATTTATAAAGAGGTGGTCGCTAGGGCTTCAAGGACTCCAGCGGTCGAAAATTGGGGAGAGCGTTCAAGTTAATGCAGATTAATTTAAACAGGGCGTACCTGGCTCACGATCTGCTACGACGCACGATACGTGAACTTCTGTCGAACGTAACTTCATCACTGTACAAATGGAAGTGAATCGCTGATGAAGGGCTGGGGGCCTTCACATGGTTTCCGAAAGGCAGAACCTTCGCTGGCACTAGGGACAGGGAAGGTGAGTTGCGGGAAGGGCTTTATGATTGTGGAGATGGCGCTCTGGCTATTTATCAGCTGCTACTTTCCGGTCAACCTAGCAAACAGCCAGATTGCGGACAAGCTGGAGGAAATTGGAGGCTGCGTTGAACAAGATGACTATAATTACGGGATATCTCAACGCGACGGAGATCTAAGTCGGCAAATGACAAGGTTACTCTTGTGATAGAATGGTGCGAACAAGTCAGTCTAGTGCCCATAAACAGTAAGGGACGGTGCACACTCGAAAAGCCGTTCGGAACCTCTAAGATTGTCATCCTACTGTGCCGCCACTCGACGGCTAGTGAGATAAAATACAGTAGGGTGCCGAGCTTGGAAACGGGATCGGATCAATATGTGTGGCACGAGATTGGACGTACCCTTGTAAAAGAACGAAGAGGGAAGCCCAAGCCCCGTGAACTAAGGAAAATCCGCTTGGAAATAATCGTGCCGCTCCTGACATCGAGGGCGTTGGAAGCCAGCAATATTTTAGAGCCATTAGAGACAGAAGGACTGTGGAGAAACTACTTCGATCCTTCCAGGACTTGGTAGGCAGGGCTAAGGTACACCATTTCCCCAGGAAGAACGGGAAAGGTGGCAACGATTGATGGAGCGAGGACATCGCGAGGTGATGTAAGTGAGGAGAAGGGTTCTTAGAGCCATCTGGCACGGAGGAGCTGGACTTCCTCAAAGAAGAGTACAAGAAGATACCCAAGAAGGTAGCCAAGAAGACCCTGAAGATTGTTATCCTCAGGCATCCATAGAAGAACCCTAGAAAAACCTGGTGGAATCGCTGGATGGAAATATATGTGGGAAACTGTATAAGATGGTTACCCGGGTGTTAAAAAAGAACAGGAAGGCCCCCAAGCTAAGCATGACAGAGACTAGGCGGCTGGTGGAGAATCTTTTCCGTTCTGAATTCCCCGAAGAGGGGAATGGAGCAAGGGTCGGGGAAGAAAGGTCCCAAGTGGAGGTTATCGTGACAACGATAGAACAAGTGGGAAATGCAATCACCCGTCTGAATACAAAAAAAGCTCTGGTTGACGGCATCCCAGTTGCAGCGATTAAGGAGGCTTTCCAAACGTTCCCAGGTAATCCGAATGTCGACTTATGTTTCAAGAAGTGGTACTTCACCTCGATTTGGAAGGAAGGACGCTTAGTTTTCATTTCTAAAGGGGGGTGGGGCTGAGCTCTAAGCATCGGTCCATCTGCATCTTCTCAAACTGAAGTAAGGTCCTGGAACTGGTTATTAAGGCGAAGCTCCAGGACGAATTTGAGAGGAAGTTTCTGGCTTCCAACCGGGTCGAATTTAGAGAAGGGCTCTCCACGATACAGGCAATGAGGGAGCTCATGCGCAGGTGGGATGGAGCGAAGATGAGGAACCAGTACTGCATGCTGATTATGATTGACGTAAAGAACGTCTTCAACTTCCTGAGGTGGGATACCATCATCAGGGGGTTGGAGGCAAGGCAGCAGGATAACGGCTGGTGCGGTTAGTTAGCATGACTGAATGACAGAAGAGTGCCGACACACAGAGACACCACTGAGGGATTTGTGATGGTGGCCGTATACGCCGGTGTTCCTCAGGGCTTGGTTGTTTGACCGTTCCTGAGGAGTTTCGGCCATATGTCTCGAACATTGGATACGCCGATGATGTGGCGTTCATCACCAGAGGACGGGATATACCCGAAATCAGGAGGAAGGTACGACACTCTGAGTAAGGCCGCAACATGGTTGAGAGAAGACAACCTGGAACTGGCAGCTGAAAGACCGAGTGTATCCTGCTCACGGGCAGGAAAATCCATGAGCAGATCACGATCTCGGTAGAGTAGGCCAAAATTGTAACGCAGAAAGTGGTGAAGTACCTGAAAGTCTTCTTTCCGGGTAACAGGATGTTCTCGGAACACGTGAAAAGGGTATGCCTGAAGGCTTCAAGCTTTGCGGGGGCACTGATAGATATGCTACCAAACAGAAGAAGATGCAGCTTCGAGGCGAGGAGATTATTTTACCTCGTAGTGGAAGCGATTATTTTATACGCGGCTCCCATTTGGCACGAGGCAGCGGACTTCGAATCGACCAGAAAACATCTCAGAGCGGTATAAAAGCTGGCGCTCATTAGGGTGGTCGTGTCATACTGCACGACATCAGCGAACGCTCTTTGTGTCCTTGTAGAAATGCCAACCATACATCTGGTGATAAAGGAGAGGACTAAACTGCTAGAAAGGATAGCCAAGGAGAAAAATACGACTTACCATACGCGGGAAAGGGCTGCGAATGAGAACAAAGCAGAGATGAGGAAGGAGGAGAGGCTGTGGACAATCCGGTAGGCGGAATGGGACCTATGGAGACTGAACAAAGCTCCTCATTCCAAAACTGGAGAGATGGATTACGTAGACGCCACGGGTATTGGACGCCCATCTAACCTAAATCCTGACCGGTCATGGATACTTCAGAGCACATCTTTCCCGAAGGGGTGGCATCTCCCCTGTGTTAGCATTGTGGAGGGGTCGGGGATACGTCCAGACATGTCTTCTTTGAATATAGACGGTGGAGCCTGGAAAGAGCGGACCTGCTCTCGGAGGTGGGACACCTACATGTAGGAAATCTTATCGAGAAAATGAAAAGAGCCGACGATTCCAGAGACGCTCTGTCTTGCGGTTCACGCATAAGATGGTGAACCAGAAGAAAGAGGAGGAAAGAGATGAGGAAAATGCTCGTCGAATGAGAGACCTGTACAGGGTGCAGGGTCGGCAGACCGCTCAGGCATTTTCCAAATCTTATTCTCAATATATTATCATCATTTATTTATTTATTTATTCATCTATTTATTTATTTAATTCCATAAAATCCAATTTAATTTACTTATATTTTTTTTATCTCAATGACACGTATGCAAGTACGTATATATTTTAGCCATTATTCCTTTCTTACTCCCATTTTAAATCTAATTTATAATTTTTACCTTACTACTTTATCTATATTTACATACTTTGTTTATTTATTCATTTTATCTATCTTTCTTTTAATACGTTCAGACATGTCCTTTTTCTACGAAACGATTCCGTATTTTTCTTCATCCTTCGGCGGTTCTGGCCGAAGATTAGGGCGAGATATAGCCAATTTAGTAAGAGTCTACAAGTTAGACAACGTAGGACTCGTGACCCGGGTGAATGGTCCCGGGCGTGCCTCTGAAGTAGTACCGAAAGGTGGTCCAGAGCCACGGGAATGGTGGAGTAGGTGTAAAAAGAATGTTTGTGTTGGGTGTCCTGTTCGATTGAAGAGTGTTGATTGTATGTTTGCAAATGTATTTTTGTTGGCATATGTTGTATTTTGCGTGTATCATTCTGTTTTGAATTTCATTTATGAGGATATTTCTTTGCAGTTTGAAGAACGGATTACCAATTCTTTGATACCTTCGTCGCATTTTGTTTTTGTCTTTTATTATATCTTGGAGGAGTGGATCAGTGGTTCGGCTTGTGTTTTGAGTCGAAACTGTTCGAGTTGAGTTTCGGTATTGTAGGAATCCCGGCTTGAGACCCCAATTTGTAGGAACTTTGATAAAAGATTGGTTGTTTATTTTAGGTTAGATGAAGAAAATTTGTTTAATGATAACTATAAATGGCGTTTTACACTATTTTCTTAATTACTAAACTTGTAACTCTCAATTCACTGTCTTCTCTCTTTCTCGGCTCGCCTATTCTGCTCTCTCTGACGTCTCAACACTCACTGCTTTCCTCACCTACAAAAATTCCTCATTCATACATACATACACACAAACCATCCATACCCTTAGTGTCTTAAAAGCTAGGCCTGGAGTGCTAGCCATAAACAATCACAACGCCTAACTTTCTCTACTGTTTATGGTACACCACTTGGGACATTTGCAATAGTCGGGCACCGGAGAGAGTTCCGCGCCCTTCCCCAGAATTTGCCCATCCCAGTATGTATTCCGTATGTGTTGTGCGAGGGTTTCTATATGTGTTTCGTTTGTTAGGTTGGGGTTGTTGGGATTTACGGTAATTTTATTGCAGAAGTTGGCGTACGTTTTCCAGTCAGTGTGCTCTGTCGTTCCTGTCCTTCTTGCTGTTTTCTGTAATTGGAGTGAAAGGTTCACGGGTAGATGGTTGAAGGTAGATTGTCAATAGTTTGGCAACTGCAGGCATAAGGAGCATTGGAGAGAAAGACGTCTATGTTAGTTGGTGTGCAATTGGGTTGTTTATGTATATAAGTTGGCCTATGTATGATTGGTAATCTCTGAGATGCGGGTTATTTCGGATTGCTAATCCGTTGGCATTTTTATTTATATTATTCCAAATGCGATGCTTGGCGTTGAACTCTCCCCCGATAATAAAATGATATTGTCGAAATCAGTTTGGCTTATTTTTATTTTAGGTAGCGCATACACTGCGCCAACCGTGAGTGTGAGAATGGTTATATTGCTATGTATTCTATGCTATTGGAGATTGGTTGCTGGATGTCATCGACTGAGATGTCTTTGAGTGTTGCTACGTGTACTCCTCCTCTAGGGTTGTTAGCAATAGTGGGAGGTCCATCCGTTCTACATACGTTGTAGTTGATGAGTTTGAATGTGACAATGAGTGCTAGCCAGGTGATAATTGCGATGTCTGTGTTGTGATCACTGAGAAATTTTAGAAGTTCGATGGTTTTGTTTCTTACGCCAGTTGCTTTCCATAAAGTGAGATTGAGTGATTTTTGTGAGTTATTTTCCAGTCCTTCCACTATTAACATTGTAGCTTTTATTCTTTTGTTGGTACATTTGGTGTAGTGTTTTCGTATTAGTGATATGATTCTTAGAAATAGGTCCAATTCGGTTGAAATAAGTTCAGATTATTCTCGAGCTCTTGATTGTTTTGATATTCTGATGGTAAGGAGCTGTACGGCTGTCTTTGTGATAGACTCTTGCGTGATGGCCATGTTTCGTTCCACGAGCAGGTTGGGCGGTAAGGGAGAAATACAGGATTTCAAAGAGGAGAGGGTAGCTTGGGAAGGGATGCGTGAGGGTTGCGGTGGTTGGATTTTATTGGCATACCTGTTTTTCTTTCTTTCCAGAAAGGCTAGAAGGGCAGGGTATTTATAAAAATTTTCTTGGTCGTCCCCTTTGCAATTAGAGCGTGTTAGTGGAATTTCAAGTCTTTTTACAGATTTTGAAGTCATGGGACGGAGCACTTGTTGCACACTACGTTTTCATTGCAAATAGTGGAATTATGTCCGTGCGCTTGACAACGGAAGCGATTGGACGGTTGACTTATGCGATTCATATTTTTCCCAGTAAATTTTGATGCTTTCAACATATCTGATATGGTTGATTTGCGTCATTGATGTCCCGGGTACAAACGTAACTTGGTATAGTAGGTATTTTGTGTACGTGAGTATTTCGGTGCAGTAAATTGGATTTAGACCTTGACTTTTGATATTCTTGCAGTAGGAATCCATATGAGATTTTTTAGGATTACAGTTGTTGTTTTCTCTGAGCTGATTGTGTATGTGTGGTATTCTATGTTGTTTTTCTTGCAGATGGTTTTGGAATCATTGAAGTCTTTTAAATTAGTGAACATGATTTTTAATTTGTTTGAGGCTGCTTGACTTGATATGTGTTTTTATACTTATCTTTAATGGCATCCAGAAATTTAATGTAATCTATGTCTCCGTGTATGTATATCGGAGGAGGGTTGACATTTTCTGTTGAGTTCTGTTGACATTTTGGTGAGTTGTGAGTTGAGGTTTGATACTGGATTTTCAAGCGTGGTTGAGTTAATAGTGAATGTTTCTAGGATTTTTTTTGAAATGATCTTTGTCCGTGACAATGCAGTTGGCGAAAATATTGTACCTATTTTTAATAGGGATGCCTGGGTTGATGTTGCCCATACTTTCTTGCATATTAGCAACTGGAGGTGAATCTGTTAGGGATGCGGTTCTCTTTCTCAATATGATGACATTGATATGTTCTCTTATCCTCCGTTTATGGGGATGTCTTGACTGCAGATACTCACTCCAGGTTTGCTGTTGCATGTTTGTTGTTTCTAGCGGTGTCTGTCGATAAGTTTTCTTCTTCGAGCGTAGGGGTTTTGGTTTCTTATTTTAAGTCTTCGTTTTGCACACACTTGTTCGCTCACTGCGATTGAGAATCGGAAGTCTTGCTTAACTTCTTTGCTCGCAGAATCTCGCTCGACACTCCGACCTCATGTATTTATGATTCCTAGAACTCTTGTTCCAATCGTGTCGGCTCTTTTATACCGCCGACTTCATTGTGTCTTTCCCGATCAAGTAATAGGGAAAGAAATTCACTTAGGGTCAAAAGATAGTGTCGGGCAAGGACAGTCTCATGAAGTAATATTTGCAATTATCTTATGGGTCTGACGGTATTGCCTATGAATGCTTCCATTTGCATTATATTTTATGTATTTGTCAGCCTTAGCTGTACAGCCAAGATCAGAGGGATGCATTCCTAGATCTATCCTTGGGCTTAACAATCTAGTTTAGCAGCTTTTCCAAATTTTTGTTATTTTGCTTCTGTTTTTTCAATAAGAATTTTATTTCCTCCTGTGAAAAAAAGCATTCGGGCAAATCGGAAGAGTTGTATAGTTCTTATTATTAAAAAAGAAAATATTATTCATATAAGGATTATAATTATGTTTATAGAAAAAATTACACTAGACAATAGTATGCAGTATTATAGAGAAGAAACGCTTAATTTGAAACTTACCAAATTTTTTGTCATATTTGAATGATGTTTAAATAGTGGATTAGATTGTCTTATATCAATAGGAAACTAAAAATTACAAAAATATACAAAATACACAAAACATGCACAAATATATAAAATACTCAATGTATAATATATTTATAATATTTAATAAATGATATAAGATAGTCTTTAGATTCCATTTAATTAGGTTTATAGATAAATACGAATTTACATAGAAATCTGCTATCGACTAATGCGACTGTGAACGCCTTATTTAATATGTTAATAGGTATAGTGGAAAGAGTGGAAAGAAATGTTCTGCCGTAGTTATTATAGATTCTATATATTCTATATATTCTATTATGATATATATCTTCTAAAACAAAAATTAACCTTGAATATTATTTTCAGGATTAAATACTTTTGTTGAATCGTACTCTAGTTACCGCAAGGATAAAATGTATTTAAAAAACCGTCATTTGCTAATGATCTGTTCTTTTGAAAAATGATGAGAAACTGTTGCAACTACTGAAGCCGATTTTAATTATGTAAGTACATTACTCTATACATTACAGCATGCACATTAGTGTATGCATATTAGCATTAAATGTTTTAATGCGTTTCATATTTCTAATTAATTAATTCCTAATTAATCGTATTAAAATGAAACATAATTAATTATAGGCAACTAAATATTGAAAGATGTAGAGTTTCCACTTCTTTTTTTAAATTGGATAATCACTGCGAACCATTACAAACCTTGATCACAGACGACATATATGAATAAATCTAGCTCCTTACGTGTTTTCGTGGCCGAGGATCTGAAATATCGACATAGTAAAAAATTACTAGTTTCATACCGAACTCTACGTTTAAAGAACGGGATTGAGGAATTACATGAAACGATCGAAATTGGACAAGTAGTGAATGCGCCAGGAATATAATTTTTCAGAGTTGTCAAACTTTTAATACCGAAATGTCAGGTTAATAACTAACCGAAATCATCTTACTACATATACATATGTGGGATAGACAGTTCTTGGAAAGAGCCCATGACTTTCCTTGGTGCTCGACTGCAGATGTCCCGAGTCGTATAGCGTAAACAATAGAGAAAGTTTAGGCCTGGGCCTTGAGACTGTTTATGGCCAGCCCTTCAGGCCTAACGTTTAAGAGTGTGGATACGTTTGCGTGTATGTGTGTATGTGTGTACGAGTGATGAATTTTGTGCAGAAGAAAGGAGTGCGTGTCGAGAAGTCAGAGAGCGAGTGTCGAGAAATCGAGACGTAAAACAGAACAGAGTGAGAGTTGCGAGAAAGAGAACAGAGTGTATCGAGAGTTGCGAGAATTAAGAACTCAGTGTACATCGTTATTTAATATTAATAAATCAATCTTATCTATTCAATTCCAAATAAACAAGCATTAAATAAAATTCCTATAAATTGGGATCGCGTCCAGGATACCTAAAAATTGGTGACTCAGCCGAGATTCCTACACATATATCAGAAAGAACTCTATCCATGTTTAACGGATTTATCACGACTTTTAAATATGTAGTAAATTGAAATTTTTAAATTACTAATACAAGGCTTTAAGTATAAATAATTTATATTTTATTAAATATTCTTAAAAACAATTTTTAGTTAATTAAATTTTCAACTATTTTAAATAATTATTAATATTAAATTATCAAATTTATATTAAGTTTTTAACAATTTGTAACAATTTTATTATCTTTATGAAATGTAGAGTATTGGTTACGACAGATAACATAAATCCTATAATTCATTAGTTAAAAATTACGCTTACTAATTAAAATATTATTCAAAATTTTTCTATAAACTACTTTGCCTATCAACGTTATGTAAATAACAAAACTTCGTTATTTATTTAATATAAATCATTAATATTTCTTGCTGATTTAATATAAAATAAAAATATAAACATATCTACGGAATATATTTTTATATATGAATCTCGTAAAGACGATCTACACATGTTGGATGTGTTTACTAAATTTGATACAGAGTGGTACATTATGTGGTGCAAGTTATATTTCTGCAGATCAAAATTAAATGTATGGATAACAGATCAAGGCTTATACTTTACAATTTCTCAGAACATTATTAGAGCGAGGTAGATTTTTTATTCGCTAGCTTCTTGACGTAAAAATACGTACGTATATCTTTCTCTGATTTATACGTTAAACCTTGACCGAATTTGAAGACGGCTCATACTGTGACGAATTCCAAACAAAGTATTTAAAGGGACATGGATTTTAGATTTCCTATTCAAAGCATACCTGCATTCTAGAGAATTTTGTTTAATGTTGTTCCATTTGCCAGGAAATCCAAATATAAATTTTTTTCTTTTTTGGAATAACTCCGTTTTATAATTAACAATTTGTTTCAATGAACATTTGATTAATTTATTTAGCGTTCTGTTCAGTTAGCACGTAGATACTTTCTCATTGGAACGTATCTGATTTGGGTATTTTGTTAGCTTGACTATTCTTTCATTAATAAGTCGATTGGATGCGTTTTATGTAATCTCCTTGTGTTGAAATTTTGTGTAGATCATTGGCTAGCTCATTTGGGTGATTATCTGTTTTGATTTTGTATTTTCCGCAGTATCGTTCTATCTCCTCTTTGACTGTTGGGATTCCCAGGTCTTTCCCAAATTCCTCGTTGTGGATGTACCACGGTGCGTTGATTATCGTGCGAAGTATTACAGATTCTATTTTTTTAACGTGACTGTTAGTTGTTGTTCTCCATAGCTCAATGCCATAAGTCCAGATTGGTTTGATAATTGTTTTGTATATTAATAGCTTATTTTCAGGGTTTAACTGGGATTGCCTTCCCAATACATAGATCTTCTCGTTATTTTTATTTGCTCCAGTTTTTTTTATATGTGGTGTTTCCACGTTAGTTTTTTGTCGAGATGCATACCAAGGTATTTTACCACATCTGTTTGTGATATATACCTATTATTTAGAGTTACTGGTGGGGATAGCCGTTTTCTTAATGTGAATGTTATGTGTTTGGATTTTTCTTCGTTGACTTTTATTTTCCATATTTTGAAGTATTCTTGTACTTTGATGAGAGATTTTTAGAGCATTTTAAAGGCAGCCGTTGCGTGTTCGTGGCATGCCAGAATTGACGTGTCATCTACGAATGTTTCGAGGTGTGTTTCTTGGGTGGTTGATATATCCGCGGTGAAAATGGTGTATAGAATCGATCCTAGGACGCTGCCATGGGGTACTCCTGCATTTATATGGAAGATATTTGAGAGTTCGTCTTGAATTTTTACAAAATATGTTCTGTTTGATATGTATGATTTCAGTAGATTGTAGTGCCATGGAGGGAAGTTTTTTGCTATTTTGTAGAGTAATCCCTTGCGTCAAACTCTGTCAAACGCTTTTTCAACGTCAAGATATGCTGCTGTGCAATACATTATGTTTTCTAGACTTGTTATGATCTTGTTTACTACTCTATAGGCTTGTTTTATTGTAGCATGCTTATTACGAAAGACAAATTAATGGTTTGGAATTAACTTCTTTCCCGTTATAATTGTTTCTATTCGTCTAATTATGATTTTTTCTAGAATCCTAGACATGGTTAGTAGCAATGAAATTGGTCTATACGATATGACTTTGTGAGGATCTTTAGCAGGTTTTGGCAACATCGTAATCTGGGAGGTCTTCCATTGTTTTGGGAAGTATTTTAGTCTCAGGACACTACTGAATATGATTGTTAGGAGTCTGATGGTTTTTGGAGGTAACTCTGTAAGGATCCTATTCTCAAAAACATCATTACCTGGGTTTTTTTTGGTTTGAGTTTTTGCAATAATCTCCTTCACCTCTTGGAGAGTGGTGTATTTAATTTCGTTATTGCTTTGGATTGTCGGTTCCTCGAGGTTTTGCATTTCTGCCGGTGGAATTCCGTCAATATCGTGAGGTTGGAATACTTCGTGTAGATATTCTGTAAATGCATTTGCGTTTCTTGGGTATTTCTGATCCAGGTTCCGTTATCTTTTTTAATTATAAGTGTTTTAAGTATAGGTCGTCTTGTTTTTTTGTGACTTTCCATAGGGAGTAGTCTGTTTTTTCTAATGGTGATAACATGCATTGAATTTGTTATTATTGTGTTCTTTTAACATTTCTTCCAAGTTTTCAGAAGCTGCATTTAAAAGTTTTTCATTCCATATTGTTTTTTGGGTTTGCCACTTGGCTTTGAGCTTTCGTCTTTCTTTTACAAGTTGCATTATATGCATAGGTAGCTCCTGTTTGTAGACTGTGGATACCCTGTTGGGGTAGCAAGTCAGGCTGCTTCTTGAATATTTTTATTCAAGTAGCTTATTGCAAGCTCTATATCTTCCGGTGATTTTAGCGAAATGTTACAACTTATGTTCTTATCTAGCAGTTCCCTGAACATGTTCCAGTTAGTAAAACGGTTATATAGGTTGTCTTTTTTTTCTTTTTACTGCTGCTTTTTCTGCGTATTTGATTAGTGTGGGCGAGTGATCCGAGATTGAGGTGTTAATTGACTCCATTTATTCCTTTGGTTATTGCAAAGTCGAACAAATCTGGAGTTTTATCGTTTGCTTGCGGTCAGTAAGTTTGTTCTCGTAAATTTGTTCCAGTTGAGATGACGTTGTAGGAGCTCTCTCGTACAACTTGTTCAAGGATTTTTCTCTAGGGTTAGCTGTTTTTGAACCCCAGAAGTAGTATTTAGCATTGTAGTCGCCGCCCGTTAGAAATTTTTGCCCAATGAAATAAAGAAGTGTTTGATTTGATTTCTAGCCATTTTGAATTTAGGTGGATTATAAACTGCAGCAAAGTTTATTATTCGATTTTCTATTTTGGCTGATACGCATGTTGCTTGTAGGTATGGGTGGGCTATTGTGTTATGAAGGTGGTGTTTAATTTGGTTTTTATTATTATTGCTGTGCCTCCATGTGCACATGGGTCTGACGGATGCTTTGTATATTGCGTATTTTGGGATCTTGATGTGATGTTTGGTGGTTAGGTGTGTCTCTGATAATAATAATATATCTATATCATGCATTGTGAGAAATAATTTTAATTCGTGTAACCTATGCGGAAGATCAATAACTTTCCAGATTGCAATTACTGTTTTATACTCCATTTTCAGGCTTGTTTAACACGATTGTTGCTGAGATTTCTAGCATTTTATTTATTTGCTGTGATTGTTGTTTTATCAGGTTTGTTTGTTCATTGAATATATTTATCAGGATTTCAGTGTTTTTTTGCAGATTGAGTGATTAGCTGTTTGATTTCTCCCATATCTGTGGAATTCGAGTAGTTGTTTTTGTTTTGTAAATTTATGTTGCTTTGGGAAGAGTGTTGGTGAGTTGGTGTAACCATTTGTGTTGGGATAAGATTGTTCACTGCTTCTGTGTATATTATACTGTTTCTGGCCTGTGTAGTGACTGATTACTCTGGGTGATTACCCTGACAATTGGAACTTTGTGTGGGCAGTTAGGTGAAGCTTAGCACATTTAACACACACTGGTGTCTTATTGCAGTAGTTTTTTCTGTGTCCATATTCTTGGAACCTAATATTTGTGGAATTTCGCGTTTAGTTCTTGGTGGTACGACAGAGATAACGGTATTAAATAGTCTATTAGTTTGAAAAATCTCTTTGTTGTTGTCGCTAGGTTTTAGTTGGATAAAGACCAACAAAAGTGGGGTTTTTGTGTCGTACTGTACTATGTTGTTAATTGATCTAACTTTGTGATTTAACTTTTCTAGTTCGTATGTGATATCATTGATGTTAGTTTTGGGTGTATAGCTTTTAGTACTATTTTGTAATTTTTGTCTTTCTTAAATGGATAAGTCTGAAAACTAGCGTCGTTTTCCTTAAATGTTTTAACTACTTTCCTAGAAGTATCGGATGTATTTATTTGAAATTTGATTTGGTTATCGTGCAATTGTTTGATAGTGTAATTATTGTTCGCAATTTCTTTTAAAAGTTGTCTTAACAGTTCGATTATATTTGCTTTTATAAATATCGGTGGCGGTTTGGTTTGTGTTGGTGTGTGAGGTTAGTCTGTTGTCACTTCTTCTTCTGACAGGACTTCGTATATGTATGTATGCGATATCTGTGAGCTATTTCTTACTTTGGATGTTATCTAAGATAGTATGTAAACCATATTTACGGTTCTTGGTTTTAGCTTATTCCCACTCGTTATCGTCTGGGTCGCCGGATATTTCGTCAGTGTCCATGCTATCGAGAAGCTGGTTAATTTGAGCGGTCACTTCAATGATTCTTTTAGTGATGTTTTGCACTACAGTATGATTACTGCTACTTTTCCGAATTTTTATCTGAGAGATTTAGTCACTGCTGTTAGACATTACGGCAGTTGCCATAGGCTATTTGGAAACGTAATAATTCGTTCTGGTGAATATTGTATTAACTGCGATTGTGGGTTTGTATGTTTGTTTATTCGGTAGGTTTACAAGATCACCAGCTTAGTTTACACTTTGCTGACTTTTTTCTATCTCGTTCGGCTGCGAAAATTTAAAAGACACAATATTTTAAATTTGCAATCAGGAAAAGGATTTTTAATAAACAATTATTTTTAATTCTTTTTAATTTCTATTATTATTATTTTTAACAAAATTTCTTGTTTCTTGAAATATAAATTTATTTATTTTTTATAGAACAGTATAACAAATACATAAATAATACAAATTTTCTTATATTTAAAATGTTTCCTTTTTCATTTTGAGTATTCATTAAATACTTGAAAACAATTCAACTGTTATTAATTAAAAAATAACTCACTTCTCGCTGTAATCATTGATAAAGCAAAATTTTCATAAATTGTGACTAATTTTTCCAAAACAATATCGCGAAACGTGAATTAATTTTAACAAAAGAAATAGAACATTACTCTTTATTTATACGTAGCATGCCCTTCTTTCATCTTAATTCTTCTATTATTTTATAATATAGCGATAATGAATGAAAGAATAGAAATAGAAGCACTGACAATGAATGAAATAATAGAATAACACGTCCGTGTGATCAATAATACGTCCCATTGGCTTTAATATTTATTATTGTACTTTTGTAACTGTTTTTAAATGCAATATTTATATTTGTATCACGAAGATTTGTCGAAAAGAGAATTAACATTCAATAAATTATATTTATGAAAAGCTACCATAACTTTGTCATTTGGTTTTTTCATATTCAATATAACGGCTGTGAGAATTTAAAAAAATTATTTTTGTTTTATTCAATTCAAATATGAAATAAGCATTTTCCTGAAAATCAAAAATATGGATTAAGTTATTTTCATTCAAAAGTTATTCATTAAGATATTTATCATTCAATTCTATTTAAATTTTATTTAAATAAAAACTAAACTTTTAATTATTACTCATTACTTAAATAAAAATTTGTCCAAATGATTCGAATGTGGCTAGTCGATACTTCGAGTCGAGTCGGATAATTTTGGTTGAGCTAGATGGGATTCGAAAACATACGAAAAATTCTCTAACTTGTCTGTTCCACTAGTTCAGCAACAGCAACAGAAATGTGGCAATCATGTGAGACTTTTAGGTTCGGCAACTACGGTTTCGTCAAGAAAACCAACTTGCTTATGTCTCTTTAACTCGCTTTTTTTTGTCATTATGCACAATAGCGAAGCCATTGGGTGAAAGTGTAAACTGACTACTCCCTCACCGATTTCGGTGATTTTTAAATATATTGTGAAGATATTTTGAACAGTTTTTTCCTGTAACGCATATGTTGGACCTGTTTGTTTGTTAGGGGAGAGAGTCGTTTAAGGTATCGATTTCTAAATGATATTAAGGGATCGTCGAAATTAGTGAAGAAGTGGTTAATCTACAAATTCACCGGCAATCAGAATGGAGGAAAATACAAATGATGAATGTTTTAAATTCATAAAAATGCTAACATTTATATCATTAAGCCAATCATATTTTATACCATCTTTCTTAACAATTAAAACAATAAATGATTTTGACCTTCGAAAATGCAATTCAGTAAGTTCGTTTTAATAAATAACATTGTACTATAAAAAAGAAAATAAACAATGGTATCGTTCAAAAAAATTAATTTGACTTCGAAATTTCAAAACGGATGAATTGCAAGAAATAATTTACAATACATAATGTGCTTGCATTTATTGCAAACAATATTTGAAGAAATATTTTATTGATAAGTTCAAACTTTCATAAAATCAATACAAAGATAATTCATTTAAGTTGTGAATTTACAAATTTGTGAATAGAAAAACGCCATATCTAATTATATTGTTCATAAAAATATCACAACAAATTTTTTGTAATACTTTTAAATAGATGTTAATAGTCAAATATATACTAAATTTTTCATCTCAATTTTCATCAATCTCTGTTATAAATAGTTATATTCCTTCATTGATAAAGTATTGAACCACGTTCAATTTAATGAATAATTCCCTAAATAAATCTGGCAACAATGTCCATATTTTTTGATTTTCGCAGTACAGAACTCGTCTAAATCGGCACGACAGGATGTGTTAGACGAAAGTGGTAACGGGGTCAGCTGACCCCAGAATCGTTGGCCGAAGAAATACACTGTATGCTAGGTCTATTAAAGTTAAATCGTTTTATTGCATCTTCTAATTCATCGCTATTTCGTCAAGAGCAATGAAACAATTTCAAAAATATAGTACACACAGACGATACAATATATATTGACAGAAAAGAGACATGAGTATGATATACTCAGATATAAAAATATGGCTACATCTATTATGTACATATACAAAATGGTTCACGAAAGAGCTTCGTTTACATTTTATGAGTCCGACACCTGTCGTATTGGCTGTCTGTTTCACGCTAGAGCAACTGCTAGGTATCAAATATAGTACAAAAAAAAAATTGTAGATGCAAACATATATATGCAATCATCACATTTATCATTTTTAAATGTGACAAAAATGATAAGATAAATCATTTTATTTATAAAATGCTTCTGTATTGGATAATATTGTTTATAAAACCTCAAAATTTGCGTCAAATGTTGCATTATATTGAAAGAGATTGTTCTTGCATATTATGCCAGCAGACAACATAGCGGATAACATACTGATCTAGATCACTGATAAAGATGGCTTCTGAATATGTTGTCGGCAACACTTTTTTGGGCAGTTAGCAATCTCACCTAAAGTAACATAATCGAATACCATAAACCTGGAGAAATTATTGCTATATATTTCTTTTATATCAAGAGAAATAAAAAAATTTGCTCTTTTTATGCTTTTTAATTAATTTAATAAATTATTTAATATTATTTATTCCATTTTTTTTGACAATAAACGATAAAGAATACATTTATCCGTTGCTCACACACCAGCTTCAAGAACAGCCTCTTCGTCATTCATCTAGCTACAGTATTTGTCAAACTGCTACCTTCACGAATCCAACACCAATCAGGATCGGCAGAAATACTATTCTTAGATCTAAGCCCGGTCCATGTAGATTCATAAACGAGGTATATATCTTCATATATCACATCTGTGCTTTTATTATGCATCCTTGGTGAGTGCCACTGCTACCACAAATACAAGATACCAGTAACTGGTTGCATAGGACCTGACTGGAAGCGACTCTCTGCGAAAGTTCACGAAAGTCCCACCAATGACTTTGAACGGTACTACAAAGCCTGGGAACTCTGGAGGTAGTATTTCTCCCAATTGGTTCGATGGAATAATGATTTAACGAAAGCAATGTATGAATATCTAAATGAATACCTAAATTGCTTCAGCATTGTACAGAGTAGATCGTGGGACTTTGGAAACTGGTCCCGTCCTACTTGTGAAGGTCCTGCAGCCTGATCTATATACAATAGTGCGCGACAAAGCTATGGAGATCATGTATAGAGATAAAAAACTTGTGTCAGGTTTACGCGCGTTGAAAAATACGACATCGTGGTATCATCGTGATATCATATAAACTGAAGAAATATGAATAAGTATATGATCTTGGTGAATGAGAAAATATATGCTTAATGGCAAAGCTGGGATGAATGTGTGAATTGTCAGGTAAGGTATGAATTTTTTTATCATATTAATTTTATATGAAATTTATTAAGAATTTTTGATTTGCTTGTTGGAATGTCTGTTTTGTTGCGAATATGTAACAAATATATGTTCTCTGTTGACTGAGCATATCATTGTGGATACATTATAAGTGAAAATTCAATGACACGGCAAGGTGTATTTGTGAAGTTGACTGATGACTGGAAGCATGCGATATGTGGCACGAGAGTGGTGGATGGATGGATGTGAGTGATTTGCTGGAATTTAAGAAGAAGTACAAACACTTTTGTAAATTTGCCGTGAATATTCAAGAAAAGAAAATAGATCGTGTTATATGTGTATTGTGTCCTCGTAGGAAGGCTGTTTGAAAGTCTTTGAGATGTGATTGCATTGGTCGGTGTTGACTCCAATTAGAAATTTGAGAGAATCTCAATAAATAGCGGATCGGTTCTGCGAGAGATATGACCAGTATCTTGACATTGGTATTGAATGTTATTCGATTAATACAAAACGTCCACAGAAGGATGCTAATATTCCGTCATTGACTAACTGGATTGGATTCTTTGGGATCCTTAGGCAAGTCACGGATTAGAGTGCTGCATATACATATCTTGCTAAATGAGCTGTGCCAATTACTTGGACGCGAGACTAATCAGTCGACGGATGTTGGAAAGATTACACCAAATACTTGCATTCTGAGGCTAATTGATCATTCCTGCGGAGAACTTGCCACAGATAAGCATCAATTGAGTGTAGATCAATCTTGCGTCCACAGTGGTTATGTCAATTAGATCTTGGATATGTAGAATCTCTTCGACATCTCTTCACTACTTCTGATAGTATCATTGGTGAGTCTTTCATGAGAAAATTGTTTTTAGCTGAAGCCTGTACTACCTGGATCTCTTTTAAAATACTTGGGAATTTGTAATGGCGGCATTAATCAATGGTGTACAATCAGAGCAAGCTTTGTCGATCCTATCTGCGGATGAATGCCGTCCCTACATTGAAGTGATTTTACATACTCACCAAAAGACACACCAAATTCGACTCGCCATCACAACTCGAAAACTACATATCAGACTTAGAGTGCAATCTAGATTCCTTTGCGGAAACGAGACCAAGAAATTTTCTAAATAGCCACTGGTTCCACAGCATCTTTCCATCCAAATTGTAAATACGCCGCTCTCTCAACAGTATACATATACATACATCTAGTTCACAACCAGGGCTATGTCATTGCCTTCGAGGATCTAATCCAATCAATCAGCAGTGAAGAGATAATACTCAAGCATCAACTCGCTCTATATCAATGATCGACACCCCACTAGTCATATCATTCGCAGAGCAAATTTGCTTCCTGCAAATCTCGACGTAGATGAGACAAACTCGGATCGTTAGAGTCGTCATGCCCAAAACCCTGGAATAAACGCTGCCGACTCTCTGTGGGAAAACCGACTGTAGCTATGAACTAGCAGAAGTCTCTAAATAAAGATTCATGAGGATGTTCTTGTATATGTGATGGATGGGTTGATGGATCGATGTTCCTGGACACCTTTTGTCACGAAGAGACTCTTAAATACTTGGACATATGGATATGTTATTCGTCACCAATCAATGATGAGTATCACCTGAGCCTGAACCTATGGACCCACGTACTTAATTTGCCAATACGGAGGTATCTAAGGAGGAGTTGATATAATAAATCTTGTGAGTCGGAGTATGGCAGATCGGAATACCAATTTACTGGTTCTGTGCATCCTCGGACTCCGATTCAGATGCCCGATACAATTGGTTCTTAAACGGCTAATGGATTTTCAGTTCGCGAGACGAGATTTGACAGTGTCTGTGAATGTCGCATGATCATGGGTGTGATTAATCTTCCGAGTCATATTTTAAGATGGTGTTGGCTGTCATTTTGAACATCGTCAATGCTTCTAATGATAGTCTGAGAGAAGGTACAGAGGTCTACCGTAGGTTATGTTGCGTCCATCATATCTATGACTACTTGCAAAAGTAGGTGAATGTTCTCCAGGTATGAAGCTATTTTCCCAGTTATAAAGCTATTTTTTAGAAGGAAATGGCATACATTATAAATAGATATGTTTCATCCACAATCAAACGACAAATACGACAAAATTTCGCGAACATCTTCCTCTATTAGTATCAATTTAATCTGCTATGCTGATAACACTCTCATGCTGACCGACGAGATGTATGTAGATAAGGATCCCATGCCTCGCAAATGTAGGCTTGCTTTCCTTATCATAAATATTCACCAACTGGAATTAAAAATCACTGCATGAAAAACTAAGGCAACGATTTCACGTCTTATTTTTCAGATTTTTGCTCAATCTTAAAAGTTTGATAGGTAGTGAGCCCAACTGTACGAAATTGCGAGGTTGCAGAGAAGGATAGTTACCAGAGTCACTTGGACGTATTGTACAATTTTCGACGATTCTCGCAGGTATAGTCCTGTTTTTGTTTCAGGTGAAATTTTTCGGAATCTTCAGCATCTTCTGCTGAAGTCCGCATCCAAAAAAATGTAGCTCCAAATCCGATGACTTGTTAGGATGAAATGGCATTATTTGCTGACCGCAAAAGCCCGTGTCCGTTAACAAGCTGTGGTTATGATTGTATTAATTTTTAATGACTGAAACTTGAATAGAATATACTCTTCTATTGAGTCTCGCTGGATACGATTGTTTTGATGAATGTAGACGACAGGAGTCCAAAGAACAACAAAATGTCACGAACACTGCCTATCATTTTAAAGGACATTGTAGACCGTAGACTCCAAGATGATTTTCTCAATTTCTGCCGCATCGTGCATTTGTCGATACTTCTGTAATAACATAGGGAAAGATATGAACACATAATGATGAAAAATTATCGATATATTAAATTGTTATATATTTGTGAAAGAAAATCATATAATAATTTACTTTATCTTATTTTAAGTCACACGGCTTCTGCTTTAACTGTCTTAAACTTTAAAAGTACTTTTTTTTAAAATATTTTTACATCACGTAACGGTAGGAAGGTAAAAATATCTTTATTCTCGATAACTGAACAAATTTAAACATCTCTAGAAAATTTTTTTAATAACTTGATATATCATAGTTTTAAACATTGAAATTTTTGCTTTACAATTCTTTAAACCTTGCTGTACGATTTTTGTTTACTATTTTATTGAATATTGAACATTAGAGTTAAATGATGAAATGTTAGGATTCCTTGAATCTTTGCCTTGTAACTTTAATTACCATAATTCAATAAATGACGAAAGAAATGTCGTACAACAAGTTTCAAGAGATCGTTGTAGAGGGGAAATTTCAATCTTCAAAACCACTATAGACATAATAGTAAATAATATTTTTCGCTGTATTTATATACATGTAAATTTTTACAATCCTTTTTAAAGAAAACTCCTTTTCCATTTGTGGCATGATGTTAAAATATCTTAGGAAAGATACGAATTTAGGATAGTCAAAATAGAAGTTTCACGCTTTAAAATGAGATCAAGTGTATTGTTATAATACTATAAATATATTGTATCATTTTTCTTTACGAAGTTATGGCAGTGTAGTATCGTAAGTTATTATCATAGGTCGTTGGTTAGTTATAACTTGTAGTTATTATATCTTTACCTGTATTTAATTATAACAGATGGTCTATGGTGTGAAGAAATGCGTGAAAGGGAAAGTATGAATGTCGTGCGAGAAGTGCGTCATTGGCGTGGAGTGTTTTTCTTTTTGAAAGAATAGAGAGTCGAGCGACTTGAAAACGGAGTCGGATTGAGTTGTATGAAAGCGTCAATTGAGTTGTTAAGAAAGAGTTTATTTGAGTTGTGATCACATCTATTAGTTGTTAATCCGTTTCCTTTATCAAATTATTTATTGTTTAATCATTAGCATTATTACTATTAAATAAATATTATTTATATTGAATCTTTACAATAGTATAGATAATGTTTCATTTAAATTAATTGCGTTGCAGAACTGTTTCCACGAAAACAGTGTGTCTGTCAGAATAATTATAGTAACACGGTGGTAGATTTTTGGGCAAGGCAGAACGACTCATAAAGCATTACATATTTTATTTACATGCAGACACTCAATAAAATATTATATATGTTAATGTTCTATTGTGTATTTTCAGTTTCACTCATTGCTGTACAGCTACGTATGTTTATCGACGATCCGTTTCTCATCGTAAAGAAGCATGTCGCCATTTGAAACAAATTTTGTATCTTCAATATGTAAAGCAGCTTACTTACTCGCGTTGAAGGAATATCAGGCTTCCACTCGAATGAAATGCCCTTATTGCCCAATTCCACCCGTGGATTTTAAACGATAGCAATGTAATTATCCCATGTGAATTCATAAATCAATATTCTTACAAAGCACAGCATAAGTTTATCGCAAATCATTCGTCTGCGGCAGATGTAATGTTCTCTTATTTTTCTTTCTGTTGGACAAAAATGAATGAAATTTATCTTTCTATTCTAACGCTGCGTTTTCTATCGTTTTCCAACATATAGGTTTTACCGTATTTTACTACTGTACTTTCGCCTCGTTTGTGGAAAATTCTTTTCTTATATCTATAACTTTCCGATAACTGAAATGAATATTTATAAAGTTCTAGGAGCGTCTGTTATTTACTGAGTATCAAATAGTATCAATTTCCTTGAGGACAACTAAAATCACATTAATCAACAACTTTTGTTGGTTTGGTTGTGGTTGCACAGAATGTCAAAACCAATATAAATTCTGAATTTTTATTTCTTCACAATTGATCTCACTATACAAGTGCTGGTTTAGTTTCACAATTTTTATGATTGCTACTATGAATTACAAGTTCAATTTATCTGTATTATACTTCTACATTAGAGATTAAAATATTCAGACTTATAATTACCAAAAATTTTGAATTTTTAAGTCGTATGTCGAGTTATATATATTTATTCTTTATTATATTTCTTTTATACAGGCTGTAACAGAATATGTGGCATGAACATATATTTTACATATTAAATAAGTGAGATTACTTCCATTGCTTCTAAGTCAGCTCTTGAATTGAGTCCAACGTATTCTGTTACAGTCTGTACATTAATATTTTTATTTCTGTGTTTTATATTTTCGAAATATTTGTAAAACCCAAAACGAAAATTATATAAAACAACCATATAAACGTAGTGATATGTAGGTCAAAATCTTAAGCATTACAGGCAAATATTATTTTCACGTAGCAAATATTAAAACAAGTATATTTTGAATATATTATATATTGTGCATATGATATGCGTTTTGTATTAAAATATCCTGCAATCTAGCTATTGTCTAGCACAGTAATGTTCTACACAAATAAATTGTTTCAAATGAAATTGAATAATATAATGCTTATCAAATAATTTCAAAATATTAAAAAGATATATCTTTGACAAAACTTCACAATCAATATGAAAGAATATATTTAATTAATTTGTGACATTAATATTTGTACATAGATGATATCTTAATTGTCGATTGTTTGACGAGCTGAAAAACGAACCAACGCATGCATTGTGCATTGTGTACAGAAATTATTTATTTATTTATTTATTTTTTTTTTATAATTTTATTGTCGCATCAACAGCGAGGTCATTAGCGACGACGGCACCATTAGATGTGTGAGTAGTAGTTTATGCCTTTTAGATATAATAATACTCTTCGTATGTCGCTTTGAGAAGTAAAGTTTATGTTTGCGTTGATTCCATATTTCTGTCTTTGGGTTTCTGTGGTGTGGCATTCGTGCAGTATGTGTGTTATTGTTAATGGATGGTTATTGCAATGAGTGCAGGTGGATGAAGTTTTTTTGATTTTTGTTCATGTTTTGGCCTGGTATGACCGGTTCTTAGACGTGTGGTAATTATTCCTTCTTTCCTGTTGTTAAATTTCGGTGTTTGCTGCTGAAAGTCTTGGATACTTTAGTGTACTTTTGTAGTACACTCTTGAGTACTTTTGTGTAGTTGGGTGCTTTCAGTTGTTTTCTGTGTATTGTTCCATTCATTTTTTGTTACTTTTTTGCAATGGATTATTTGATCGTCGCAGGGGATCGGAAAATGGTTGTCGTTGTTGATAAGTGGGGGGACTGTGGTTTCTTTCGCTGCTGCGTCGGCTTTTTCGTTTCCTTCGATTCCTTGGTGAGCTGGAATCCAGATGACTGTGGCGTTTGTATTAGGTTGGTTGTGGTTTAGTTCTTGGATGGTGGATATTAGATGGTTTTCTTCATCATATGATTTCGTTAGAGATTTTGTAACGCTCATGGAGTCGGTGTATATGACGATCTGGGCTTCGTTATTTGAGTGTGCATATTTAATGGCTTCCAGGATAGTATAAGTTTCGGCTGTGAAGATGGATGATGAAGGAGGGAGGTTTTGTGTTTTTTTGGCTTTTTCTGTGATGATGGCGTATCCTGCTCCAGTGTCCGTTTTTGACCTATCAGTGTAGATCTTGCTGTGTTGGGTGTAGTTGTTATTTAGTTCTAGGAATTGAGTCTTGTGGTCAATTGAACTGAGGATTTTTTTGGGAAGATCGGCAAGACTGGTATTTGTTGGGAATGTTTTTATTAACCATGGGGGATTTGTGGTGGTTTACGTTCAATGGTGAGGTAGATTTTGAAAGTGGTGGATTGAAGGATTTTGTTAAGTCTGATATGGAAAGGGGAGGGAATTTTCGGTTTATTGATATAGAAAGCATTGAATCTATTGGAGAAGATGTTGTTGTAGGAAGGGTTATTTGGAGTGGATGAGACTTTTAGTGCGTATTTGAGAGTTAGGAACTTCCTTCTGGATTCAAGTGCCATTTCCTTGGCTTCGAATAGTAGGCTGTTTATAAAGCATGTTCGGTATGCACCTGTGGCTAGTCGAAGAGCTGAGTGGAAGATTGGATCTATTATTTTTTTGATGGAGCTTTTGGTTGAGTTGTAAACGACAGAGCCGTAGTCTAGTTTGGACCTGATTAATGCTTTGTATGTTACTAGGAGAGTGTCTTTATCCGCTCCCCAGTTATTATTGGAAAGGGTTTTAATTATGTTAAGTCTTTTTGTGCAGGACTCTTTTAAGGTTTTTAGGTGTGGTGCCCAAGATAATTTTTTGTCGAAAATAAGGCCTAGTATTTTGATGGTGTCAGTAAACTGTATTTTAAGATTGCTCAGATATAGTTTAGGTGGGGGATTGAGTTTGGTTTTCCTAGTGAATAGGATGCCTTGGGTTTTTTTGGGAGAAAATTTTAAGCCCGTTGTTTTTGACCAGTCTTGAAGGGTATTGATGGCTGTTTGTAAATGTTCGTTGATGGAGTTCATATTTTTTCCGCTACATGTGATTGTTATGTCGTTCGCAAATAGCTGAGTTTTTATTGGTGGCTTGAGGTTGGTGGTGATGTCGTTGATTCCAATTAAAAATAGTGTGGTGCTCATTACTGGTCCTTGTGGGACTCCGTTTTTGATTATAACTGGATGTGACAGAAATCCATTTGCTCTGACTTGGATTGATCTATTGGATAGGAAGTTGGTTATGAAGGATAGCATATTGCCATATATTTTTAGCTCGATGAGGGCGTTAATAATTTTGGTTCTCGAGATTGTATCGAAGGCTTTTTCGATATCGAGGCATATGGCGGCTATGTATTCTTCGTTGACGAAAGCGTCGTAGATATTTGTTTCCAAGTTCCTTAGGACGTCTATGGTTGAACGGTAGTGTCGGAAACCGTATTGATTTGGGTTAAGAAGTTTTTTTGCTTCGAAGTACCATCTAAGCCTACGGTTTACGATTTTTTTTAGTAGTTTGCACATGATATTTGTTAATGCAATTGGGCGATAGCTATTAGGGTTTTGTTTGCATTTGTTTGGTTTAGGAATTGGAACTACAATTGCGTTTTGCCAATTTCCGAGAAAAACTTTATGGATCCATATACAGTTGAAGATTTTTAACAGGTAATTTATTCCTGTTTTTGGGAGCTTTTTGAGCAGTAAGTTGGGGATATCAATTGGTCCTGGGCCGGAGTTTTTTGTTGAAGCAAGGGTGGAATTTATTTCTTTGAGTGTCAAAGGTGAGTTTAGTGGTGAGTTGTTATCGTTGTGGATCAAATCATGGTGTATATTGTTGTAGATCATTGTAGGATGTGGTGAGTTTATGTTATTTGAATTTTCTCGGAATTGTTTAGCTAATGTGTTAGCAATGTCGTGGGCTTGAGTTGTGGTTTGACCGTCATCAGATTCCAAGAATTGGATAATCGTGGAGGGTTTGGGTCCATTTATGCTTTTGATTTTTTTCCATACTGCAGATGTTGGTGTTTGTGGATTTATTGATGTTATGTAGTTTCTCCATGTACGTTTTTTATTTTCTTTAATTATTCTACGGAAGTTAGCGCGTTTCCTTTTGAACTCGGTTAGGTTTTCGTTTGTGGGATGTTATTTTGCTCTATTGGAAGCGTGATGACTCTCTTGCATGGCGATTTTACATTCTTCGTTCCACCACGGTACCAGTCTTCTCCTGATTTTTTGTATTCTAGGAATTCCAAAGGATTTGTCTGCGGCTGAGGTTATGATTTGTTGAAAATTGCTTATTGTTTCGTTAATCCGGGCTGGGTTGAGTTCAGGTTCAGTTTCTTTCTGAATGAGTTTTTAGGGGATGTTCTGGTGTGAGGTGCAGGTATTTTCGGATTAATAACAGCGTATGGTATATAAATTACTTTATTATTTGAACACATACACTGCGGCGCGAAGGACGCGGAAGACGCGGTGAACATATAGCACTTTGCTAGTGTACACGTCGCGAGACTATCCGTGCGTCTCTTCTCGATTTTTTTGTTTCGCTTTCTTTTCGAACTCGACTCTACTCTTTGACTCGTACCGGGACTCTCTCTCGAGTTCGTCGCTTTTTGCTGCCAGGAAAACTCGGTCCCCGTTTCAGACATCCCTAATTGGCCGACTCGATTTTTGCTTTAGCCAATTAGGTTGTCACAAAATTGCGCCGCCTACTCCTTGCGTCCGTGACGCGCTTTTCCTGGGAGTGGGGCTGCAATCTCGCCGAGGCCGATTTCCCGGAATTGTGGCGATGTAGCAGGGTCTCCTCTGGGCCTCGCTTTCTTCAAATGTTTTCCAGATGACGATCTGGGTGGCCCATAGGACCTAGAGTTTACGACGCTTCGCAGAGATGCTATTGTAGGCCGAAATTCTATAAACTATAAGTGCGGACGTTTGGTCTTACGCACTGTGAAAACTAAACTTTGGCCTTCGCAATTCGATAGCACAGGCGCCACGTGAGTCGTAAATTCTCCTAACTTCTTATCTGAGAAGACGTCTTCTCTTCCGACATCTGCTAGCCGCTACAAGTTGAAGCGTTACGTTTTCGTGGTAAACTGGCCAGTTTTTTTTCCTTATATGCCATTTTGGTTGGAGGTAGTTTTGAGTTGTTGTGCTATTGTCTCCGTATGTGATTTTTTTTGGAAAGTGGTCGCTGTCATATGGTTCTTTTAAGGTGTCCCATTTTAGGTGTTGAGCTATCTGTGGACTGGAAAAGGTTAAGTCTGTTGCACTTGTTTTGCCGTTTCTAGTGCTGAAGTGCGTTGGAGAACCTGTGTTCAGTAAGATTAAATCCTGGTTGTTAAGCAGATTTTCGATTGTCTTTCCTCTTCTGTCAGTTTGGTCGATCCCCAGAGAGTGTGATGGCTGTTAAAGTCTCCTGACAGGATCAATGGAGCTGGAAGTTGAGCTATTAAATCTTCAAGGTCTTGTAATTGAAGGGGGAAACTATTAGGAATGTAGATATTGCAGATGTGGATCTTTTTGGGAAATGAAATAGATATTGCAACGGCTTCTAAGTTTGAATTTAATTGGATTTCAGTAGAATCATATTTGTCCGAAATTGCAATGGCCACTCCTCCGCTGGCGTGATTTTCGTTTACCCGGTTTTTGACAAAGGTGTTGAAGTGTTTAAGCGTAGGCTGGTGGTTTTTTTTGAAATTTGTTTCTTGAAAACAGATAATGTCTGAACTGAAATTGTTTATGAGTATTTGGAGTTGTTCATAATGGGTATAATAACCGTTTATGTTCCACTGTATTATTGTTTTCATAAGGTATTTGGTGGGGCTATGAGTTTGGATTTTGCTGCGATTTCGGTTTCTATGAAAATTCTATGTCCGATGCAGATGAATAGCTAAATGACGATTCAGGTGTGTCAGTCCATTTGGAGAGCTTTTTGCAGAGTCGATGTATTCTGTTTTTTATGCTTCTTTCGTTTAGATGGGGGTAGATTTCTTCAAGAGTTTGAACAAAGGTTGGATGTTATCGGTGTAGTTTCTTGCGATTTGCAATGGGTGTCCTGATCCGAAGATGTCTTGGAGGAGGCTCTTGATCTGGGAATAATTTAGCTGGGAGTGTGAAAGATTTTTTTTATTTATTATTTCTCTTGTTGGGGCTAACATTTCCTCTAATTTGGCGGAATAGAAAACTGGAGATTGTGGAGGAAGTGTTTTTAGTTTGGTAATTGCGATTTTTTTTTTTAAGTGGATTGATTGGTGGGGGCATGGAGTCTGTGTCGTTTAAGTTTGCATAGTCTGATTTGTCGTCAGTTGATGATAGTGAGTGTGGTCTTTTGGAACTGAAGGGGATTGGTGGTTGCTCTGTAGGTAATTTATTCGTTGCTTATTTGGAATTGTCGATGTTTGTCTCAGTAGTGATAGCAATCTTCTTAACCGGCAATTTGGGGGATTGAGTTGGTGTGGGGATCGTTGTGTTTGAATTTTGGGTTAGCGGGCAATCTTTCGCTAAGTGACCTTCTTGTTTACATCGGAAGCAAAGAAGGCTGTCGATGGAGGTGAAAATACGGTACGATGTATCTTCAAAAGTTATTAGGAAGGTGGATGGGATTTTTCCAATGTCATCGGGATCAATGTATACCTGTTTTCTGAATCTGAGGATGTGGGTGTATTCCGGGTCGGTCATTCCTGCTTTCAGAGTTGATATTCTGGAGCATAGCTTGACGTTGTTTCTTTTGAAGATTTTTTCAAATTCTGAGTTGGGTATAACCGGGGAGACGTTTGATAGAATTATTCTTGGTCTTAAGTTTAACTTATTGTTGTTGACCGTTATTGTTTTATGCAGATTTGTTAGGTGTAGTACTGTTTCTTTTTTATCAAGATAAGCGCAAATTCGGTTGTTTGTGATTTTGGAGATGTACCTTATTGATTAGTTTCCCTATTGCAAGGGCATAGTCTTGGAGGCTTGTGTCGTCTATTGCGTGGATGATGATAGCTTGGTCTTTTGTAGGTGATGAGTCACGTTAGTTATGCAGCGTGGGAGTATGATTTGGTGGAGTTGTTACTTTCAGTTTGGTTGAAAAATTGGGAACCCCTGTACTCAGAGGTCCCCGCAGGTTGGTGTTGGTTAGTCGGTGTATTCATTCGTGTAGTATTCCTTTGTGTTGATGTACGAGATTGGCGTTTGTTTTCACTAACACTAACACTATAATAATGTGGATTGGAACTCGTAAGCGAGACTGTATCGGACGTCCGTGCGGTACGACGGTTAAACCGAGACTGGTACAGTAATTATATTCTACTCTGAATAGCAAATAAATATTGAACAAAAATTATACATCACACAATTTTATTAATATTTTCGGAAATATTAAGCTTATATACCTTGGAATTTGCAACATTGTGAACAACAATAGCTTCTGTGCTTAATAGAATACAGTGCTACGTAGAATCACATCTGCGTATTACTATATGTGTCATTTGATATATTCTAATAATACACAGTAAGAAAATAAAGTAATAATTATACATTTCGCGTATCATTGAAATGTTCAGCACAGAAAAATTTTACACAATTTACGTTAATTTCAATAATTCTCCAAAGTTGTGAATAGTTTTCGTTTGTGTACAACAAAAAATGTTTTGTTGCATGTGATATTGGCATAATTGTTTATACATGCTAATCTATTGCTGAATGATCAAGGATATAATCACATTTTCATGTAATCTTTGAATCATCAAAAATATCAGAATGTACTTATTGAAAATATCTACTCAATGGCAATCGTTATTTAATAACGTTTATTTGTGTATTTTTACAACGAATGATAAATTTCATGTCTATGTTGGTTTCGGCAATGTTCTAATTGGTTGAAACAAATGGTAAGAAAATAAACCAAAAATATATTTTTCTTATTTTACTAGGATTGAGGGTATTGTATAATTTATAAATTTTTAAATTTTACTATTACATGTATAATATTATACTTGCAGAGGAAAATAATTAATCGTGCTATTTTTCCACCATTATACCAGAAATTGATACTCGGTGTAATATTATTTAAGTGCTATACTATAATTGTATAGACTTAAGAAATTTTTACAAGCACTTTTACATTTGACTTTAGCTTCATAACCATAATCTAAAAATCTAAATAATTCTTTGAAACAATTCTCATAATACGCATATGTTAAGTGATATAACACTAAATGAAATAACTTTAAATAGCAATAATTTGCAATGTAGGTTAAAATAAGAAATGATTTTATTAAACAGAAGAAGGTGTTTTGAAGTACTTCACTCTGGGGTTCAAAATATATTCCTTGCCATTGGTAAAGAATTTTGATAGTTTTCAATGCTTGTTTGAACATAATATTTACAGTATAATGTATTAACAGTATATACAGAGTTTAGTTGAAACTACCGATTTTATAAACCAACATATAATAAACTAAAGCATGTAAAAATACATTGTACACAGCACGTAATTAGACGCAAGTAGTTAAGAACTACCACGTAATTATATATACTGGACAATTGAACTATAGTTCTGAAATGATAAAAATGAAGAAGATAATATAAAGAATAATCGCGGAATAATCAATATAGAAAAACAATTTATTAAATATATAAGATATATGTATACTCACAGATATATATAATTGACTTTTCTTTTAATTTAATTCTCTTTTCTTATGTGCTTGTCGAAAAAGAAATAGTGTATATGTGTCAGTTAATCCGCCACTTTGAATAATCAGACGTTGGATAATTGAAACTTTACGTAAGCAAGGTTAGAGAAAAATAAATATTGCAAATAGGTAAACAGAATTAAATTTTTTTTCTTTTATTTAATGTCGCATCGACATCTCAATCATTAGTGACAATCGGTTGTTTTGTAGAAGAAATTAGTGTTCTTCAAAAATACGATTGTGCCTTCTATATGGTCCTTACAAGTGAGGATTGTTTTTGGTTTCATGTTGCAACTTAGTCTGATTTGCTCCAATTTTCTGCATTCGTACAAGAAATGTTTGGTTGTTAGAGGTTTGTTACATGATGTGTAGTAAGCTGGTTTTGATTTGTCGAGGACGAAATTGTGAAAAATGTCAATATGGCTCGTCCTTACTCTAGTCATTACAATTCTTTCTCTTCTATTTTTTGTGCCGTCGGGAACTGAGTTGTAGAAGTCCTGAAATGGATAGAATGGATTTGGTCTTTTTGTTAGGTTCCAAATTCTGTTCCAGTCTTCTTTTATTGTTACCTCAAGGTGGTTTATTAAATGTCGATGGGAAATGAGAGCCAGTGGCTCAGAGGAGGCGGCTGGAGAGTTAGCGGCTTCTTTAGCAGCGGTGTCTGCTAGCTCGTTTCCAGTGATTCCTTGATGGAATAGGATCCAAATGAAGGATTATTTTTGTTATTGTTAACCAATTCGGTGTAATTTTCCTGAATTTTCTGAATAATTTCGTGCTTGTTGTTTTTCAATGTAGCTGGAAGAGCCTCAATTACGCTCATAGAATCTGAAAAGATGGCTACGTTGGGTGAACTATTTACATTGGCCACTTCTGATGCATGTAAAATAGCATTATGCTTCGCCAGTGAATATTGACGCACTTTTAAGTTTTATTATAATTGTTTGATTTTTTGTAATGACTGCAAAGCCTGCTCCTGATTCTGTCTTCGATGCATCTACACATATATTTAAATATAATATATAAATATATAAATATGTTGTGTATTTGTCATTTAGTTCTAGAAATTTCGAAACATATTCTAGTCTACTTGTTTGTTTTTTAGAGTGGCCAGGTCAGTATTGAATAAGGGGGTCTTGATTAGCCAGGAGGCAATTTTACTATAATTGCATTCTATCGTTGGTGACATTTGTATTAAGGGAGGTTGTAATCACTTAGTGATTCTTGCATACATAGGGGTTGGCAGGTTGGGCCTCTTGGTGTATAGTTCTTTGTATCTATTTGCGAATACATGACTGTACGTAGGAACTTTAGGTCTTGATGAAACTTTTAGAACGTATTTGATACTTAGGAACTTTCTTCTTTTCTCCAGTGACATCTTTTGGTCTCATATAGGCTTATCGGACATGTACACCGGTAGCCATCATCAAGGCTGAGTTTTGTGTAACGTTTAGTGATTTTAGGATATATGGTTTGGCAGATTGGTATATTGTTGATGCGTAATCTATTTTCGATTGGATTAGTGCCTTATAAGTTCTTATAAGGGTTTCCTGGTCTGCTCCCCAGTTGCTGTTGGTCAGCATTTTTAATATGTTTAACCTTTTAGTGCATGCATTCGTGCAATTAATGTGGTTTCCACGTTAATTTATAATCCAAAATAAGACCAAGTATCTTAACGTTATTTACGTATTTTATATCGGAGTTCCCTAGGTACAATTTTGGTGACGTATGAAGATTTCGTTTTCTGGTAAATAGAATGGCTTGAGTATTTTGCGGTGAGTATTTTGGTCCAGCTCCTTTGGCCCAATTATATAAGTGGTTGGTGGCTGTTTCAAGGTGTTGTATTATGGAATTAGGTTTTTTCCGTTGCATGTGAGCGTTATGTCGTCGGCAAACAGGTGGGATTTTATAGGGGATTTCAGATTTTCCGTTATATTATTGATACCGATTGAAAATATCGTGACGTTAAGGATTGCAACTTGAGATATTCCATTCCGTTATACTGAAAAACGTTCCACTAACTTTAACTTGGATAGTTCTACTTGCAAGGAAATTTTTTATGAAGGCTAACATGAGAACCTTTATGTCTAATTTGATTTGTGCGTCGGTGTATAATGAGTTATAGATGATACATACGTTTTCCAAGACTTTTTCCGACTTTCTTTTATAGTTCTGCGAAATATTGCTCTTAATTTTCTAAATTCTATTGAGTTTTCGGTGGTCGGGTGTCTTTTTAGTTTCTTGAATGCATGGTGGTGTTCTTTACGGGCTTTGTAATTTTCATTCCATCAAGGTACCGTTCTTCTCCTAATAATACTAGATTTGCCATAGGTTATTGTCGTGGCCTTTCCTGCTGCTATTTACGATTTTTTCCATTTCTGTAACGCTATTGTCGATGTTGTCTGGGTTAATTTCGAGTTTAGCTTTTGTTTTGGAGAGGTACTTATTTATGGTTGATTGGTATATGTCCCAATTCATTTTATTGATGTTTCATTTTGGTACATAATTTGGGTTTGAGTAGAGAGGCGGGGGTGTTGCTTTTATAGGTTAGGATAACAGGGAAATAGTCATATAGATCATTTTGCACTTCTCATTTCATATTTAGAGCTAAATTTGTGCTGCAGATAGACAAATCAATTGCACTGAAAGATCCATTACTCATATTGAAATGAGTTGGATTTTTGATGTTTAGGGGTATTAAGGCAGGATTAGTTAATAATTTCTCTATCATTTTGTCTCTGTTATCGGTTCTTGATGATCCCCAGAGAGAGTGATGACTGTTAAATTCTCCAAATAGAATCATTGTTTCCGGGATTTGTTCAATCAAGTTGTTCTGATTCTCGAAGGGTGACCTTTATTGGGTGACTATTAGGAATATACGCGTTACAAATGTGAATTTTTTTTGGGGAGTACTTTTTTTGGTAACTGCCTTTCGTAATTGATAGATAAAAATATGTAAATCAAGGAAGATTTCAGCAATAACATACAATATAAGATTTAAATATAAATAATTCTTAAAGAAAACGACAATATTGTTGTTATAAAATGAGGAGCATAACTGAACCGCTAAACTCATGCTTTGTACAAATCCGCTTTTATCACTGTTAATAATACATAGAAACAGTTTCATATAATAAAATTTAATGAAAATTAGTGTAAATTTAAGTTCTTGAAGTTGTGTAGTTTCTTTAGTTTCTTGTAAGAGATATTCCTTGATTTAGTTTTATTCAATATTTCTTTTCAATAAAATTTCTTGATTTTAATGACTAATTCAATTATATTTGCTTCACAATTTCCTTTATATTGAGGACAATTTTAATGCATTCCCGATTTCAATAAATTTTAAATCCCATATTCAGGATAAAGTATATCCCATTGCTTTTCAGTTTTCTAAGTATTTTACGTCAAGAGATATTTTTAAAAATCTTATATCTTTCATTTTAAAAATCTCTGTACATTTTTAAAATATATTTTAAGCTAGTTTTGATTATTTTTTGCTATAGATTTAAAATTTCAATCGTGGTGAAATATATTAGTTTTTTCAGAAGAAAGTGTATTTTTGGTTGTATTTTATTAATTACTCTCTAAAATATCTTTATACGTATACTGATTCATTGCAATATGCAATGTTATATATTAAACTTATACAGATATAGCAACTCTGCTTTCATCACATGTAACGTAACTGTGTCAGCGAATATTTCTTGTTATAAGCAAATACAGAAATAGAAAAATTAGAATTAGAAATTGTGAATACGTGAAACGATCATAATATTTCACTATCTTTTATCATATTGTTTCCACTATGCGAATATGTTTAATTGTTTCAGTGGGCATAAGATGTGTATTTGACCGCATTGTACGAGCAGTAAAATTACAGATGTATACTTAATATTTGGTTGCATCGTATAAATTGTTGATCTTTTATTCAAATTGTGTTAATTGTAAATGAATCTATATTAAAATATGGATTTAAAAGATTGTTTATTTCATCATATCTACAATTTTGTGTACAAAATTTCAATTATGCAACTACGATATGTGAGTTAGTACTAGTACACACAGAATACAGTCGTAGCCAGTTACGAAAATGCTGATTACAATCGTTAGCGGTTATGAAATGAATAAATATTTACACATTGTACTCGTTTGCTTTGTTCACATTTGTTCAAATTTGTCCGTATATACAAATCGTTCACTGTTTCGTTGCGATTGAAATCACTCCTATTTTTCTTTTCAGTAAAATATGCTGCAATTTCAATCTCGAAAGTTTTATTGCTGTTTTTAAGCGTTTCTTTAATTTAATTTATAATATGGAAATGTATTTCAGGATTCATAAGAAAATTTATTTTACTGATATTATATATATATATATATATGTATGTATGTATGTATGTATGTATGTATGTATGTATGTATGTATGTATGCATGTATGTATAACATAAAATCCCTGGCTAAAGGTTTCCGATTTCAGAGACAATAATACAACTTAGAGATTTTATAAAGAACATTCATGTTATAGAAACATAAAATGTTATTGTATGTAATTAAAAACTGATGAAAAATTAAAGAGCGCTTATTATAGAGTAAAACACAACAAAATAACAAACTTTCATTTATTATAAAAAAGAAACAAGGAAAGGAACAAAATGATACATAGAAAAAAGTTTCTGATCAATATAAATATTGGAAAAGAGTTTCCGATCATGACTCAAATAAGGAGCTCCTTTAATGCAGAAGCGTAGAAGTTAGACATAAACACAAGAAGAGACAATAAAAATATGAATGAATGTATGAACAAATTCATCACTTCTAAAATATCTCAAATATCTGTTGGGGCCATTTTCCAATTTATAACGAGGCAATTGCAATATACGCATAGTTTCGTTTAGAATCTTTTAGACTGAGAAAGATTCAGGTTTGTTACCAGCATGAAATTTATTGTATTTTAGAAATTTATTTATTTTGTCAGTAGGGAAAGACAATTACAATACAGAATATCACTTTATGTAATTACAGAGTAATTATTAAATCAATTCACTATTCGCGATTTCCGATCTCATCGCAATCGTTTCGCTGAATTTCACCAACGTGATTGCTATTCGCTTCAACAATCAGCGGTTCGAATCGGATCCGTAATACTTGATCCATCTAGCGGAAGTACTATTTCATTCAGTTCATAAGCTAGTTAAAACTGCACAATATGCTATCACATGTGATAAAATTAAGGGTAATTCAACTGCTCAAAGAAGGTAATAACTCTTTGAGTTCTTTAAAGACGACAGAAATTATAGGATGCTGCTAAAGCACTATTTAAAAAAATTTAGTGGGGAAGTATTAAATCGCAAAAGATATGGCCGTCCGCGTTCGGATAACCAAACAACAAAACAAGAACGATAGAAAGTTGCGTAATGAGAGTTCGAGCAAGTTTAAAAAAGATAAATATACAACAGACACAAAATTAAATGTGAGTGGATTAAAAGGAATAGGTTCGTTCGATTAACATACTATAATAATATATTTAAATATACATATAAGTAGAGTAGAATATACACGAAACCATTCTTACTAATTAACTTATACCATCCGCTGGACTTGATCTCCCCCTCTCTCACAGCTCTTATAATATGTTTACTCACAATGCTTGACCGGACTACTATTCCATTACTCTATTGTCTCACAGCTTCGGCTGGACTGGACGACGACTACTCTTGACAAAAGAATCTCACTCGCCATCTACTCCCACCATTGTCTCATCACTCATATTCTCACATATATTCAATATGTATATATATATATATATATATATATACAGCCAAATCCTCAATTAAACCCTATTGAGAACATATGGATAGAATTAAAAACACTGATCAATGAGAAAAAAATTACAGACTGAAAACTTTGGCACGTTATACAATCATAGGAAGAAATCTTATCTATAGTGTGTAAAAAACTCACTGATTCCATGCCAAAGGGATGCGCTCCCTACATTCACCAAAAATTATTCAAATGAAATAAATTTATTACTTGATTTGCCTGCGTTATAATAAAATGTATTATAAACTACAAAAATTTCGGAATACGTATATTTGTATGAGATACTATATCGATAACATCATGCGACGCAGTGCAATCTGAAACTGTACCTTGAATCTCCGTCGACGTGCCGCGCACATCTTTTTGTTCTCGTGACAATTGTCTAGCGACGTGCACAACACGTCTTTAGCACAAAAACATCTCGACGTGTCTGACACGTCTTTCCGGCGCAAGTGGTTAATACCTAAAATAATTCATGTTAGTGAATTAAATCGAAAGCTTTTCTCCAGCATTTATACAGATCGTAAACTTTTTTCCGTGTAACATTTTGTTTCTTTTCTTATTTCTTTTCTACAGTAGACGGAAATTTATGTTTATGTTATCGTATTTATCAAATCTATGCTATATTTTATTTTATAATAATTAAATTTTTTATTTTCCATCTTTAACTTTCCTCTTTAATGTTCTATCACTTTTAATTATATACAATAATATTTTATACTTCTAAAACATTAATATTTTTTATTCTGTATAAATGTCTCTGTTCGAAAACTTTTTGCCAGGGATTATATACGTATGTATAATGTATGGTATTATCTGCTTTTGTTTTCTAGAAAAAACATTTTACTTTCAAGATTTCAGTTTCAGTTCTAACTTTTCATTTATTTACAGGATTCTTAATAAAGAATGGCGCAAGAAATAGTAATAAATCAGGCAAATCTACGCAAGACACATACGTTACAGACACGATTCGAATTTACTCAAACACATAGTTCGATAAACTAGCCACATCTAGTGGAATTAGTCTTATTGTCCTTATTGTTGATTAGTGATAAAAAATTATATGCTACGATCGCCATAGCTTTCCTCAGATCGATAAAGATTTATTAACAATAATTATTACAAAATCTTGATCTTGAAATTTAAGACCGAATCATTTTTCAAAATTTATTCTTAGATTAATGCATCTATGAATGTTATTTGATAAGGAATCATACCGCTTTTATTATACTTGACATTTTCGAAACTATATAAATGCAAATCATAACAATTTAGTATAGTAAAAATCGAAACGATTTTCTTCATTTTTTCGTAATTAAAATTTCATATTGGTAATAATATGAAGTCATATTGATAAATTTCATATTGATAATAATTCAAAAGATGAAATTTCGGTAGAAAATTATTTTATGCACCAAATATAAAGTGCATTACATCTGGTGCAATTTTGCGTTTTCAAATTTTCTGCAAATGCTTAAAATTTCCATTTTCTATTATCATATGAATGATAATTATTTAATTTCACTCAGGTTTCATTTTCTGATAAATACAATTTACTAGATTTTATAAAGTTTTTCTGTAACGTGGTATTGTATACGCTTGTACTACCGATGTTGTATTCTACGATATAATATAGTTGCAAAGGAAATCATGTATCGCAATTCAACCGTTCTCTTAAAAAGTGATGCTACATATTTATTATCTCTTACATTGATATTATTACAATTTATGTAGAATGTTCCAACATCGACAGTACAACTAGAAAATGGACGAATCTACACAAAAATAAGTCGAAAAGAACGAATAAATATTTTTCATTTAAAGTTTGGTTTTTGGAAAAAGTGGGTTTAAAAATTTACCAAGTATACTTTAACTTAGTTTCTTAACATGACAGAGAAGAATAATTAATCGGAAGTTATTCTACGAGTAAAAATAAATCGATAATGTAGAATATAATTTTTTAGTAAGTCGTATCGTTTTCGAGAAAATTAAATTTGAAAATTTACCAAGTACATGTGCAACAAAGCATTTTTAAAAGAAAAGTACTCAATATTTATTTTCTTAAAAATAGAGCTATGAATAAAAAAATTTTATTCTATATTTTTAACTTATTTTTGCATGTAGAATGACCTCCTGTTAAATATTCTTTTGTGTCATGACTAGAATTAATCAAACCTCGTATACGTGATAAATTTTGACTTTATATTCATGAAGCATCTTAAAAAAAATTTTATTCTTTATTCTTGATTTATTTTGTCATATAAAATTATACCTTCTTCGCTGGAACACTCTGCATGTATTTATAAAAATACACTTCAATTATATTTCATGCATACAAGTAAATTTAAGCAAATATAACTTAAAATTACGTCCAATATAATTTAGTAAATCATACTAAAGACTCAAATTTGAAATTACTTTATATATGTAGTGTTAAAAATGTTTTTCTGTATACCCTCTGACAAAACTATAAGACGCTGTAAAATTATACAGACCTGTATATATATAAGAAAAAATTTTGTCCATCTGCATATACATGGTTATTGCTTATTTCAAAATATGTTTTTTCGTGTAGAGTTATTGTTTAAAATTTTAGCACATACGAAATATCAATTATATTTAAGAAAGTACCTGTGTTTTGCAAGATTCATATTGTGGAATGTTTGTTCGAATTTTCGGCCAATTTCCTACATTTTGTATGTATGTGGATCAACAAATTTATTTTACGATTGACAATTAAATAATTTTATTTTTTTTTTTTGTCTGAATTATGTATTCTGTTATTGGACATTTAAATCTAACTTAAACTTAATTCAACTCTATATTGGTAGTTTTAATTAATACAAACATATTCTAAACGTTAGAGATACGATATGTAGAACAACAAGAATATTTTTGCGAACATCACGAAAACTAAAGTCGAGTTGCATTAATATACATAGAAAATTATTCAGAATTATGCCCTTGACATAACTCTAGTCTTTTATCTGGAATATACTTCAAGGTCATCAAAATATGTGAGATCGGTCGTTTTGTAAATAATTACCAAAATTTTTTTTTTTTTACGCTATAGAACCCTCTACAGGGTTATTAGCAGCATGCACATTGCTGTGCACACTAACAATTGCACAGAAACAGTTTCGCAAACTTTTGTACAAGGATTACACTGATATACAACTAAGACACATGTTTCCTATTTACATACTTATAACTAGAGCTTACAACTAAAACTAAAATTAAGAACTGTTAAGTCACTGAGGAAGCTAAGCACTCGACACAAATCCGTCATAGATGCCAACCATGGCTTTTAAGAAATTTGTGAATAATGAAAAGGGTAGAAAGAGGAGTAGTATATGGTTTGCTTAGAAAAAACTGCATTGTGTGAGGAGTGAAATAACACATTCCACATAGTTTATAAATTAAGACATTCCTATTGTCATTAAGATTGGGGCACTGTCAAATTATATGGTTGAGATATTGAACTAAACTGCCACACTGACATTTCGTATCAAGAGCTAAGTTAATTTTAAATAGGGAAGCAGCTAATTGCATGTGATCAGCTCGGAGTCTGTTCGTCCAGTAAGTAAAGTCTCTAGGGAGTTTTCTACATGAAAACCATGGTTTAGCAGAAGGATGGTAATAGCTTTTGAAAAATCTTTTACCCTTAAATTCCAAGATATTCTGTCTTTCTGTTTCCGTCTTAGCCTGCTTTTTAAAGCTATGGGAAAAATCAGAGAATGGAACCAATATATTTGTCGAGACATTAGTACACGACGCTTCATTAGCTAAACTGTCCGCTTTTTCGTTAAAAGTAATACCAATATGAGAGGGAATCCTCTGTCCTATCAATCAGTGATTGGGGTATTGACTGAACGATAGATGTCAATCGTTTCTGGAGGACATCAAACATAACAGGCTCGCGAGTCGGCGGTCTGGAATGAAAACAATACGTAGAAGCGCGCGGCACAACAACCGTGGTAGCGCGTGGAAGATATTAGGATATCTGGCCGGCATGAAAAAGAGAGCCGTTATCCTTGGCTAATATAATTAAAAATAAGATAATAAACTTCTTCATGCGGACAAGAAATTTAAATCGTCATTTTTTTAGAAGATTCTAGAAATAATTATATAATTTATTTTCGTATCGCGAATGTTTCGTAATAGAGAACAGATATAGTTGAACTCTGTATACTTAAATATTTCAGGGATCCATCTTATGATATAGCTCGATTTGATAAATATCTTTCAATTAAAAGAATTTTCATTAAACACAATATACTGCTCCTTTCACCTACACTTGCGAAAATGATGTTTTCTTATATTCACCTTTCTAAAATCAAGCAATTTAGTGATGAAATCTTTGAAAGAAGACTATTTATTAAAACCAATTTAATATTAGCTACAATTTTTATTAAATCGATAACTTCAATCGATGTGATCGGTGGGTAATATGTATTTATGTAATTAGATAGGAATATTGTATTTTCTAGGTGTTTCTTAATTAGATAGTACTTCATTTTATTTCATTGACTTTTCCAAATTTTATTCTTTCCTTTTTCAAGTGATTTTTCATTTAATTTTCCGTACTAATTTTTTTCAATTAACATTTGATGATTGTTGTTATTTCTTTCTTTGATATTGTATATTGTAAGTTAAATGAAGAAGGTATTTATTTATTTTATAATTATGTTTGTTGTTTGAACGAATGTAAGAAAGAAGTTCATTTCTGTTCACATGATATAAATTCATGAATAATAGCATGTTCATCGCTGATATTAATTTTTTTTTATTTTACCTTGTCATTTTTCAAATTTTATTATCCTTGAATTTCGCTTTTTTACATTTTTTCAGCTTTTAAATACTAATTCTGCTTCAAGTAGATTTTGTCGTTATAATCCAATTCTAAAGACGAATTAAGTTGTAATTTAATTCAATACGAGATTTGAAATGCGAATTACATTGTAGTTTAATTAAATGAAAGCACTGATTTATGAATTATAATATTTTAAGTGGTATTTGAAATGAAATACAATGAATTGAATTATTTTGTGATTATAATTCACGAAGTAATTCAATTGTAATTCTACACAACTCTGCTTTTGTTACATGAATGAAAAATTGCTGATAAAATCATTCTACCTGTATAAGTGTCTCTATACATATCTATATATATCTTCAATTTATACGTCAGCGTTGAAATTGATTCTATTGATCGTATTTGTTACAATTTATATTTTTGTTGTAACTTTTCAATAAAGTACTTACTACAGTTTTTACTATCTCATATTTTAGTTTTATTTTTACACTGACAAAATTTGAACATTCAGATTCGGAATATTTTATTTGTAGCCACATATCAGAAAAAATGTTATCTCTGTTTACTGTTTAGAAAATGTGATATTATCATTTAATATATTTTCAAATCTAAAATAATGTTGATGAATTCAGTATCGGCGATATCAATGTAACTTGAAAACAAAAGCATACTTCTTCATTGTTGACACAAGAATGTCCGATTCATACTTTAGGAAATCCCACTTTAAAAATGACAATCGTTATCCGTATATATTTATCGAACAAGGAAATCGGTGCAGTCCCGTAGCAAGCGGTACGAGTAATTCCATGTTAAAATGCATAAACTAGTTTGATAAACTTTGTTACTAGTTTGATATGCATTATCTCATGATAACATGTTTATACAAAACAACGAATGATCGCTCGTCTTCTACTTCGATCAAATTTGTGTTTGTATTCATATTATTGTATTCATTAAATGAGTGCTAATATACAAGAGATGAACAAGTATTGTATCAAACAACAAGTATCATGTAATCAAAGAAACACATACGTACGAGCGAATACATGACGTTAAGCAGGAAATTGGAATATATAAATCAAGCACATTGATGACTCGACGTTAGAAGGAAAAACAGAATCAAGAAGTGTAAATCATCATGTTTCGATATGTCGTAACATTTCTGCTGGTTGTCTTGGTTCTCGAAGTTTGTAAGTAATTCTATGTTGTTTTAGAATCCTGGTTTTTCTATTTTCTGTTCTTGATAAATATCGGTACAAAATCAGGTTCAACTATGACCACGACAATCACTTGACCAACGAATGAAGAATGGAATAAATGTGAACAGGAAGACCGTGTGAACCAATTTGCAGTAATACGAATCTCAAAAGATGTTCTAAACTCGTGGTATTTGAAATTATTATACATTAAACTTTAGAGGATTGGCATTTGGTCATAAAAGTAGAGATTTTTCTCTTAAAATATTTATATATTTGTACCGAGCGTACTGAATTAGAAAATTTATTCAGAGCGCCAAAATGAATTACGTTTGGTCTTCAACAGTAGTAAAATTTTTAATATTTCTACATTTTTTAAATAAAACATTTCTGGAGATTTCTGACATCGTTAATTTCTAACAAATTGATTAAATAATAATCAAATTGAAATATATTTTACCTATACAATTTAATTGATCTATATTTATTGAACTGTAAATATTTAGAGAATTTTGCTTTATCGTTAATCAGAGCCAACAATATTAATGTAGAACGATTTTTCACTATTTTTTTTTACTTTTTGTTTTTTATATACTTTTTTTTTCATTTGTTACATTTCTTAGTGATTTTGGACATTCTTGTATGTTTTTTACGTTTCGTGTGTGTATGTGTGTGTGTGTGTGCGCACGCGTGTGTGTATGTGTGTACGTATAAACACAGACTCACGCGCACGCACGCACGCAAGTACGCACGCACACGCACACACAAAATAAATGATGACTTTCTTAGAATGATTTTTTCAATTTTCCTCAGAATGTGAAGCACAATAGAAATACTTACCTTGTTCATTCTAATTTTATTTTGTATACGTAAAACATATTCCGTTTTCCAGACTGACTTTGTTTAAACAAAGTTTGAGCAATGGCCTTACTGGTGTTCTGAAAATTAAAACTTTATTACTATTGCAACAGTAATAATTTGATCTTATTACATTACATTACATCTTATTACATTAAATTATTAAATTCAAAATGGCACTTTTCTTGTCAGTATTGTAGCATTAAACTTGACAAATAATATCAATATATGTCTCATATTTTCGTATTATTTATAGATTTATGATGATAAGCTTTTAAGAAGAAGAAAGAAGATAATTAGTTGATAGCATCAATACTTATAAAGTGATTGAGTTTAGAAACATCATACATTAAGTTATACTCATAAATGTCTCTCATTTGAAGATGAACATAATTGATAATTTGTTTCTTATAGTTATTAAATATATAGAATTTCTTCAGTTAATTTTCGATTGTTTTATTGCAGTCGATATATCTGTATACTTTCACTTAACTCATTGAAGACTAATTTAAGTAATAATATACAATAATTTACAGTAATATCATAAATATTTCAAGTTTTCTAAATGTCATAAATTAATAGAATCTGGAATAATGACAAAAAAATATTATACGAATCCCAACTGTTTTTCTTTCATAGTTATATATTAAAAAACAGTACATTTAAGTTATTATTAAGACAACAATATTGAACCAGAGTTTGATAGTATAAATTAATTGAAAAAGACTGCATGTGAAATGTTGCGTTAACGCAATGTTGGTCCTTACTGAGTGAAAATCAATACATTACATCTTTATAGATAAAATGCTTGAATTTCTAATAAACTTTTAGTTTTCAACTAATTTATATACACGAAGTGTTTCAGTAAGAATCACCATTTGACCATATCCGCAGTTTTTAAAGCTAAAAGAACTATACAGAAGTTTAGTACAAAGGGGATCATAAGGGAGTGTTTAGTATAAAGGGGATCATAATGTCCCCAAACTTATATTTATAGAATTTCTAACAAAAATTACTAGTCATTTTGACTATTTTAATTATTCTAGTGTTAATGATAATCTGAAGCTTTCTAAAAAAAATGGAAATTGCTAAAATTCGATAAGGCTATTGTAGGAATCTCGGTTGAGTCACCAATTTGTAGATATCCCGGACGAGATCCCAATTTATAGGAACTTTATTAAATGATGGTTGTTTATTTGGAATTGAATAAAAAAGATTGGTTTATTAATACAAATAATAAATAACAATGTACACTGAGTTCTTAATTTTCGCAACTCTCGATACACTCTCTTCTTTTTTACGTCTCGACTTCTCAACACTCGCTCTCTCTGACTTCTCGATACTCATTCTCTTTCTTCCGCACAAAATTCATCACTCGTACACAGATATACACATACATGCAAACGCATCCATACTCTTAGTCTTAGACGTTAGGCCTGAAGGGCTGGGCATAAACAGTCTCAAGGCCCAGGCCTAACTTTCTTTATTGTTTATGCTATGCGACTCGGGACATCTGCAGTCGAGCACCAGGGAAAGTCTTGGGTCCATTCTCAGAACTGCCTATCCCACACTATTAAACTAAACATTTATTTTGAATTATTTTGTAAATCCAGATACTTCATATTATGTGAATCAAGATATTTCATATACAACCATCTAATATTTCAAACCTTATAGTATAACTTACCTTTTTCAGTAAAAAATCTCAATTGTAAATCACGTTATTTTTACTTTCGTCGGTGGTAAAACGGGGAACTATGAAGATACAAGTCGATAATTTTAAATATAACTTGATATCCAAATATTTTTGTTATTCATATTCTGTAGATAATTAATCTCTTTTAGGCATGCAGTTCAAGTACTGGTGGTTGCCGATGTAGTGAAGGCACTGTTAGAAATGAAAACACTCGGAAGTGTGTAGCATTAAAAAACTGTTCGAAATAAGCATATGCATTAATCGTGTTCTGGCCCAGAACAGGCCAGTCGCACAAGTAGGCGACTATTAGGACAGCCATAACTCACTCCAACATCTGACAAGGGATTTTATTGACCCCTTATGGTCAAGGCCATAAACATGCCGACTTTACCAATTTCCTTGTCGTCCTTGCTAATTGCACCCCCTGCATGCAAGATGGAACTGGGGACATGGAAAGGATCAGCATGATCAACCAACGAGGAAAAACCCTCTAGAGGCTACCCTTGCCCGAGGTATGGAGGGAGTATGGCCCTGTCGCCTATATGAACACAGCTCATCGCAGCCAAGACGCTCCATCCATCCATTCATTCATCTATACGCGAGCTTATAACTCATACATCATACACACAGTCAACAGTCAATTTGATATCGTTGTTAAATATACTTGTTTTACCAAATATTCGCATCCATTATTCCAAACCTCTTTCCGACGGAAGTAAAAAGCCAAACGAGAGAACTATCGGCACGCACGGACATCACATCCACCGCGTTGTGCCCATACAAATTGCAATTACTAGATATAGTTATAATGAAACTATATGTATAATAAAGAGAATGTTGTTAAATAACAAGGTGCATTATAAAAATATATTCTTTCAACCGCTCACTGATGGGATCATATCTCGATGGAATTGCTTATTGAGTCATATTTTTATCGATACGATTTTCATTAGCAACTTTCCCAAATTTCAAGCGACGATCTTATTCAAGATGGTTAAAATATAAATGAAATTGTTTGAAATAATAAATAGTAAATAACCTGCTTTATTTTAAATTATATATGTAAATTTAAAAATAAATTATTAGAAATAAAATATATTGTTTATTGCAATACGTTCTTAAAATAGTGGTTTCGTAAATATAGCATTTTATTTGAAGGATGCTGGAATTAATTATACTTTGTCTTGTAATATTTTATTTCTTACAAATGTTATTTCTTGAAATAATGATATGCCTACATTTAATACGTTTATGAGTATGAATACTCTCTTAATATTCTAGTTTATATTGTTATTAACATATGAAGGCAATCATGCTTATATAGATTAATTATATTACGATATACAGAAATGAACTTAACGAAAAATTGTCCAACATTCTCGGTTTAGCCGTCGTACCGTACGGACGTCCGATACAGTCTCGCTTGCGAGTTCCAATCCATATTATTATAGTGTTAGTGTTAGTGAAAACAAACGCCAATTTCGTATCTCAACACAAAGGAATACCACAGGAATGAATACACTAATCTGCGGGGACCTCTGAGTACAGGGGTTCTCAATTTTCCAATCAAAGTGAAAGAAACAACACCATTAAATCATATTCCCACGCAGCACAACTCGACGCATCACCTACAAAAGACCAAGCTATCACCATCCACGCAATAGACGACACAAGTCTCCAAGATTATGTTCTTGCAATACGGAAATTAATCGGCCCCAAATCAATAAGGTATATCTCCAAAATTTCAAACAATCGAATTTGCGCATATCTGGATAAAAAAGAAACAGTGCTACACCTAACAAATGTACAGAAAACAATAACGGTCAACAACAACACGCTAAACTTAAGACCAATGTTAATTCCGGCCCAAAAAATAATTCTATCAAACATCGCCCGGTTACACCCAACTCAGAATTCGAAAAAATTTTCAAAAGAAATAACGTCAAGCTATTCTCCAAAATATCAACTCTGAAAGCAGAAATGACCGACCCGGAATACGCTTACATCCTGAGTTTCAGAAGACAAGCATACATTGATCCCGATAATATTGGAAAAATCCCATTCATCTTCCTAATAACTTTTGAGGATACATCGTACGGTATTTTCACCTCCATCGACAGCCTTCTTTGCTTCCGACGTAAACAAGAAGGTCACTTAGCGAAAGATTGCCCGATAACCCAAAATTCAAACATAACCGATACGACAATCCCAAATACAAATACAACGATCCCTACACCAACTCAATCCTTCTAATTGCCGGTTAAGAAGATTTCTATCACTACCGAGACAAACATCGACAATTACAAACAAGCAACGAATAAATTACCTACAGAGCAACCACCAATCCCCTTCAGTTCCAAAAGACCACACTCACTATCATCAACTGACGACAAATCAAACTATGCTAACTTAAACGACACAGACTCCATGCCCCCACCAATCAATCCACTTAAAAAAAAATCGCAATAACCAAACTAAAAACACTTCCTCCACAATCTCCAGTTTTCTATCCCGTCAAACTAGAGGAAATGTGAGCCCCAGCAAGAGAAATAATAAGTAAAAAAAATCCTTCACACTCCCAGCTAAATTATTCCCAGATCAAGAGCCTCCTCCAAGACACCTTCGGATCAGCACACCCATTGCAAATCGCAAGAAACTACACCGATAACATCCAACCTTTGTTCAAACTCTTGAAGAAATCTACCCGCATCTAAACGAAAGAAGGATAAAGAACAGAATACATCGACTTTGCAAAAAGCTCTCCAAATCGACTGACACACCTGAATCGTCATTTAGCTGCTCATCTGAATTTGAATTTTGATGAGAGTCGTAATGGCAGCAAAATCCAAATTCAAAGCCCCACCAAATACATTATGAAGACAATAATACACTGGAACATAAACGGTTACTATACCCATTACGAACAACTCCAAATTCTCATAAATAATTTCAGTCCTGACATTATCTGCCTTCAAGAAACAAATTTCGAAAACTCACCAGCCTACACTTAAACACTTCAACATCTTCGTCAGAAATCGGGTAAACGGAAACCACGCCAGCGGAGGAGTGGTCACTGTAATTTCGGACAAATATGATTCTATTGAAATTCCATTAAATTCAAACTTAGAAGCCGTTGCAATATCCATTTAATTTCCAAAAAGAATCTACATCTGCAATATCTACATTCCTAATAGCTTCGCCCTTGAGTTACAAGATCTTGAAGATTTGATAGCTCAACTTCCAGCTCCATTGATCCTGTCAGGAGACTTTAACAGCCATCACACTCTCTGGGGATCGACCAAAACTGACAGAAGAGGAAAGACAATCGAAAATCTGCTTAACAACCAGGATTTAATCTTGCTGAGCACAGGTTCCCCAACGTACTTCAGCACTAGAAACGGCAAATCAAATGCAACATTTAACCTTATCCAGTCCACAGATAGCTCAACACCTAAAATGGGATACTTTTAAAGAACTATATGACAGCGACCACTTTCCCATAAAAATCACCTATAGAGACAATAGCACAACAACTCAAAACTACCTCCAACCAAAATGGCATATAAGAAAAACAAACTGGCCAGTATACCAAGAAAACATAATGCTTCAACTCACCGAGAAAGGAACAGAACCTGAACTCGACTCAGCCCGGATTAACGAAACAATAAACAATTTCCAACAAATCATAACCTCAGCCGCAGACAAATCCTTTGGAATTCCTAGACTGCAAAAAATCAGAAAAAGACCGATTATTGGTAGAGAGAAGAATGTAAAATCATCATGCAAGAGAGATATCACGCTTTCAATAAAGCAAACAGCATCCCACAAACGAAAACCTAACCGAGTTCAAAAGGAAACGCGCTAACTTCCGTAGAGTAATTAAAGAAAATAAAAAACGTACATGGAGAAACTACATAACATCAATAAATCCACAAACACCAACATCTGCAGTATGGAAAAAAATCAAAAGCATAAATGGACCCAAACCCTCCACGATTATTCAATTCTTGGAATCTGATGACGGTCAAGCTGTAACTCAAGCCATGACATTGCTAACACATTAGGTAAAAAATTGCAAGAAAATTCAAATAACATAAACTTACCACATCCTACAATAATCTACAACAATATACCATCTGATTCACAACGATAACAACTCATTACTAATCTCACCTTTGACACTCAAATAAATAAATTAGATAATTACATCGACAAAATACTCCGCCCCAGGACCAGATAATATCCCCAACTCACTGCTAAAAATGCTCCCACAAATGGAGCAAATTACCTGTTAAAAATCTTCAACTGTATATAGATTCATAAAGTTTTCCCCGAAAATTGGCGAAAAGCAATTATAATTTCAACTCCTAAGTCAAACAAATGCAAACTAAATTGTTCTAACAGCTATCGCCCAATTGCATTAACTAATACCATGTGCCAGAAAAAATCGTAAACTGTAGGCTTAGATGGTACCTCGAAGTAAAAAAACTTCTTAACCCAAATCAATACGGTTTCCGACACTACCGTTCAACCATAGACGTCCTAACGAACTTGGAAGCAAATATCTGCGACGCCTTCCTCAATGAAGAATACATAACCGCTGCATGGCTCGATATTGAAAAAGCCCTCGATACAATCTCGAGATCCAAAATTATTAATTCCATCGAGTTAAAAGTAAATGGCAATATGCTATCTTTCATAACCAACTTCCTATCCAATAGATCAATCCAAGTCAGAGCAAATGGATCTCTGTCACATCCAGTTATAATCAAAAACGGAGTCCCACAAGGATCAGTAATGAGCACCACACTATTTTTAATAGGAATCAACGACATCACCACCAACCTCAAGCCAGCAATAAAAACCCAGCTATTTGCGGACGACATAACAATCACATGTAGCGGGAAAAATATGAACTCCATTAACGAACATTTACAAACAGCCATCAATACCCTTCAAGACTGGTCAAAAACAACGAGCTTAAAATTTTCTTCAAAAAAATACCGACGGCATCCCATTTATTAGGAAAACCAAACTCAATTCCCCACCTAAATTATATCTGAGCAATCTTGAAATACAGTTTACTGACACCATCAAAATATTAGGTCTTACTTTCGACAAAAAATTATCTTGGGCGCCATATCTAAGAACCTTAAAAGAGTCCTGCATAAAAAGACTTAACATTATTAAAATCCTTTCCAACAATAACTGGAGAGCGGATAAACATTCTTCTAGAAACATACAGAGCGTTAATCAGATCCAAACTAGACTACGGCTCTACCGTTTATAACTCAGCCGGAAGCTCCATCAAAAGAATAATAGATCCAATCTTCCACTCAGCTTTTAGACTAGCCACAGGTGTATACCGTACATGTCTCATAAATAGCCTACTATTCGAAGCCAAAGAAATGGCACTTGAATCCAGAAGGGAGTTCCTAACTTTTAAATACGCACTAAAAGTTTTATCCACTCCAAATATCCCTTCCTACAGCAACATCTTCTGCAATAGATACAGAGCTTTCTACATCAATAAATCCAAAATTCCCTCTCCATATCAGACTTATCAAAATCCTTCAATCCACCATTTTCAAAATCCCCCTCACCATTGAACGTAAACCATCACAAACCCCTCCATGAACAATAAAAACATTCCCAACAAACACCAGTCTCGCCCAACTACCCAAAATGTCATCAGTCCAACTGACCACAGGACTCGATTCCGGCAACTAAATAATAACTACTCCCAACATAGCAAGATTTACACTGATGGGTCGAAAACTGGAGTTGGATACTGGAGTTGGATACGCCATTATCACAGAGATAGCCAAAAAAACACAAAATCTCCCTTCTTCATTATCCATCTTCACACTTATGCCATTCTGGAAGCCATTAAATATGCACACTCGAATAACGGAGTCTTGCATAATATACTGGACAACCGTCTAATTGGACCCATAAACTTTGGCGAAATAATAATGGAATATCTCTTACCAATTCTGGCTCAAGTTCATTTTGTAGATTCTAAGTTTGTAGCTTCAAACGACCAACGCCCAAACGACCCAACGACAAAATCAACGGCCCCGGCAAGTAAAAATTAGAATTTGTAGAAACTTACCAAATAGATAACAGTAATGTGATCGTACGCTATGTCAAGAAAACACCAGTCCATAATTTCGTATTTTTATTATAACTTTTTAGCAAAGCATTTAAAAGCCAATGTTTTTGTAACATTTCTTTCTTATTTTTACTTGTAGAATATACTGGAAAAGTTTTGCGGGAAAAAATGCGACACCCTGTACAAATGAGTTAAATTGCGCGTACTAAATTATTCAGAAGTTCGAGAGTATGTATTTAAAAGAATCGACGGCATTGCAAATAGTTTAGAAACAGTGCAGAAACAGTTTAGAAAAAGTGAAGTTGGAAAACTATACAGAGGTAACGGTTTTCTGTGACGATTTTGAAAAAGCGAATGATCTCAAATGATCTGCTGTTACTGGTGCTGGTGCTAAGTAATTGAGAACGAGAAATTAAATTATGTATATGTTAAAAGCTGTACCGAGTACATATAGTCATATTCGAGATTTAAATGATGTATTCGCGGAAAAAGAGAGTGGAGTATCATAAGTGTAAGGTAAAATTAAAGTCAGTAGAAAAAAGTGATGGTGACGAATTTGAAGAAGTACAAATTAAATCGAATGCATTTACAACAATGAGATCATTTACAAGTGATAAGCAATCCGTAACGTGTTATAATTGTGGGAAAAAAGGCTATATGAAGAAAGAGGGTCGATAAGAACGAACATATATCGCTGGAGGACAGCAAAAATGAGCTAAAAAAATACAACACATGTGAGCATGGAAGATTCCAATATTATCGTGAACGAGGAATAGAACTATTATGGAGGACATAGATATTACAGGAATACGGAAAACGAACCGTGGAAAGGAAACGGCTTTGTAGTGGAAGGAGAAGGTCGTTCACTACATGCTACGAAAATCGGTAATGTAAAAGCAACATTTTCAGGTTATGGTAAAAGGTCTGTAATCACTTTAGCAAATATGTTTTATGTAAAAGATATGGTTTCAAATTTGATTAGTTATGCAAAAGTGATTCGATAATAATAATAGAATTATTTCAGTTGGCAGCGAAACAAAAATTTATAACAGATACAATGAATGAATTGCTATTGCAATTAGAAAACATAATTTGTTTAAAATGAGAAGTATAATTATAAATGATGGAAAACAGCACAAACAAATTTAACTGCAAAATATACAGGAGTAGATCAGATTGAAAAATGGAGTCGCAGCCTGTGTCATGTCAATTTTAAATGTTTACGAAAGGATAAATTACAGTAAGTGACACGGATGGAATTGGACCCCAGCTCTATAAAATGTAAAATTTTCATAGAAAATAAGATCAACATCTTACCTTTTTAAAATCACAGAGAAAGAGCAAGGGAATTGTTAGAAATCATATACACGGACGTGAATGGGCCCCATGCGACGGAGGGATGCCGAGGCGAAAAATATTTCATATTATTTATTAATGACTACAGCAGATTATCAAAGATCGTTTGTAAAGACATTAGAACTTTTTGTTTTATTTTCGTTAAGAACACTACAATCAATCCTCATTGAGGACTATAAGTAGGCTGGCGTGAGTCAGTGTCATGTAGAGTAGTTACTACTACTAGTGTCGATTAATGAGATACATAGGTTTGGATGTTTATATAAATCTACACTGAAGGTCCAGAGGACCTAGTGTTTTTTTAGTCTTCGTGTGTGTACTGTAGAATCCAACAGTTGAGTGATCAAAGGGTTAGGCGTGAATTGTATCTGTTACCATGTTCTGATAATTATTAGAATCATGAGGTCACGGTGGACAGTTTCGTTTGTTACGTACCAATGTGCATTTGTGATTATTCTTGCTCTTTTTAAATGGAACCGTTGAAGTATTTCGATGTTGGACTTGCTCGCTGTACGCCAAAGTTTCCGTAGGTCCAGATAGGTTTCAAGTTGACTTTGTAATAGTTTGTAATAGAGCAATAGTTGATTTTCCAGACTTAAATTTGATCTTCTACCCAAAAGCCAGTAATATTGTATAACTATTAACTTTCGTTGGTTACATTTAGTTTTGATATGCTGTTTCCAAGTTAATTTTCAGTTGGGGTGCAATCTTCATGAGATGATAATAGAACTGTATTATCCGCGAATATTGCAGTGATTACCGCCGATGGAGTAGGTAGATCGGCTGTATTCAGGGAATATAAGAGATATATAATATCACTGCCTTGCGGAACCCCGGAATTAATAGAAAAGATTAAAGTGTTAGCGTCTAGTATCTAACTCTGAAGGTTTTATTAGTTAGGTGTGATTGAAGTATGGAATAGTAAGGATGAGGTAGGATGTTTTTGAGTTTATACATTAGTCCAGCGTGTTATACCTTATCAAATGCCTGTCTGATGTCCAGGAACACTGCGGAACCGTATTTTCTCTTTCCTAGGTTTTGAATGATTTCATATACTATTCGGTGGACTAGTTCTATTTTTGAATGCCGCTTACGAAAGCCAAACTGGTGGTCGGGAATAATCTTCAATTTCTCTAATATGGGATGCAGGTGCTTGATGAGTAATTCTTCAAATAACTTAGAAATGTTTGGCAGAAAACTGAATGGACTATATGAGTTTGTATCGTGGACCGGCTTTCCCGGCTTATAGATAAGGGTGATGATTGATAGTTTCCAAGATTTTGGGTAATATCCTAGACGAAGGATTGCGATAAATATCAATGTGAAGAATGTAATTCCTTTTTTGGAAAGCACTTTGATCGCTTTGTTACTTAGTCTGTCGTGCCCCGGTTTTTGGAGTTGAGAAGCTGAACCATATCTCTTACCTCTGCGGCTGTAAAAGGTACAATAGGAAATGACATCTGAAAGAGGGATTGTATGTAATCTAAGATTTCTGCCTCTTCTAAATTGGACGATAGACAATGAAGTTTAAATACTTCAGTTAGGTGGTGAGCAAACACATTTGCCTTACTTGTAGGACTACGTACGCAGTGCGAATGGGAGTAATTGTTTGGGTTTGGCGAGTGAGCCTTTTGATAGCTTTTCAGAGCGAGTGGTTTGCGTCCGCCAAGTGAGACAAGTTCTTTAGATATTTTTGAAAACAATAGTTCTTCAAGTTATGGAGGACTTTCCTCAGTTTTACTGTAGCTTTATTTAGGTTACGCTTGTCTTCAAGTAGTCTACTTCTTGAGTGCCATATTCTTCTAAGTTTATGTTTTTCTGAGATTTTTCTCTTTATGTAATCCGGATTGGGTTGATTTCTTGTGGAGAGAAATGGATCGTATTTATTATGTTGTGGCTGAAACAATCCATTGCTGCGTCAATATCATTCTCTGTTCTTAACGGCAAGGGGTTGATCAGGATGTGTTGAAGGCTTCGCTAAATTCTTGCCTGTTTGTAAGTTGGTTGTGAATTTGTCCGTTTGGCAGGTATTCAATAATCGATAAATTAATAACTGCAATGCAGGTGTATGATGTAAAGTCAGTTCTATCGAAGAGCTGATTTCTGTGTAACTGGGAGCGATATTTTTGATCACAAAGAAGTCCAGCAGATCGGGTATTTTGTTTGGGTCGGTTGGCCAGTATGTGGGTTCGTTTGAACTTAGGTAATTGAGTTTGTTAGAGTTCATGTTCTTTAAGAGATTCCTACCTCTTGTAGTGATGATTCTGCTTCCCGATTGTGGATGTTTGGCATTAACGTCGTCGCCTGCGATGAATCTTCCTCCCAAGCTTCCGAAGAAGTGGTCAAAACTGTCTTTAGAAAGAATATGTTTAGGGGAACAGTATACTGCAAACAGTGTAATTGGACTATGCCAGTCTTCTATCGCCTCAATTGTTGCTTGGAGGTAGTCTGAGTCAAACGATGGGAGCTCATAATGTTCCACAGTGGATTTGATGATAATTGCAGAGACCCCATGGGTTCTTCCACTAGGATGATGTGCGATAGAGTTTACATCCATGTATTTTTAGGAAATTTTAATTTGTAAAATACATTTCAGAAATGAGCATTACATGTACGTCTTGGTTATTTAAAAAGAATTCTAGCTTGTTTTAATGCTGGGCTAGACCATTGGCGTTCCAAAGTGCTATACGCAGTGGTTTCATTTTGATGTATTGTATATTAGTTTATTTATTACAATTGTTACTAATGATAATACGTCCTTGATTTGCGTTTGTTTTTCAATTAGCTTTTCCAGTCTGCAGAAGTTATCAATGTTTTGAGAGGGAATACTATTTAACGTAAAGTCATGTATCGTTTCACTGTTTTGGTCTTTATCGTCAGCCTGGGCGTATGAAGTTGATGGAGTAGTAGTGTATTTATGGGCATTTCGTGGCTGGTTTCTAACATAGAGGAAATCTTGGAGGGACGTCCGGCCATCTCCAGGTAGTGTCGGAATTCTACTGACTAAAACCTTCACGATGGCTTACCTCCTGCCATTTAAAGGGGGTAGTTCCAGTACCGGATATTACTCCGGAGCTATCCGGCATATGCCTCTTTGGCTTCTTCCGGGTGGTTTCTGTTGTCCTTCATCCAACTTTATGTTACTTTGCTCTCTTGTGTGGTTCCGAGACAATCACCGGAGTCACCCCTGGGCTGGATCTTTTGTTGGGCCCTCATCCAACTTGGCAAACCCAGGACAGTTTTCTTTATGTGGTGTATTTCTTCTTTTTATAGACTCATATCTTGGCATTGTGTTGGCTGTGTTTAGCCTCGTTGGGGCGGCCTGACCTGGTCCTGAATTGTCCCCTGATTCGCCTGACTGTGTCGTTTTTCTCGCGCGCTCTCTCTCTCTTTCTTCTTTATCTCTGATCACGTTCACACAGAAGGTGGTGATCGCTTATTTTTCGTGGTCAAGGCTCGTACTATCGCTGCGGGGGATAGGTCTGTCCAGATTTCTCTTCGCAAGATGTTCCGCTGCGTCTCGAAGTGTAGACATAACTCGAGTGTGTGCAGAGTCCAGTGTAGCTCCGCACTCTTGGCATCCCAGTCTGATCTTCGGCTCCTATTCGGTACTTCGGCAGGCACTCCCCGAAGCAACCATGTCCAGAGAGTACTTGAATGACTCTGTAGGAAAGGGATTGTGATCCTCTATCGATCGAGGAGTCTCAGTGGGGAAGGACTACACTGACTGCCCGCTTGAGCTCTACCCTGAACCCGCAAGCTCTTCTTTTTGCCTGTTTTGTGCTTTTTTCAGTGCATCTGCTCTTATTTTCTTTATTATACTTTTGTGTACATCGTATCCCGAGAGGCGGAGGTTTTGTATCCTATAGTACGTGGCAGCGTTATCGTCCGACTTTGTTTTATGAGATCATCCCCGAGTGTTAGATCATGCCTCGTAAGATACAGTTCGATATTCCCGTATTACTCGAATGGCCATCCGCCTTTGGATACATCGCAGAATGTTGTTCCCGTTCTTGGTCAGGTGTTGTGACCATATAGGCGATCCGTATAGTTGATCACTGCCGTATAGAGGCTGCGTTCGTTACAGTTGGGTCCACCGATGTTGGGCAAAATGCGGCCCAGTAAGGCAGCAACTCCTTCGACCTTTGGCTAGACGATCGAAGTGCACGTCGAAACTGAGACACCCGTCGAACCTGAGACGCCCGTCCAGCGTAATTCCCAGGTACTTTAGTTCGTCTTTCTTCTTGTACCGGATCCTTTCTTTTTGTACAGCGAGCCATGTGGAGGATGGGCGTCGCGTGCGGGGATCCAGAGAGCTTCGGTATTCTGGGCGGCGATCTTCAATTCCAAGTCCTGAATTTTCGCGGTGATGGCTGCCACCGCTGTCTCCGTAAGTCGAAGGGTCCGGGTCCATTCTTTACCCCCAGCAATTATAAAAGTGTCGTTGGTATAGCAAATGACTTGCACTCTGACAAAGATACCCCACTCTATGGGATGGCCGACTGTGCGTGGTTGATACTGTCAATCGCGTTGATCGTGGAGTGCCCTACTCTGAAGCTAAATTGATTGTCGGCTACATTAAGACCAGATTGTGATAGGTGAAAGTTAATTCTGTGAGCCACTATCCCTTTTAATACCTTACCTATTTCGTCCAGGAGGCATATTGGCCTGTACGACGATGGGGATTCCGTAGATCTTCTTCCTGGCTTCTAGATCAGGATCAACTTTGCCATTTTCCATTTTATCGGGATAAACCCCGTTTGGAGGCACCTGTCCTAGAGTCTTCTTACTCTGTGACTTAGTTCAGGTAATACCAGCGTCAGCGCTTGCCCGGGGATGCCGTCCGGACCAGGAGTGGTGTTTTTCTTCTTCATCTTAGATAATGCGCGAGCTAATTCCTCTTCTGTAACTGCAACGGAGTGGTTAGACCAGTTATTTGAGGTTCGGACAGGGGCGTCTCTTCCTGCGCATTCTGGAATAGGGCATTTAGCACATTACCGAGAGTGGAGGGGTCCGTTATTGGTGGGCCCCTTGCCCGTATTTTGCTGTGAACGATGCTGCAGCGGCGCTCCCACGGATCCTGCTCGAGTGTGCTGAGGAGCTCTTCTCAAGCACGTGTCTTTGCTTCCTTTATAAGTAGATGCAGTCTAGTAACCACTTTTCTGTAGGTGTGATATATATC